>JAEQBH010002781.1:0-420931 GCA_016808115.1 Tetrastigma voinierianum
ATATATATGTAATTAAAAAAAAGGCAAGCGATTTATTAAACGACTTACATCATATATAAGCAACTTCTCCCATTTTCTTCTAATAATACTTGAAGGTTGATTTACATTAGAAAAACATTAAGCCATAAAAGTTGATGCACATTTATTGTTATACTCCTCAAAAAGTTTATACAAAATCTTCCTTACTCTTTCTAATTTTTCTCCATAGCCATATGAGTTAAGTTTTGAATAAGTATGCTTGATAAATTAAATTTCTTGTTGGATCAGAATATTGCCAAATAAGAACCACACTTCCACTCAATTCACTCAATGCATCCAAAAATTTCCTTCGATCTATAACATACTTTGAATCAATAAATCCTCATTTGTCAAATTGGATATCAAGAAGAATCTCTACCTTCCAATTTCCTCCAAAATACAATTAGAAGTAGGATAAGATGATCTAGAAATCAAGTTGGTTATTGTATAAAATGGCTTCGAGAATTCACATATTAAACACTGTCCTCTTGCCCTCATCATTAGATGGACGCCACTTATAATTTTTATCAATCGATTCGAGCTATGAAACCCGCGATGCTTGATTGCAATCTCAAGCATTTTACCAGTAGAGTTCCATCTAGTAATACAATATGATCTCAAGCCAATTGATGTATCAATTCCACCAACTTGTTCGACACATTGAGATAATTGTTTCATCCTACTCTTTGATGTCCTTATATAATGCACACTTTGCTAATTTTGTGTGCAATGTATCAATGTGACACTTCAAGCTAATCTTGAACACTAAGGTTTAAAATATGTACAAACATCAATATGAAAGAACTCTCATTGAGTAACAAGCTATTTGACAAGTATAAGTGTTCCTTCAATATGTTTTGCATATTACCATTTGATGCATTATCAAAGTAATATAAATGTTTTCTCTCTATTCCCGATCCTTTTAAAAGATTAAGTACCTTGACAAATCATTCCCACAATGTGGAAGTACGAGTAATGCTAAAATTTTGCCTAGCATCCAATCCTTATCAACATAATATGCAGTCAAAGAGATATAACTAATATTGGTGCATGCAGTCCAACAATCAGAAGTTAAACACACTCTACCATGAATTTTGGCTAATTGTTATTTCAACTTTTCTTTTCCAATTTCATATTTCTTCATCCACATCATATTTAGTCATTCTTAAAATATTTCTACAATCTTCATTAAAAAAAATTTGGTATTTTCTAAACACCTTCCACTAGACATGCGAAGGTAAAACATGTGTAATAATCAATTCAAACAATATTTCCCGATTCATCTTAGGGATCGAATTTTTCTTATTCAACTTCCACTTTGTTATCAATTAACATATCCCACATCATGAAATCTGAGTATCTTGTGACATCTAGGAATATGGCGGCGATAGGTGAAGTTTCTTAATTACTTGCAAACATATTATTTTCCACAAACACTTGCATTTGCATTTTCTTTGTCATCTTTATCACACTCAATTTTCACAAAAATTTCATTCATTAGAGTTAAAGCCTTGACCTTTTGGTTTTGGTTCAACAATCTCATGCATGTATTTACTCGAAAAATTAGGATTTTTGTGACATTTGTTAATCATCTTCAACATCCTGATTGTCATAGTAGTATTTGATCCATTTCCAATACTAGAGGAAGTCATATTATGCTGCACATAAAATTTACAATAATAATAATAATAATAATGAAAATCTAATTTCAAGTTATAATTACATTAAACATATATAAATATGGATATAGAACTTGAATTTTAGAACCACTAATGACGATGGTAGGTCAAATATCTTTTTTCTCCTTCTCTATTTGCAATTTAGGATGTGGGGATTTTAATTTTGTAAATTGAAATTTATAATCTCGAAAAAAAAAATCTATAAAATGAATATTTTGACAAAATATTGATAAGTTAAAATTATCTAAAATTTATGAGAATATTTAAAAAAAACTTTCAAAAAATAGTAAAGAAACAATAACGTGCATGTTGAAATTGTTTCAAGTGTAATTAAATTAAGTATGATTAAGGATAATCTCTATTTATTTTTTTATAAAAAAATTATCTTTAAATTTATTTGATATGTATGTTCTTTATTTTAAAAATTAAAAAGCAGTTATATTCAAATATGTTTTGTTTCATTTTAAATAAAAATAAAATATTTTTAAATATTCAAATAAAATATTCTATTTGATATTTAATTTTTAAAAATTTATTAGTTGTTGAACATATTTAATATTTTGTTATTTTATTGAAAAATAGATTAGGAAATAATGTAAACAATACTTTCTATTTTCTTCTGTTCTAATATGATTACATCTTTTCTTTTCTATATAATTACATATTTTCTATTAATTATTAATTTTACAATAGTAATAGCATTAAATTTAATTTATATTTGAATAAAATCAATTTTATAATAATGAAATATCCCTGTTGTTTTTTAAAATCCATATTTATAGAAGATATAATCATATTAGAAATAAAGAAATACCCTGTTTTTGTTATTTATTTTTAAAATAACAAATTTTTTTTTTTTTTGAGGATAAACAATATTTTGTTATTAACATTAGTTTCAATAATAAATTTATTGAAAATATATTGATAATTTAGTTATTAAATTTAATTTAATTTATAAAGTAGTACAACTTCATTTTATCATTTTTAAGTTTTAATTTTTTAAAATCGTATCTTTAATTTTAAAATATAGCATTGATTAAATAAAATTTAAATGATAAATACAAAAAAAAAGAAGTTATTAGATATTTAAAATATAGTTAATCTACGATAAATGTGAAAATATATTCAATATTAAAACTGTAATTTATTTGAATTGAAATACATTTCATGTTTTCATATAAGAGTTTTAAATATTAAGTATCATATATATTATATTAAAAATATAAATTTACAAATTAAAAAAAAGTTAAAGAAGCTAAAACAACAGAAAATTTTAATATAGTATAATAATAATTATGGTTAAAACCCATGTCTTCTAAAGTTTGACTCTATATTAAGGTCAGATAGCAAAATTTTAATAAATAAATATTTAAAAAATCTCAATTTACTAAGTTAGTTGCTTAAAAAGATTAAATAAAGATTTACTGGATAAATCGAACTAATTGGATGGCTTATGGGAACTAAGAAGCTCATGTCACCAGGGCCCACGAGGCAAAGCATGTCATATCGATTTGGTCAATTTTTGAATCATAAATTTCTGATCTAATTATCCCCAAAATGAGGTCCAGAAATGTGGAATTTAGTACATTAGCCGTATGCAGATCTAGTTTGTTTTCAAACTATTTCGATATATTTTTTTAGAATTTGTATTATTTTGGAACCAGCACAGGTCCGATCTAGGGTTCGGTGCTTTTCAAGTGGCATTGCATCCTTTGATCCAAACGGTCAAAAAGGAAAGAAAAGAAAACAAAAGAAAAGAAAGCGTCAGTCATTTTCCTAGTAGATTAGAGCTTCGGATCTGGTGGAATTTCGAGGACTATTGTTCATTTTCCAAAATTATTTTTACATTTTAAAAACAAGGAAAACAAGTAAAGCAAAGAAGAACACCTTTAGTTCATAGTTTTTTTTCGACTCAATAAAAATATATATTGATTTAGATAATAAGAAAAGTTTTAAAAACATCAAAAATGATTTTTATATTTTTCAAAAACTATTCTTAAGAAAAATATTAATTTTCTTGTGTGATTAATCAGATGCCTTTGTGTGATTTTATTTTTCGAGAATCGATTGGTTTACGGTTATTTATAGAAATTTGAAAAATATTGGTTAGTGTATATTTGCTAATTTAGTATAATTTTTTTATGTTTTAAACAAAAATTAAAATGAAGTGTCATGTTTGAAAAAATATAAAGATCATTTTATATTTTTAATAAAATAACTTACTAATTATTTTTATGCTCCAACGGTTTGTTTTTAGGTGATCTTAGCGAACACAGCTCTAAATAATAATTAAGTTCTAAAAAGAGCGGAAGTTTGAGAGTAAAGAAAGATCACTCCATATACTTTAATTTAAATTCTAAAAGTCCTAAACGTGTTGAAATGTTTTCTAGATCATGTTCTATAGCTTGCATATTTACTTTCCTTTTAGTTTATTTATTTTTCTTAGTTTATTTTTATTTAGATTTGTTTTCTTTCTTGTTTTAGTTGTAATTTAGGTTAAAGATTGTAGTAAATATTTTTGTTTTATATTTCATTTCTAGTTTATAGCTATATAAAGACATGTTTATAATGAAATTATCTGGAATAATATGATTAAAAATCTTGAGAGTCTTACTCTTCTTGATTCTCTGTCCTTTTGAACTAATGGATTTTTTTGTAGCGTTCATCCTATCGACTTATCAATCAACCATTCCATAATTGATTGTGGTGTCTTCATTCCATCAACTTATTAATTAACATTTTCATAGTTGATTGTGATGTTTTTATTCCATCGACTTATCAGTCAGTCATTCTATAGTTGATTGTGGCGTCTTCATTATTCTCGACTTACTAATCAACATTTTGATAGTTGATTGTGACATCTTCATCTCATCGACTTATCAATTAATCATTCCATAATTGATTGTGGCTTCTTCATCTTATCGATTTATGTCCAATCGTTTCGTAGTGATTATAGCAGCGTTTTCGCTTTTCCTTCCACAGTTGATCATTATAGCGATACGATGGAAATATTATGTTGTCGGTCGAATCGGTTTGAAACTGACCTTGCATCAAGTATAAGTTTCCATCAATGAACCATGGCAAAAGACATGAAATGCCCCGAGTTTGAATGGAAACTAGTGGTGAATTTTAAAAATAATGTCTTTCTTTTTTAATGAATAATGTTTTCTTAAGTACGTAATTTGCAATTCAATAACCATATCAAGTATTTGGCTAGGTAAATTGCAATTAAACAACCATGTCAATATTCGAGACTTTATTTATTTATATATGTCTTTACCGGAGTCATTTATATTAAATTTAAGACATTAATTTAATGCAATTCAATAGTTTTACTTTGAATGTATAATTATTTTTATTTGTTTATATTTGTTGCTTTATAATTAGGGGTTTCAAAAACTCGAGAGTTCGTTGAAGCCCGGTCCAAGCCAATCGAGCCGGGCTTGACCCACAGGCCCGTTTTCTGATGGGTCAAATTGTAGGCCTCATTTTCAAGCCCGACTCGACCCGAAGCTCAAGCCCGACTGACGCAAACTGACGCCCATAGACCAGTCCTAAGATCACTATAAACCCTTTGATTCCATCTAATCTCCTCCATCAAAAATTTTTTTATTTAAATTATATTCAAAAGTTAAATAAAAATAAAAGTAAGTTAGAAACAATTCAAAGTTTAAAAATATCTCTTTTTATTATTAATTGAATATATCATATATGATTACATTCGAAGCGTGGGAAAAATTTACATCACTATAAAATAAATACATACGCTAGGTTGACATCTACTTAATTTGTCAATGTTTGTACATTTCAACCACAAGAAAATAAAAATACAATATATATAATACATTTAATGAAATATTTTAATTATTATTTTCTGATGATGATGGAGAACTATCATGGATCAACTTATGTCTTGATAATTTTAAGTTCTCCATACCAGTCACTATTGTGACTTCTCAAATAGAATCATGCAATCTCTTGTCATTAACTTCCAATCTTTTAAACATATTTCTACTTCTATTGCTTCAAGTGACAAATGCATCGCCTTTAAGCTAACCACTCTTCCACATGCAATAAAGCAACTTCTAATGTGATTGTACTCTGAACTACAATTAATATATCACGTGATATTATATAACATCGGGTATTTATTTTTCATTTTCCATTCTAGAATTTCAAAATTTTAATTATCTTCTAAATGAAATTGTTTCTACATTTAGATATCTCTCTATATCTGTTGTATTATTTGAAGAACTAGCTGTTGCATTTTTTATACTTTTAAATATTTCTAAAGCACCTTTATAAAAATGTGAGGAGCTTGTAATGAATGATGATTTAATAGAACTAATATCATTACTATATATTTTTTATAAATATTCATAAAATATGTAATAATGAATTTCACTTCATTTTAATTTCTTCAATTTTATTTGATCATTGGAAATAAATAATTTGCAACCATTCATCAAAAACTTCAAATCAAATTTAAATTTAGGGTCCTGATTAAACCCGATATAATAAATTAAAGGTATTTTACTCCTAATGTTTTAAATTTTTTCTAACATTGTAAATTTGTATCATTAAACATTTTAAAACTTAAATATTTTTAAGTACAATGTAATATTAGTTATTTGCATAATGACTCAATTTGAAGTTGGATAATACATACCACAAAAAATATTTGTTGAAGCATCAAAATTTTCAAAAAGATATTGTAAAAAGTTCGCAATGTGTCAATCATTGTCATTTAACACATCAAGATCTACATTAAAATCATTACTAGATAATTGCATTTTATATAATTGTATTACCTTTTTATATTTTATAAAAGTTTATAAGTGTTGATGGGGTTTGAAATAATAGGTGCGTAGGCCCAAGCCGCAAGCCCAAATGTCAGGATTAAAAAGCGGGCTTAGTACTAGGGTTAGGCTCTTAATGGTATCCCCCAAATGCAGCGGCTTGAGGCCTTCACGCACTTTAAAAATTTGGCGGCCCGAGGAATCTGTATTGGGGAAAACACTGTCTCTTGATGGAAGTAAGATATTCCCCAATTATCACCCCTCAATTATCTCTTATTAATTGGTTTACGATAACAAAAGAAAATCTCCTACCCAGTGAGAGAAATATTGTATCATCCTCCAACTAGGAAACATACTATTCAGTGTCATCATCCAACTAGGAAACATATTATTCAGTATCATAATCCAATTAGGAAAGTTGTCATGATCATCCATGATAAATACCGGGCTGCCCGTAAGTAAAAATACATGAGACATACGCATAAAACTCTATTCCACTAGGCGGTCGATCTTCTCTCCACCGGAAGAATGACTTAGGCATGGAGAGACAGCGGGCGAGCCCCGCCGTCCTTTTGTTTCTTGTTTTGCAAAGGGCGAAATCCGGAGTCGACGGGCCGGCGAAGCCATTCGGTACCTTTCGCTAGTTTGGTTGAGAAAAAAAGCATCATCGGTTTGAGGAGCGGGCATCCGGATCGTGGCTGGCCCAGCTATTCCGTGCGCTCTAGTGGTCGGTTGAAAAACATCATCGAGTTTGGTGCGATGCAGCCAGGAACAGCGGTTCCTTTACAAGTAATTGACCTCTCGATGGTATCGGCTTCGAACCTGGCGGGGCTGACGCCAATCCTCGAGATCTGAAGACCAGCCCGGAGGCGTGGATGATAGCTGACCTCCGGAGCGAGTTAGAAAGCTATGCGGGCGACATGGGCAGGTGGAGCGCCGGCGTCCTTAACCAACACTGCTAAAGTTAGAGGCAACTCCGCAAGGCCCGAATCGCGGCGCCCCGGGGCCAGCCCGACAAGCCCCGAAACCACGATATCAGGAGGAAACGTACCTCGGCCCTCGTCGGCGGATAGAGAGGAAACTAGCCACACCCGGGGAGCAGTCTCTGGCGAAGGTGCTAACAAGGAGAGGTCGTGGGAGCAAAGGTTCGGGGACATCCGGCGAAATCGGCCACATGAAAATTTGCGTTAAAAGGTCAGAACAGTCTCATGGGCATGCGGTACAACAAGGCAAATCCCGTTCAACGCTTCTTAGAGTCTTTTGCACTTCCCCCTTCGTAAAAGTTCGAGAATGTCTAGATCGAGGCGTTCGGCGGGCCAAGACCCATAGACCACCTCGTCACGTACAAGAGTGGGATGGAACTACGCTGATTATCGGGGTTACGTCTGATGCAGCCTTTGCTATCACACTAAGGGCCCGGCCATTGGCTTGGTTTGCAGAGACTCAGAGTAGATCTCCGTCATCGTTCGCGAAACTCTCCATCGCGTTTGTCTCCCACTTCTCAGGCGAGGACATACGGGGCGGTTACCATCTCGATGCGCCATGAGCTCACAAAAGCTTCGAGGTCATATGTTCCAAGGTTTAACAGGAGTCACTTTGAAGGTGGACATCCTCGACCGAGAAGTTAGGTCGTTCTTTGCTCATTGTAGGGTTGGGGTGTAGTGAAAGATCCATAATATTCTCCATTTTAAAAAAAAAAAACCTCAGACCGGCCCTTGGCCAAGTCCTGTCAAAGCAGAGAAGTATATCAGTAGGCGAGAAGAAGCCCTCCTCTCTAGAGTAAGCTCTTCTACACAAAAGGAAAATAGCGGCTGACAAAGAAAACGGCCACACGAGAGGCCCAGGTAGACAAGGGCAGTCCGGGAGGCGAGCGAGAGAGCAATCCCGACAAGGAGAGGAGCGTCGGGGATGAGACCACACCGGCCTAGGCTGCCGGCGTGATATTTGCCTCGGTAATATACCCCTTCCCCCAAATGACTCGATGTCATGAGGTCCTAAGCGAATTACAACACGAAGGGTTCCGGAGGTGTCCATCCCATATGAAGTCAGACCCTAATAGAAGAGACGACACCAAATACTATGAGTTCCACAAGGACCACGAACACCGAACAAATGACTGCATCCAGCTAAAAAAGGAGATTGAATACTTGTCAGGCGTGGACGTCTCGGTCGATCGTGGCCTCGAAGGGCGGGGCGGCAGCTGACCTACCTCATGTCCAGTGTAACCCGATTCGGCGCCGGTAGCCTTTAGGAGAAATCCATGTAATCTCCGGAGGGTTCTGGAGGCGGAGGGAGTCAACTCCAGCCCGGGGAAGGCCCGCTGCGTAGCATCGGATCGGGAAACGCGAAGTACAAACAATATCAAGCTGCCAGTGGATGCCACATAACAGCACCGGACCTTGCCCGAGATGGAGAACAATGACATCAGCCAGCGACCGCTTGTGATGAAAGTCATAGTAGATAATAAAGCGATCCACGGGGTCCTCGTCGACAAAGAGCTCAGCGAATATCATCTTGGCATTGCTTTTCGAAAAAATGGGCATTGGAAGGGAGAAGCTAGAACCAGTCAACGCTGCTTGCGGATTTTCAGAAGAATCTTTGCGCCCGTCCAGTCACGATTAATTGCTTCCGGAAGCGATAAGCGCCGGTTGAAGCGGTATAGCGAGGAGCGGTAACCGGGAGCGCCGGTAAAACAATTCAAATAGGCCATGTAGTACGGAGCCGTGGCTCGATTCGCGAGAGTAACCTTCAAGCGAGGCCATGCCAGCGCGTGGCGGTAGCTTTCGGTTAAGTGGCGTAGCCATTACAAAGCCAGGCCGTAGCGAGGAGCGAAATAGCTCGAGAGCCCGATAAGCTCGGTTCGAGCGAGGCCATGCGCGTACGAAGCCAAGTAGCGCTCAGAGCCTAAATGGCTTCCGTTTGAGCGATTCATGTAATACGGGCGAGTAGCCCGGTTTGGAAACCGAGGCCATGTAGCCCGCGAAGCCGTAGCTCGATTCGTAGAAGCGTGCTTGGCTCAAAGCGAAGCCATGTAACCCGCGGGCCAAACCAGAGCGTGGCACCGGTTCGAGCGAGCCATGTAGCCATGGGCGAGTTGCTCGAGGCCCGGTAGTGATTCCGAGCGGGCCGTAGTAGCTCTGGGCCAGTAGCTTTCGGTTCGACGTAACGGCTTCGACAAAACCCAGTAGCCCGCGAAGCCATGGCTTTCGGGAGCCCGTGGCTCGATTCGCGAGCATATGACTCAAAAGGCCAAGTATGCGGGCCATGCTTCGAGCCAGCTGGTTGTAGGCTTAACGGCTCGAAGACCTCGAGCCCGGGGCCCGGCAGTTCGAATAGGCCATGCTAACCCCACGGGCGAAGTAACCAAGGCCAGGAGCGCCGGTCTCTGAGCTTAACAGCTCAAGAGAGCCTCAACGGCTGGGAGCTTAGTAGCTGGTTTGCGAGCGCCTGCGGCTCGAGGCCTCGCGCCAGAGCCCGTGCCTTTCGGTTGTAAGGCTCAGCTATGCATGCGGCATGCCGCCGTGCTTGATTGACTCGAGGCGGATTAGCCCGGAGCCATAACATTTCGGCTTTCAAGGCTCAAGCGCTCAACTAAGGCCATATAGCCACGTAGCGGTTATTTCCGGGCATATTAGCCCTTGTGAGGCCCTGACCAGCTCGACCAGAGCTATTTGCTTTCAATGAGCCGTATAGCCCGCAGACCAGCTAAGATTTCCGGTAGCGACCTTGAGCCCTAGTAGCTCGGTTCTGGGCTGTTGCTCAACTAAGGCCATATAGCCATGTGGCGGTTAAACGAAGCCCGGTTAGCCGGTCGGCAAGCTCGGCGCGATAGCTGGGAGCCACTAGCATTTCGGTTGAGCTTAGCGCTTTCAAGGCATAATAGCCACAGGCCCGATGGCTCGGTTGCGAGCAACGGCGGGAAGGCCTCGGCGCACGGGCCTAGCGGCTCGGTTTGCGAGCTGCCGCGGCAGGAAGGCCTTGGCGCCTAAGGAGCATAAGCATTTCGGTTGCGAGCTCAAGCGCTCAGCTAAGGCCCGTATAGACACGTGGCCGGTTAAGTGGCACCGGTTGCGAGCTTAACATCTCATGAAGGCCGGCGCCGGGCCAGCGGCTCGGTTGTGAAACGCGGCTCGAAGGCACTTGGCGCTGGTGACGCTCAGTTTGCAAAGGTTGCGGCTCGGGAAGGCGCCGCCGGAGCGCGTCATTCAGTTTGTAGAGCTCAACAAGCCGAAGGCCTCGGCGCTGAGCTAGTAGCTTAGTTTGTGAAACGCGGCTTAGAAAGGCCTTGGTGTTGGGGCCCGGCGACTCGGTTGTAAAGCTGCATTTCGGGAAGGCTCGGCGCGGGAGCCCGTGCTTCCGGTTTAGAGCCGCGGCTCGAATGCCTTAGCGCTGGGAGCCCGGCGGTTCGGTTCGCGAGAACGCGCGGCCGAGAGGCGCAGCGCCCGGGGTTGACAACTCCGGTTGCGAGCTGCGGCTCGAAGAGCCTCAGCGCGAGGCGCGACTCCGGTTGCGAGGCTCCGCGGCTCGGGGAAGGCCTCGGCGCCGGGCCCGACAACTCGGTTCAGAACCGCTTATTTCGAGCCGCCTTATCACTGGGCCGTGACTTAGTTTGCGAGTTTGCTTATTTCGGGAAGGCCTCGCGCCTAATAGCTCGGTTCACGAGCTTAACATTTCAGAGGGAAGGCCCTCGGCGCCTAGAGCCCGATGGCTCAGGTTGGCAGAACGCCGAGCGGAAGCCGGCAGGCGGGAGCCCGATGGCTCGGTTTGCGGGCTTAACGACTCGGGAAGGCCTCAGCTCACCGGGCCCCGATGCTTCGGTTCGCGAGGAGCAACGGCAAGATGCCTTGCGCCCTGAGCCAGCGGCTTTGTTTGCGAGCCGCGGCTCTGAAGCCCTCTCGGGCAGAAGTCAGTAGCTTAGTTTCTGAGCTTAACGGCTGAGAAGACTGGCTTAAAACTGACCTTTCGATTTTTAAACTATCTTTCGGAAAACTCTTGAGCAAAGCGGCAGTTTCAGAGCATAACTGCTCGAAAAGATCTTGGGCCGGGCCTAACTTCGATTTTCGAGCATGCTTCTTCCGAGAGGCTAAGTAGCCCTGAGCCATGTAGCAAGGCCAGTGGCTTAGATTACGAGCATAGCGCTTTCCGAGGCGAGTAGCCCGCAGGCCATGGCTGAGGAGCACAGCAACTCTGTTTAAACCATTCTCCGAAAAGGCACTAATAGCCTAGAAAGCCAAGTAGCTCGGGAAGCTGTGTTTCATAGCACAACTACTCAAGGAGGCCAAGTAGCCAAGGAGCCATATAGCTCAGGAGCCATGTAGCTTAGTTTCAAGGTGCCATGTAGCTCAGGTTCGAGAGAGCCTTGTAGCTTAGTTTCTGTGGAGAGCTCTCAGATCTTAGTTTCAAGGAGCCACACAGAATTAGTTTCGTATGCAAGACAAGGAGCCATGTAGCCCAGTTTCAAAAGAGCCTTGTAGCTCAATTTCAAGGGAGCGAATAGCCTGGGCCAAAGAGCATAAATGGGAGACAGTAGCCCAGAGCCAAGTAGCTCGGGCCTGTATGCAATGTACCAGATTCGCAAATTTCAGCTTTTAGAGCCTCCTACGCCCAAAAAGGTAGAATAGCCCAAGAGCCAAGTAGCTCAGTTCAGAAGGTGCAACAGCCCAGAAACCAAGCAGCTCAAATTGGCAAGACAATAAAAAGAGTGATAAAATTAATCAAGCCCCCCCTGAGTAGCCATGTGGGAGTCACACTTGATCCAAGAGAAGATGTACTTTACCTACGCGCCTCATGAGTCAAAGGTCAGCAATCCTATGGGGTTTGAAATAATAGGCGCGTAGGCACAAAACGCAAGCCCAAATGTTAGGATTAAAAAGCGAGCTCAGTACTAGGGTTAGGCCCATAATGGTATCCCCCAAATGCAAGCCCAAAATGAGGGCTCAACTCTCCCCTTTAAAAGGTCAAGTGTACTCTAAGGAATCTCAGATGTGGGAAAACACTCTAATCTCCATCAATTAGGAAAGTAAGATATTCCCTAATTATCACCCCTCAATTATCCCTTATTAATTGGTTTACGATAAGGAAAGAAAATCTCCTACCCAATGAGAGAAATATTGTATCATCCTCCAACTAGGAAACATACTATTCAGTATCATAATCCAATTAGGAAAGTTGTCATGATCATCCATTATAAATACCATGCCACCCCATAAGTGAAAGGTACGCAGACATACGCACAAAACTCCATTCCCTAAGCAGTCGATCTTCTCTCCCACCGGAAAGAACTGACTTAGGCATCGGAGAGGCAACGGGCGAGCCCCCGCCGATCCTTTTTGTTTCTTGTTTTTGCAGAGGAGCCCGACACTAGGAGTTAGCGGACCGCCCAGCCATTCCAAAGACGCCCAGCCTGGCCCTATGAAAAGCATCATCAAGTGTAATTTCATCTAATTAACTTATCTAAACTTATATTATTTCTTTCTTGTATTTACAATTTTGTAAAAAAATTAATAATTAATGTTTTACTTGGAACTATTAATATTATATGCAATGCCTCTAAATTTTTTTAAAATACTATCAACTTGTTTTAATCCCTATTTTACAATCAAATTTAAATTATGTGCTTAACACACTACAAGAAAAGTGACTTATAGGGACATTACTTTAGTTGGGGCCAAAAAAATTTGCAACTAAAGCATATTTTAGCCATATTTATCGAAATCGCAACTATAGTTTAATTTATACTACTGATAAGGCCAAGGCCTCAACTAAAAGTGATTCTATAGTTGAATTTAGGGTTGAGTCTCAACTAAAAGTGACTCTATAGTTGTGGATAAGATTGCGTCTCAACTAAAAGTGATTCTATAGTTGCATTTAGGATTGAGTCTCAACTAAATGTGTCTCTATAGTTGCGGATATGATTGATTCTCAACTAAAAGTGACTTTATAGTTGCATATAGAATTGAGTCTCAACTAAAGGTGACCCTATAGTTGCGGTTAAGATTGAGTGCAACTAAAAATGACTCTATAGTTGTGAGTAGACTTGAGTTGCAACTGTAAGTTACTATATAGTTGCGAATAGACTTGAGTCGCAACTACAACTACAAATTGTTGATACTTTTATAAAATATTGGGATTTATTAGGGATTTAAATGTAAAAATCTTGAAAGTTCAGAATTTTAATACTATTTTTTCCTAAAATATTTTATATTTTTTATTAAATATTTTTTAAATAGGAGACCTAGTTTTGATTTTAGGTCTTTTATTCCTTATTTTCAAATAAATTGAGATGGGATCCTTTCCCACAAAAGCGCCCTCATATTAATCATGCTGCACTCCATTTATCTTTATACATGGTAACTCTTATGTAAATTTTGAATTTCATTAAGCTTATATCTTAGTATACATGTTAATCATGGGTTATTTATTATGATCCGTCTAACCCTTAACCATTGAGCCATAACTCATTAGCTAACCATCGTTCATTTTATACTCAATAGATACCCACCACTTTAACTTATATCATTTGCCTAAAGTCTATATTTGCTTTGATATCATTCATGATATACAAGTTATAATCTTATCTCATATTAAATATGAGAAAAGTTCCTGAAACTGTGGGCTCCTCCAATATCTATACAATGGTGGCAGCCATGACAATCTAACAATTACCCATCCTCTAATTATAAATATGCAGCCATGTAGGTATTGTTTTTGTTTTTTTTTTTTTTGTTTTTTACATCAATTCATTTGAAATTACAACGTAATGATATTTTGTTCTCACAAAGACATTGAATCAAACCTCATTGAGAGACATTATTCATTTTATGTTCTATAGATATCCACCATTTTAATATGTACCATTTGCCAAAAGTCGACATTTACTCTAAAACAAATAAATTTAGACATTACATTACATTTGAAATAAATTTGTTTTAAAACTCATAAAGGAATTTAGGCCCATAATATTTAGGTGCTTTGATCCAAAAACAAATAATAATTAAAACATCTTTAAATCCTGTGCCGGAGCTCTTGAACCTAGAAAGAGGACTAATAGCATTATTTTTTGTTTTTTTGTTTTTTTGTTTTTTTTTTCTAGGTACGTGGCTGTGGGGAATGAGCCATTCCTGACGAGCTACAATGGATTATTTGTGAATATCACCTTCCCTCAACGTCAAAGCCTCCGTCGCTCTCAACGCCAATGTTTACGAATCTGCGTCCAACAAGCAGTCGGACGACGACTTCCGCGGCGACATCAAGGATCAGATGCTCGAAATCGTGAGATTCCTCAATGAGAAGAATTCCCCCTTCGTCGTCAACATCTACCCCTTTCTTAGCCTCTACCAGAACCCTGATTTCCCCCTTGATTTCGCCTTCCTTGATGATCGTGGGGAGTCGATTGAAGACGATGGCATCGAGTATTCGAATGTGTTTGATGCAAACTTGGATACTCTTGTTTGGGCGCTGAGAAAATCCGAGGTTCCCGACTTGTGAGAGTCAGGCTCGTTCTCGTAGTAGATCCGTCCGACTCGCTCGTGTGGTGAGGTCTCCTCACCTCACATTGTTACAGGTGAGGAGGGAGTGGGTGATGGTCTTAGGCTCCTGGTTGCAGAACGGGCAAAGTGGATTCCCCTGCATTCCTCTACCTTGTAGGTTTATTTTTTTTCCTCTTCTATCACCAAACCAGGAAGCTTTCTCTCTCTCTAACGTTGAGGTTTTGAAACCCTAGAAACTCATATTTTGAAGCTGCTCACTGCTTTCTCTATGCAATTCAAAGAATTTCAGGTATTTTCTTACTATTTTACACAGCTTATTGTACAACTAAGTTTTCCTATCAAGCTACATTTTCTTTCGCTTATCACATGATTCCTTTAGCCATTCCATACATCAATTACTTTTATCGATGTCTATGTTGTCAGAAAGCCGCTTCGATTTCCATCATGTGGCGAATCTGCTATGTTTAGAACTATAAGGATGAATTCCATCCTTAGGCATCTGCTATGTTTGTTTAATGCAGTGTTGTTATTCAATAGTTTCTATAACTGTTATCCCAAATCAAGTAGGTTATTGTTATATGTTTTGTCAGAACATATTGGGCGGGTGACCGCTTAATCAAGTAGATTTGGTCGGATAGAGTGATTGACTAGACTAGTTCCTATGAACTAGAGGATGAAGCATATGATCTTTCGTTGTTATATGTTTTTGGTGGTGTTCCTCATTTGAATAAAATATAGGAAATAAAGTCTCCTTCTAATCCAAAGGAATATCAACCATGTCTTCAGATTAGGTATGAATTAAAACTCTCGTGGAATTATGAAATGGGAAATGGAAAAAAGAAGTTTAAAATAATGAACTGCTTGAAGATGCTAAAGCTATGCGTCTGAATTATTGTCTACTATCAACTATCGAAACTGACTGGTTGTCTTCTATGATATTTGGTTTATATCAGGAACTGATTATATGGTGTAGTATAGTAGTAGTATATTTCCACTTATTGAGTTATAACAAACAAATTGGAATTTGAGGTTTGGGGTTTATAATTTTCAAACATCAATAAATTAAATTGGTACTCGATATTGGCCATAAAGATTTGTTGTTTCGAGTAATAGATGATGTGAAAACTGCTTCGCATTGTTAATTCTCGTGTCTATTTTATTTAATGGCTTGATTTTGAGGATTTATTTGTTTGAATTGAAGTTAGTACTGGACAGGGTTTATCAAAAACAAATCATTTGTGGACTTTACTGTTCAAATAATTCATTTAGGAAAAAAAACACATGCAAGCTTCTTTATAAAATAATCGTCAAACTAATATTTTTGTGTTTTGATAACTGATTACTATGTTCATTTATTTGTGCACCCTATTTTTGAGGATCTCTTTTACTAGATAACACATCAATTTAGGATGAAAACTTGAAATCAGAATTAATGAAAGGAGAAGATATCCTAAAGGCACAGCTTAGTGAAATGAAACACAATTGCAGACGAAGAAAAAGGTGGCGGTGTCAGAAGGTCGCTATGGACCATGAGTAATCTCAACCCAAAATAAAAGTAATATCTTGCGAATATCTATAATATAGTAATCTGATTTCTAAAGAGGCCGAAAAACCAAAAAAGCCTTCAATCTCAGACAAACAGAGCAATTATCTTACTTGATGAACATGCAAGCAAGTCTTCTGCCCTGCAGGAGTAGAGCCATAAATCCTTATTATAGGCACTTTGTTGAAGCATGATATTCATATTAAACCCAAATCCTACAAGCTTGAGCTTTTAGGAGAGTTGGTCATTTAACATGGTATCGTAGCTTGCCTACAGAGGTCCCGGGTTCTAACTCCTTGCAATTTAATCCCCATGTTTATTTGAAAGTCCATAATGGACTCGGGTTTCCACGCACTGCACTGGGGGTCAGATGCACGTGAGGGAGGGTGTTGAAGCATGATATTCATATTAAACCCAAATCCTACAAGCTTGAGCTTTTAGGAGAGTTGGTCATTTAACACACTTCCTTCACCATACCACCTACAACATTCCACAAGCAACAGATATATTTTTAATACACATCATACAGTAAGATGACATTGTGAATGCAATAAACCTTAACTATCATTTTAATGCTGAGAAAACCAATGAAAATAAATAAAAGGAATTTCAAATCCAATATTTATGCTACTAATAAAAAAGAAATCCAATATTTATGCTGTTTTATTTTATTTTATTTATTTTTAATGAAACACACACCTCAAGTAGGTCAAATATTTTTCAATTGAGCACCATTAGTGTATGATTCGTTTGTTCTCTTGAATTCCCAAAATGAAAGATCAGACACTATAAATAAATAAATTCTTTTCTTTGTCCAACATTTTCTCCGCAACCAAATGGACTTCATGAAACCCATCAGACTCCAATACCATAAAAACTAATCTCACAAGAGAGAGATTAAGTAGAAACCAACTAAATGTTTGGTTGCAGATAACTGAGACAAAATTAAAGAACCAAGGTTCTAGCAATTAGGTCGACTAAACTGTTCTAGTAATGCAAACTACTGCGACTTTGGCTAATTTTATTAAAAAAAATTTGACTTGACAAATTTTAATGTTACTTTTTACAGAAGCTGTGTTTTGGTTTATGCAGAAGTTCTTTCATGTTCGCAAATTTTTCAATATTTCGATGTTGTCCTTTGAAACATGATTTTAGTTTTGGTTTCCAACTTCACCTAAAGCAAAAAAACAGTAACGCCGGGCCCAAATATGTTTGAAGTTTTTTTTAAGAATTATAATTTTAGAAAAGAACTACTAATTGACAATATTATGTCATTGAAAATTTTCACCGATTAAAAATAAATTATATAGATTTCAAGAACCTCGTTTTAGATTGGAAATATGTGTTAATCTATTTCTTATAGCATTTTGGATTGTATTGTTACTTTGGCCCTTCTGAACGAATGTTGCTAGGCATTCCATGCCGCAAGATGCTTAATTTCCATAGTAGTTAATCGTGCCTCAGATTATCTTTACACATTACATGTAACCTTTGTTTTGCAAATCGTTGAATTCTATGTGTAGCAATAGTGCAAGAATATCATTCTATTTATGTAAAACATACTTATTTGGTTGATGCATTTGCTTGTCTCACTCAATTACATGATCTAATCAGACATGCATATAATTTGTTCCTATACTAAGTATAAAACAAAAATTTGGATATTGGAACTTCTAATAGTGATCACATGCTTGAGTTTGACCTGGAATATGCTTCCATCTTCATTTCATGTATATGAACAATTGAACTATATGTGAAGACAATTGCTTCTTGTTGCAGTTTTTTGTGTTTTGTTTGTCTTGAGGAGACCTTACAGCACTACCCATCACCTATGCTCGTGATATCTGCTCGAGATATAGATTTGATTCATAATAAGGAATTTATAAAGTGGTTTGAAAAACGTGTAAGTTTATCCATGCTTTTCTCACATGAGAAAGGTTTTGGAATGTTCTGCCTGATGGCATTCAGGGAACCATCATAAGTTATGGGTCTTGAAACTTGTCCCATTAGACTGATATGCTTTCAAACCTTATGCTTTGTAGTCATTGATCTAGATGTTTCATAACTCTGTCGATGCATTATGTCAAATTTGGTAGTTGGTTGACGACCAGTTTTTTCTTGCAATCATAGTTCTCCACTTCCCTTGAGTGTAGCTCAAAAATTAAATTGCTTGAGTAAAGGTCCATTCATTAAGAATGAGTTTTTGTCAATGTGTTATAAAAGGAGTGAAATGAAAAGCTTAAGTTGTTATTCTTTTTTTTTCTTTTTTTGATAAGACGCTTAAGCTGTTATTCTAGATAAGCAGGAAGTTTTGATTAAGGTAGTCAATGAAATAGGAAGTGGAACCCGTCTTATTGAGTTGTTGTTTCATGTCAGCAATAATTATTGTATTTTCTTGTTTCCTCTACTTATGAAATATAATATGATACAACATGTCCCTTCAATCGCTTGTTACTGACCTTCAACTTTCTCGCTTACGCTTCTAAGCACTGGAATTGGGGCATGAAGCGATTCGAAGAGACAAGGTTGCACTTCAGGCATTTTATTCTATTTGTGTTCACAACATAGACAGGAATAGGGCATGAAGGGTGGCAAACAAACTCTAAGAACCCGGAGTTTTAGGGAAAGGAAAACAAATGTTAAGGAAAATGATTTTCTTCATTTTCGCTTTACACGTAGGGGAATATAAAAGAAAAAATAAAATATAATCATATAGAGAGAAAACAAATAAATGAGTTTGAATAAAATATATAAAATTAATTTATTAAGTTTAAATGTATTTTTCCTTCCACTTTTTTCTATTTTCCTCATTATTTGTTTCTTAGTATTTTTCTGCTTCCAAATCTGGCTCTAGGTTATTTTCTGAAGTTTGGTTAATGTGGTGATCCCGCTTATCAACTATCTTCTCTTTTACATTCTCTTCGCACCATTGAGCTTCTTCATGTGCAGATTAAAATATGCGAGAAGGAATTTAGAATTCAAATTCATTAAAGTTTGCTCGCACCAAAGTTTCCTCTTTCTTTTTTCATTGTTTACTTTTTAGCGAAATGAGATATCGAGAATTTCATCGTCTGCATTATCGTATGTATAGTGTCAATGATGTATGACAAGATACACTCTATAGAAAATAGAAAATGTAAAAACAAACAAGTGAAATGTAGTTTATCCTACCACTGCACTTCATCCAATATAGTATGGAGTGGATAATTTCTTAGATGCTACAAGATTTACATCAGACTAGTATAGTGATCTCGCATTGGGTAAATGCGCTTAACATATTTATTTATTTAGTACTTATATTCACTCTTTTCCCGATAGGGATGTTGATTTAGTCACACAGATTCAAAGATAAGATCTCAAGAACATTCTAAGTAGTGCACCAAAAGAGGATTCCTCTTGTAATTTCTCTTGAAGAACAGGTTTCACTCGCAACATCTGTCGTGGACGATTCGATCCTCTTCTTGTTGGCACTCATAGTTCATTGCTCCTAATCAATATCGACACACCCCACCCCTCTACTATCTAGCTCTACCACTCACAAAATTCCCAAATGTTACCTCTAACGACTAGAAAATCCACATGAAGCGGCCGTGTGCTTCAATCTCGTATAATTTTTTTTATAAACATGATTTTATAAAATTTGAGCTTATAACGGTGCATATAGGACATGTCCCAAATCCTGTATACACAATTTACACATTTCCAAATATGCCTTGACAACATTCTTTAAAGAGCCTCGAAGCTCCACACATTTCACAAAACTATACTATGTACATACATATGTCAATTATACAAATTCAAAGTATTTCCTTACAAGATTATTAATTCTGACTAACGATGCAAAGTCAGGAGAATCCTATTATGCTCCAGCGTCCGGCGTACCTGTACCTGGAAAATAGTTTTTAAAACAGGAAAATAATGAAATTTAGCGAGGCTCGGTGGTACTCACTTTATAAAGGATTTCTTACGAAAATATCTCAAAATGGTAAAACTCTCTTTACAAGATATTTTCCAGAAATCTTGCTTGCTTTGCTTAAAAAGTTTCTAAAACTTTTCATACTTGCTTGCTTTGAAAGTTTACAAAACTTTTCAAAAATCTCTTGCTTGCTTTCTTTACCTTGCTTTAAAAGTTTCCAAAACTTTTCATAAACTTCTTGCTTTAAAAGTTTATAAAACTTTTCTCAAACACAGGTGTGGGGTCCCCACCCTTCATCTCTCTTCAGGTGGGTCCCACTAATAGGTACTGTTACGGCACCTTTTATTGTGGGGTCCCCACCCTTCATCTCTCTTCAGGTGGGTCCCACTCATATGTCTTTATTCTGGCGGAGTCCCAGCATTTGCCACTCTTTCGCCTCCGTGAGCTCGAACCCACGACCCGAAGGACTCTTATAGAAGTGGGGGCTTGTTTCCCCGCTCTCGTGGCCCAGTGTGGAGCGAAAGAGATGGTGGGATTTGCCATCTTCACCTATGAGTGGGATTTTGAGAAAGAATGGGGACAATAACCAGCCCATTTCCGACAGCTTGCTTTGAAATAAAAACGGGGCTTGGGCTCGGCCGTTTCTTTAAAACAAACAAGGGGCACAGGCTCAAGTAGATGCTACCCGATGGTTGATTTTTCAAGAGCTGTATAAAACATTCTTATAATCATCAGCCATTGGGGCCTTTCCTGCTTATTTATACCTAGTGAACACGGGCACGGGCGTAAATCCGTGCGATTGGAAGGACACAGGTCGCATCACCCTGGAAGTGGAAGGGCCTTGGCCCACGTCACCTTTTCCGGTAAATTTGGTGGAATTGACATGGGTCTCCATCACCATAATTAGTTAGAGCTCTAACCCTATATACTCCAGTACGTGCCACGGTCTCGCTTTAAATCGTGATCGTGATCTAAGTTTGCCCGACCCGAGCTGAATCTAAAATGCATGTATGATATCCTAACACCACCGCACACGTACGGAATACCTCTAACCGGTATGCTTGCTTAAGACTAGGGATTTTAGTTAGGCCTATTTTACAAAATAGACTTTTGTTTGCTAGCTTGCTTCTTTCAAATATGGTTTTACAATTCAAAACCATTGCTTGCTTGCCTTATAAAAGAATGGTTGAATACATCAAAACCATTACTTGTTTGCTTTTCACATATGGTTTAAATCAAAACCATTTGTTTGTAAAACTCATTGTACTTTAAACATAGTTTACAATTAAAACCATTAAATACCAATGTAAAACAGTTTATAATAATAATACACTAGTATTTGAAAAATGAGTTTAGAACACTCACCTCTTTGTTTCCCGAAACTAGGCACAACTCACTACTCCGCCTTTGCTTTAGCTACCTCAACGAATCACGGCAACATATTAATCGCTGCGTATAGCGTAAAACTTAACGATACTTCACATAAGTCACTTTAGGGTCACACAGCATTCCTTATAAATCAAATGAACAAATTACCCTTAGTAGCTTAAAAGCTCTAACAAAAAACCACTCACATTTAGCGACCTTTTTTCCAACAATACTCTATGGATTTTATTACCCAAAATTTATTCAAAATGTCTTCAAAAATTATGAAACTCTCCAGATCAGTCCTTTATATATCAAATGACATCTCTTTAAATTTTCAATTTAAAATTCCTTCTCAGGCCCTCCAGCACATAACCACGGATTCTGACATGTTTTTGATGCCAATTTGGTTAACTCAACTAGAATCACTACTATTTATCGCGCCAGTTTGCAGGATCTTAACTCCATAAATTGGAAATCGATTTCTTCACTCATTTAAATCTATGGTTATAAAGTTTCTTTACAGTTGGAATCACCCAATTTGGATCACCAAAACTCAGAATTATTGTATTTTACATCCTAGATAGCTCAATTTGGAAGAACCAGAATCTGCACATAACTCCACTTGACAAATTTTCTGGGCATTTTGGGATTACAATTTATATACTTCCTTCAACTAACTTATTCCCATATAAGTATATTTTGCCCAAATTTTTGAATCACTCAATTTGGATGAGTGAAACTCCTTATGGCCAAAACACTACAACCATACCCAAAGCAGGCATAATCGGTGAGGCTACACAGGTTCACCTTTCAGTCCGTGTTGGGAGCCTTAGAGCTACAATTGCTCTTGGTCCCTTCTATACATTTGTAGCCCCTATCTCTTATGGTTCTTTAACAATTAGAATAAATTCATTTGGATAATTTATAACCCAATCTATAGCCACAAAACAAAAACAGGGGTTTTTCTGAAAATTTGACAACATTCCTTTAAACCCAACATTCTCCTTTTCTTTATTCATATGCCTCAAAACCACATGAAATCTAACTCAAAACAACTCCACAACACTTGAATTGGTGATTTGAAATTCATAAAACCAAACTCTAGGTGAAAATCCAAGAATTCAACCTAAGATTCACCAATTCCTACAAAACCATAAAATTATGATGATTCATGTTTAATTTTACACCAATTGAGGGTTTCACCCATAACCTCAACAAATCAAAGGGTTTTGGGTGCTCTTTCACAAAACCTAGACAGAGGAACAACAATTCTCAAACCAAAACCTTAGGAATCCAGACACCCATGAATTCAAGATTAAAAACATACCTTGGTTTGGCCTTCTTCTCCTTCTCCTTCTTCTTCCTCTTTAGCCACTCCTCTTCCTCTCCTTGCTCTTTTCTCTCCTCTCCAAAGCGTGAGCCTAGCTTTGTGAAGGACAAAAAAGTGTTTGTCTCATCACATTTATAATCCCATTTTATACTGTAATTGCCATTAAGTCCTTCATCACTTTTAATTTTGCAAATCAACTTATTTATTTCAATTTTTGGCATCCTATCTTCTCACATTCATGACTTCCATATCACTTTTGTGCTTTGCCACTTTCTTCTAGTATCACATTCGGGTTTACTAAATTTATAATTTCATATTTTCATCCTTAAAATAACTCCCAAAATATCAATGTGACATAGTGCTCATTATCGCCCCTATAGTTTGTATGCGTACCTTTGTCAGCGAGACGGGGCGTTCTGATATTCAAACTATTTGGTTTATTTTAATGCAACATCATCTGACAGTCTCGAAGCTTAGAGTGTAGCTCTTGAGCTAAAAACAATATTGCATTGCGAGCTTGAATACTTTGTTTTTCAATACTGTTCATTTTGGTGATCATAGTTTTTCGGATATTTATGCATCTAGATATTTTGGTTGAATCTTTGTTTTTCTCAATGCTATTTCCATATTCACCCCGTCAGTCATGGAGTCAATCCAGCTTAAATTAATTTTAAAAATAAAACAGCGTTCTTGGTCAATCCGATGCTGTTTTTCATCGATCAATCCTCTTATAGATTCTGGCGAAGCTTGATGTCATCAGGTATATAACTCTTTAGTTGCGGCTAAAAAAGTCCCCATCCATAGTCACCATTTTAGTTGCAACCACAAAATAACCCCATCTATAGCCATCCTTTTAGTTGCGTCCAAAAAATTGCCCCATCCATAGCCCTTTATTTTAGTTGCGTGAAAAAAAATCCATCCATAGCCACTATTTTAGTTAACGTACAGAAAATAACCCATCAAAGCCACCCTTTTAGTTACTTGTGAAATGCTGCCCCCGTCCATAGCCACCTTTTTAGTTGCAGCAAAAAAAGCCTCTTCCATAGCCACTCTTTTAGTTGCGACAAAAAAAGCCCGTCCATAGTCGCGCTGCTGGTTGAGGCGGAAACTATAAAGATGATCATCTCTCATAGTTGATAACCATTTTTAGTTCGCATTATAAATGTCCCCATCCATAGTCACCCTTTTAGTTGCGGTTAGAAAGCGACCATCTATAGACATCCTTTTAGTGCGACTGCAAATAGCCCCATCCATAGTCATTATTTTTGTTACGGCGAAGAAAAATGCCTCGTCCTTATATGCGAGCCACCTTTTAGTAGGAGCCAAAACTAAAATTGTAACTATAACTTTTAGTTATGCCCCCTATAGCCATGCCTAGTTGCAACCATTTTCTTCGTATTTATATTATATGGTTGCACTTGGTCTTACTTTTGGTTGGGATCAGTGACCCTGACTAAGCTCACTTCCTGTAGTGGCAGCGTTAAGCTAGAAATAATTTATCATGATCTTCTTTTATTTGCCAAACTCTTTTTAATTAGAATGTAATATTAATACGAAAAGAATCTCTTTCAATTTTTGTTTCCCCTGGAATAGAATGAATAATTTGATTCAATTCCTAGTATTTGAATTAGTTTATGAATTTTATATTTATTTCGTTATGTTGTTTGGTAATTCTAAAAATTGAAATGAAAATAAATTGATAATAATACATTATTACATGATTTTAATAATTTTTTGATTTTAAATATCAAAATTTTTGTAGTTTTATATTTTTAAAAGATGAAGTTTATTTATATTTAAAAATAAATATAAAAATCATATCGTTTTTTAAAAGTATGTTTGGTAGCTAAGAAAGGGTTGGAAATTGAAGCAAAATAGAACTTCAATTCTGGAACTATTTTTCCTTTTTTTTTTCCGGTGATTTTGTGTACTTACTTTTGCATTACAAGGCAAAACATTATTTTTCCTCGGTTTCTCGACACCAAACATTCAATTAATGTTAAGGTAGAAATGAGGAAGCAAAATCAGTGCGATATCTTTGTTTAAAAAATATATTTATAAAATAATGTTCTATTTTTGTTTTTGGAGTAAAGCTATGAAAGTAGAAGCCGATGATTTTCGTCTTTATTTTTTATGTTTGGAAGTCTGGGTGTGATTGAATATGTTTGAAATATAAATAGAAATTAATGCAAGAGTATTATTTAAATTTCAAGACACATTTTAAAATGGAGTTTTATATATTTTTAAGGAGAAGTGAGAATGAGAATAACCTCTATGTTTAGATTTATAGACATATTTTATTTATTTTATTCCCCTAATTAATAAAAATATAATTTAATTTATAATTAATAAAAGTATTATTAATCATTCACAATTAATGGATGATTAATAATGTTTCCTAATTTTTCTATTTTAATAGAAATACTTCTTTTAAATATTTATTGGAGAATTATTTTGGAAACTTTAGAGAAGTTAGAAATTTTGGATTTGAAAAGTAAAATCTTAAAATAAAATAATAAATTGAAATTATTTTATATTTAATTAATGCAAAAATTACTTTTGATTCTATTCATATTATTATAAAACTTATCCAAACTTTCTTTTCCTCATGCCAAGCATTTTAAGAGAAGAGAAGGATGGTGAAAACAAAAATAATTCGGAAAAGGACATCATATATCTGAAAGAGTAAGGATATCTATAGTAATTTAAATATATGAGGATATGGAGACATAACTCATAAAGTAGCAGGAGCTTCTCTCTCTCTTCTTTGTAGAGAGAAAATGAAAGTTAGGAGTTCCTCTGATTGAAATGGAGAAAGCTTCCCACTTTCTCGTTAAAATCGGTCTGAAGGGTTTGAAGACCCGCAAATCAAGGGTTTCTTGAAGGATGTCCTTTCTTCTTAATCAAGGTCCTATGACGAAAGGGAGTCTCCACCCAGAAAGGGTTTTCTTTCTTGTCAACACAACTCTTCATTCCAAATTTCTTTGGATTTTGATTGCTAGCATTTTGGTTTTTCCAAATGTGGATCTCGGCGCCCTCCTTAACCGTTGAATGAGTATTTTGTAAAACTACATTAATGAGTTCTCATTTCCTGCTTTGTTTGTGTGCGGATGCAAGGGGAAAAAAAGTAGCTATCTTCTGGAAAGAAAGCGTGTGGAAGGACCGGAGAGGTTAAATTTGGTACCCAACCACACAGTCGGGTGAGCTGAAGGTAATGCGGGGGTTTCAAGGTCGTGTTTAAATAAATTTAGGAGTGCATTAGAGTATGATCGTTTTCCCAAAATATCTTCAAAAATTGTTGTTGGATCATCTTTGTATCTCACATTCCTCTTCTTACGGATATGAATTTCTGACTTTGGTTTTCAAAACTTAAAATTTGTATCTTGTTTTCCTATTCATACGGATATGAATTTCTGATTTTGGTTTCCAGACTTGCATTTGTGTCGAAAATTTTAATTGAACTTGAAACCCAGTTTGAATGTTACTGTTGGTTGTGTTAAGAAGAAGCCTGATTTGTGGATGTAAGGCGTCCCTCGACTTTCGGGTTTGATTCTGTATGAATGTTGGTTGCTATATTTTCTATTCATCGTGATTTATACAGGTATGACGATTTGAGTTTTGGTTTATAAGTTTAATTTTTTTTTGTTTTTTTATAATGTTTTGGACCTGTGGTTGGAGCAAAAATTTTCCGTTAGTTTTGTTAAGGATATGCCTATATGCGAATTTGAGAAACTCGGTTTTTAGATTCCTAGATGGATGTTTTGGCTACATTTTTATTAATCAAGTCTTATGATTGAGTACAAATTAAAGAAAAATTGTGTGTAAATTTCAAAAAGAAATGGCCCGGCTTTAATGATGACGATGATGGGGCGAATGGTTTGATGGAAAAAATTTTGTCATGAAGAGTGGTTCTTGGACATCGAGGAGGCCAGACATTTGGGTTCAAAGTACGGTTAAAACTGCGGAAAGAGTTACTCGATTTGGTAGGAAATCTCTTAGCAGGGGGCTCTGTTAAAGATGAAAGGAGACTTGTACTAAACACATTAACATTGAGGTATAAGAGTAGGGAAGAAGTGGGGCAAGGTGCCCTTAAAACACCCAATTGTATCCTATGAAGGTGTGGCATGGGTGATAGAGGCGGAGTCGCCTTTGACTTTTTGTCTCAGTAAAGGCGGGAAGGAAGTTTGATTCTAGCATTGTGTTTTTATCGAAACAAAGTTAGCAGCTTGTAGATCATTAGAAATTTTGCCTAAACTTCATTTTGATAGCTTTGACTATGTTAAATGCTTCTTTGAATATTATTATGAAAAACAATAGAATGATCATTGTATGGCCCATTTCTCATCTTAATATCAAATCCTCAGCATCACAAACGAAGAATGTGGGAGAATTTACTTAGTATTAAAATTATCTCACAAGACGCCAGGTGGTTATTGGTGATTTTAATGAAATCTTACACCCCATGAAAAGATAGGTGAACAAACGGCAACTCTTCTAGAATGTAAAATTTTGCAAAATTCATTAACAATTGTCAGTTGATGGAATTAGAATCTTTCGAGCTTTCATATACTTGGTTTAATAAGAGAAGAGAATCTTCATCAATTTTTGAAAAACTAGATAAAGTACTCATTAATGACCAATGGATTATTCATTTTAGGGATGCAAGGGTAGAAAATCTTCCCATCATTGGTTCGATCATGGACCTATTATCTTTGCATTTAGATAAAAAAAAATTGTAGAGATGAAAGCCAAGCCTTTTAGGTGTGAGGAATTTTGGTTTTATTGATATTGTTAGAGAAGCTTGGAACACAACCTTTATAGGGTCAAATGCCTTCCAACTAGTGAAAAAAGTCTAAACGAGAAGTAGGAAATTTGGAAGAAAATATAAAACAAAGTGAAAAATATCGTGATATGGTGCAAAGGTGTCTTAATGACAAACCCTCATAACGTAGTCCTTCGGGAAAAAAAAAAGTTCTTTTATCTCTCAAAGCTTAACCAGGATTTTGGAGATTATAAGAAATCAAGTGGGCCCAAATATCAAGACAAGTTTGGACCCATTTAGGTGATAAGAATAATCGTTATTTCCAAACGGTTAGCTCTAAATAGAAGAAAAAAAACAAAATCTAGAAAATTAGAGATACTAAAGGAATTTGGTTTGATGATCAAAATGGCATTTCTAAGACATTCATTTATGACTTCACTAAGAGATTCACATCAGAGGATCTTAGGATAAATCTTGATCTTTTTTACTCCTTAGTCCTTGTATTTCAGAAGAAGAAAAAAAAGAACTTTATTAAATAGTTACAAGAAGAAATCCTTGGCTCTCTCGCGGATCGATAGTATCAAAGCACCCAATCGGATGGTCTCGAAATTTAGTTAATATAAAAAATATTGGAATATAGTTGTAGATTTGTTTGCAAAATGATCAAAGATTTTTTTTTTTTTTTATCTTGAGGCACATACACGAGATAAACAAGACTTTCATCGTGATTCCAAAATCAAAACCACTGAATTAACAAATCATTTTAGACCCATTAGTTTATCTGATGTTTGAGTATAAAATTATAATGTATATTTTGGCTAATAGGGTAAAACAACTATTAAATAAAATTATCTCCCCCCTTGTAATCAATGATAATATCATGTTGGCCCATGAGATCATGCATCCTTTTAAAAAGAAAAAAGGGAAAATAGGTTATATGGCAGTTAAACTTAATTTGGAAAAAGCTTATGATAGATTATAATGGAATTTTATTAGGACAATTCTTTCAAAAGTAGGTTTCCATTCCAAATGAATTGAATGGGTTATGGAATGCATCTCAACGGTCTCTTATTCTTTATTAATAAATGGCAATTCATAAGGGAAAATTCAGCCATCAAGAAGCATTAGGTAAGTGATCCCTATCTCCTTATATTTTTCAATTCTTTGTGTTTAGTTTATACCTCTTTTGTTTTTAGCACCTACTCGTAGCTCTCCTTAAGTAAACCAACTTTAATTCTCGGACTAACGACTTCCAACCTTTAGAACACCGGGAATTGAAGCCCTTTTCCTTTTTTTTTTCCTTTCCCTCCACGCACGGTTTTCCTCCTCTCTTTTGTTTTTCCTCATTTTCTTTCCTTTCTTCCTTTTCTTTTCTTTTTTTCTCCTTTCCTTTCTTTTTCTCATTTCTTTTTTTTTTCTCCTATCTTTACCTTTTTCTCCTTTTCTCCTTCTTTTCCTTTTCTTTCTTCCACCGAATTGTTTTTCTTCTCCTAAAATCTCTTCCTTGGTTTGATCCCACAAAGAGGAAACTTTCTCTTACTTTCCTCACATTTTGACTTCATTCTCCATGTGCCATGTGTCACGTGAAACATCTGTAAGTGGAAAATGCCACACCACATGGCTCTCATGCCATGTGCCTTCCTCTAAGCTTTCCATGTGGCATCCACATGGTCATGCCATGTGACACTACTCCATGTGTCGTTCGACACCCGTGCCTAGAAATACGTGAAATTTCGACTGTCTCGGAATCCAACGAAATTCGTCTGGGTAGCTAGATTTCGTGAGATGATTCTAATGGTGAAGTCCGTTTCGTCATCCGAGATCTAGAAAATTTCAAATTTTCAACCTGTACTACAGCAGCAAATTACCGTTTACCATTTTTCGGAGTTTACAATTTTGATATACTCACAAAAAGCTATTTGTGGGGTGTATTGATTGTTAATGATTAGAGGAGTACATAAAATTTTCAGTGGGAATCATGATAAAATTCATCTAAATCTGACACGATCATGGAAGCTAAACAATATTTTTCAAACTCTTCTATCCTCATTGTTACAAGTTATGTTAAGTTGGAAATGAAGTTGTAAGAAAAACAAACATCGCCATAAAGTAAAATGTGTTACATCCATTCATACAATTGTAACAAAGTCTAATAACTAGAACAAGTGTGACATATCATTCATTGTTCATATAGGTCTAATAATATATAAATTCTTGCATCATAAGTCAAAAAGTAAACTTAAAGCATAGTTTGTATACTTGATATCAAGATGGTGGGGTGGTTGAGAAAGCGATTCAAGGAACCACATAACCCTTTCCTTAAAAATGATTGTTCTTTGTTGTAATTGCTCATACTAGGAGGTCAACATGTCTCAATTGAAGAGAAACGTGAGTCATCCACAACAACAAGCTTCTATGTGGGAGAAGCTAATGAACTGATCTGTGCCCTAACCTTATATAAAGGTGATTCATTCACAACTGGTGGCACTTCGGCATGAGGAATATCATCAGGCTCTGATTCTGGTGCATCAATCTATAATGGAGGAATGCCTAAGTTACCAGAAGGCTGATATCCTCCCTCCATGTCGTTATTCTCTTTATCATCATCTGAGTTAGCCTCCACTTCATCTCCCATACGTCTCCATTCATCATCCTCACGATTTCCTGAGCTTCCATTTCTACCCATAGTTATTTCAGTATAAGTGTCGAACCACAGAGAGTATATCACTTTCTGTTTCTATTGACAAGTCTAAATCAAACTCTTTGAAAACTTTCATAAAAAAGCATCCATAGGGAAATGCCCGAGTGGTGCTCTCGCAATAGGCAATTATATGATTAAGCATAATATTGCGAGTTGACCTCTGACCCATCAATAAGGAATCAACAAAATGCTTCAAAGATAGAATGACTCTTCTTTGTGTCCTCCTCATTGGTATGATGGAGAATGAAAAGATGTGATCGTCTGTGACATTTGATTGAAAGGCTATGAACATTGGACTTTCGAAGCCCATGGCCAACTGGTACTTCGCATAAGTGCTCAATGGCCTCAGAGAGTACAAACACTGGAATGTTAGGCCAAGTCTTCATGTCATCCACTAGCAGGCCTTCGCATGAGACACCTTGTATTTCAAATATTTTATGCGGAGTAAGTCGTATGTCTTTTCCTTTCAGTGTACAATCGATGAAAGCTCCATGCATGAAATGAACTTTGGAGTAGAAGCACCGCACTAGTTGTGTATACATTGGTTCAACCAAAGAAATGACTAGAGTCCAGCCCATCCTATCGAATATCACCCTCACGACCCGAAGTTGCTCGTGATTCAGGTCGATATTTCACTCGGAATTAGTATTGTCCTTTTATTGAAATACTTAATATATTTATCAAACTCTTCATTTGTGTTGAATAACCTAATATCATTCTGAGACTTGGTTCTTGTCTCGGTGTTGTGACGCCCCAAACCCGGGGGTCCGTTGACTCCCCGTTGACTCCCCGTCAACCCGCGGAAACACTCGTGAATGTCAGTTGACCCGACATTTCTCACGAAAATCGGGCAAAGTCTCCTTTGTACGGGGAGCTCTACCCAAATACAAAACCTGCATATACATGTCCCAAACAATGCAATATATCAAATATATCCAATATATCCAATCACACATGATGTCACGGCCACTTGGGCCTAAAGCGATACTCATAATACATACTAACTATAGATCGACTATATACCAAATAGTTACAGAGTTACAATATTTTCTCTTATACAATACATATATTAAAATTAGACATTTAATACATGTATATAAATCAACCAAAGCCACAACTTTGGCTTTCTTCTAATCCTCAATCCTAGGATGAGCGAAAATTCTCTCACGCTCCTTGTACTGTAAAATAATATCCTCGACGGGAGTGAGCTAATGCTCGATAGTGGAATCGCCCTAAGTGGGTTTACTCTCCGCTAAGTGCGTGCAATGTTCAGAAATAAACAGCACATTCAAGCAAATGCATGATCCTACTTGGGCGTCATCTACTGACCAACTCAAGATCGAGTCCTCACCGCCTCTCTCACACTCGCCTAAGCCTCGTATGAGAATTATTGTTTTGTTAGTGGACAACCCTCCGATGTATATATATCAATTGGGCCGTCTCCGACGATTGATATTTTTAATTTGGACTACCCTCCGATAATTAATATTTTTAGACAACCCTCCGAACCATTTTCTCTAGACTCATCTCATGCGCTCCACTCATAGTCTAGAATTGTTCGGTCACGTATGGAATACTATGTATGCCAATTCAATCTGATCCCAATCACATGCGAATATGTAAACATGCACATATCCACATAATATCAATCACACAATCATGTCATGTGTAATTAATCAATTCATACATCAAAATTAAGCTCACTTGGGCTAATAGTCAAGAAACACGAAACAATTCGGCTGAATCACTCGACCATACACGTTTTCACCGCAATATATATTTTAAAGCCTTCAGTATTTGTAGGAATAGTGAAACCCTCGGTTACTATTCCCGAAAATTCACAAATCATCGGTTCATGAAGTAGACGGGTTTCATGGCCATTTCGGCCTATGCATATCACAATACAATTCATTTCATAATTTATGAATTTAGCACCCCATAACAGCCCCGATAGTCACGAACTGTAAAAAATTTCTAAAAAAATTTTCAACAATTCGGTCCCAAGTTTTGAGACTGATCAAAAGGACCCTCACGGTCTCATTCAACTCAAACATCGAAAAAGTACTTAAGAATAAACCCAGAAGTAGGGAGAAACCTACCTCAGGAGTTTGTCAAAGCTCCTCGAATCCGATGTCACGCGTGGCCGGCTCCGTGAAGCCGGCTTTCCTTCTTGTCGAGGCGCGACGGTCGGATTTGCCGGTATTCTAGAGAGAAGTGTTCTCTCTCTCTAAAAACCTCCCAAACGGCAACCCACTGTAAAAAAACACACGCTCTCACGTTTTTTGTTCCTTTAACATTTGGAGAAGACAAGTCAGCGTACAATATTTTGTCTTGTAGCGGCTTAAACAAATCCCAAATGCCTATTAAGTCACTTTTTCTTAGTTTTGACATTGGCACTATCTCGATCCATTTTCGTATTTCTAGTACACATGTTATATGTGACTTCGGCTCATCGAAAATTATTTCTGACACAGGCTTCGATGCCTCAGCGATGTAAATTCGTATCTCGAAATTCAATGAAATTCGACGTCTTAGCTAGATTTCGCGAGGCGATTCAACGGTGCAATCCGTTTTGTCATCGAGATCGGAAGAAATAAATTTGAATTTTTAATCGAAATTACAATTTTATAACCAAAGTACATTTTGCCTTTTTCCGAAATTGGAATTTCTGGGTCTTACATTCTCCCTCCTTAAAGGAATTTCGTCGAAATTACGGACAATCATAATCACTCATGCATATACAACGTGCACTCTGTACATGTAGCTAGCCATTTAAATGTTAAACGACTAAACCACGTACCTTCATCCGTAAACAAAAAGGGATAGGTGGCCCGTATCGTGTTCTCGCGCTCCCACATTGACTCCTCCACTCCATAGTGCCGCCATAGCACTCTCACTAGCCTCATGGTGTTGCGTCGCAAAACCTGATCACGGCTATCCAAAATACATACTGGTCCCTCCTCAAAGGTCTCATCAGTGTCAACCTCTATCTGTCCCCAATCCACCACATGGTACGGATCGGGTGTACTTCGGAGCATGGAGGCGTGAAACACCTCGTGGACACACGACATCTTGGCGGTAACACTAACCCGGTGTAGTGCCTACCATCTCGAGTATCTCGAAGGAATTGATGAACCTCGGTGATAACTTCCGCAGCTTGCCGGGCATTACTCCTTCTTAGAGGCATCACCTTCAAGAAAGGCGTGATCCCCAACCTCGAACTCTAAGGGTCGGCGTCGCACATCCGCGCAAGCTCTTCTGCGACTCACGAGCCGTGAGAAGGCGTTAGCCGTATCAAGCTCACGCTTCGGGTGTCTACAATCAGATCGAGGACCCGATGATGGAGCTCTCTCCCACCTCGGTCCAACATAACGGTGATCTACATGGCCTCCCATACAATGCCTCATACGGTGCCATCTGTATACTCACCTGATAACTATTGTTGTAGGCAAATTCCACTAAGAGCAATTGCTCCTCTATCCTTAAGACCCAGGACGTATGCTCACAGCGTGTCCTTTATCACCTTTCACACCACGTGTAACCCTACACAACCCTTGCTTTGTGTGTAACGCTAACCTTCTCAAGGTTGCAATCACTGACAATCCTATGGACCGTCAACCTAGTCCATGTCATGAATGACATCCATATCTGGAGCTCTTCTTTGGCTTTCAATGACACCCGTCTGATTGCGAAGGGGTATCGATTCTCGAGTCACTCCGGGCTCCCCATCATCGACTCTAAGTCTCGTGATGGCTTTGACAGTGTGTTTTCATCTCGATTAACATAACTCTTGGCTTACTTGAGCCTCTTACATTCCACCTACGAAATTTGGGATATATCTCCCAGGTCTCTTACACCTAACTCCGGGATTCTCACCTTAGGGGATCAGCTGACCCCTTTTTGCTTCTTTAACACCTCCTAATTACTCTTCATTTCTTGGAATCGAACTATGAGTCTTCGGTGGACGCAGATCCTGGGAACAAACTCAACCCCACACTCACCAAAGAGTGGTGAATGGCCGTCTTTTGTGCTTTGCTTTGAACTGACCGTGTGATGTTCACCGTGCGACATAATGATGCCATCTTTGTGACACCGATCAGTTCTGCGTGATGAATCTTGGGAGATCTCTCACTCATAATCGACCTGTCGGGTCAACTCCCACCACCCTACATCTAAGGAAGAACATCTATTCCTATTCTAGGCATAACCTCTAGCGAATCGAAGGGATTGTGTATCGGGTATGACTGGTAAGGTCTAATTACTAATAGCCGATGGTACATCAGCTCATCCGTGTCAGGCTGACATCAACAACCAATATGTCACACCCTAAGGTCCACTATGCTTCCGCTACGTAACGATCTGTCACGACCGACCGCACTCACAGTCCCTCGGTTTGTTGTATTTGTTAGGAGTGCTTGTATAGCACCCACAGAAACTAAAACGGGTTCCTCGACCATGCTAGGGTCAATGGAGGAATGACGATGCTCTCTCATGTTCTACATTCTAAGCGAATTTGCTTGTCCCCATGCGGTCCCTGTCTCTAAAGACAGGAAATCCGTCTCACATGCCCGATCCACAGTGCTGGTCTTGAAACTCGTGTGACGAGAAGACTTACGCCTCTTCCGAACTAGAAGGTTGATCACTCCTCTCGGCCCCTGCGCCCATTATCCCGAGTGTTTCGAGCATCCTCGATCTCTCTCTCTATGGTCAAAGGCCGTCTAACCATGGAGTCCACTGTCTGATGGCGAAGTTCTACGATCACACACTGCCACAGAATAGATGACTTCACCCCATTCTCGAATCTCACATAATACCCGGTAATCGAGAAACTATATCTCGAATTGACATTCGTTCTCCCAACTCATCCGCGGCCTCAACCTTCTCTAGGTGGTAGCCTCCGATCTGCGACACCACGTGTCTAAAACTCTCACCTCAGTAAGCTAGCTTCGCACTTGCGAACTTGTCTGGTGATGGTCTCTTAACTTTCATTGTAGAATGATCATAAGTGATACTCGTACTCCCTCTGGTAGGGAGTAGATCAAAATGTCATCCGAGGAGCCAGAGACAAACTAATCTAGATAGGGTTGGAATACCCTATTCGTGAGATCCATAAATGCACCGCTGGCGCGTCGTCAAATCCAAAGGGCATCACTTGGTAAGTTCAAAGTGCCCACATGTCGTCCTAAATCATCTTAGGGATATCTGTCTCATAACTCTCAAATGAAGGTAACAGTGCGAAGGTATATCTTAGAGTAGACTAAAACTCTCTTAAGCCCGATCAAACAAATCATGATCCTCGGTAATGGGTACCGATTCTTGATCATAACCTGTTCAGTATGCGTAGTGTACGGTCGAAGGGTCTTGTCCTTCTTCTTCATGAGCAAAATCGAAATTGCCTCGTAGGTGAAGTTCTCGGTCTAATGAATCTCTTGTCCAGTAACTCCTGTGCATTTGGATTTCTGAGGATCTACCCAACTCTTTGGCCATCTGTGTGGAGTCATGAGATGGAGTGAAGTACCCGAGTGTAACTTCGATACGAAGTCTACTACCCTCTGTGGAAGCGATCCAGTGCTTCATCCCCGGAAAACACGTTCACATGTCCTTTTCTCGAGGTAGATCTAAGTCACGGTCTCTCCTCGTCCTCTACAAATTAAGGCTCATTAGCCAACTTAGCTAAGCATCCTGACACGGACTCATATACTATATGGGAGGCGAAATATCATGTTGTCCCCACGAAATACCCACCTTTGAGTGGCGGTAACCCTTACGCTCCTGATCGCGACCTGTAAGGCGCCATTGATCCATCCCGAGGATGACATCGAACTACGACGTATCCATGATCACTCGGGTCCGCTGCGTGGTAGAGTCCCGAGATCTCTAACTCACCCAGCCTCGACACTCGTACCTATTCTCGCCCTAATCCTGGGAGAACTCTGAGTCAATTAGACTCTCCCAGGTCTCACAGGGTCTTGCCCATTTCCCACCTTTTTATTTGGGCCTCGCTCTCTAGCTAGAACCGCAGCTAGTCTAATCCCCCAGTAGTGTCGGAGGTAATCCTCATAGCCTCTAACACATGCTTGTCTGTGTATGAGCACCGTGGTACGCCACCATCGGACTTCCTCCTCCTGTGAATGTCGGAGGAGGTAGTCACGTCCCCAAACCTTTGGAGGTTACTAGGACCTCACGACTACACACTATACCAACCTATGCTATAAATCTGCCGCGCAATACCTATAGCCTCTACAAAGTAGGGTGATCAAATGCGGTAGGCAGTGAATGCCGGTGGTGCACGACCCGAGTACCGGCAATGGAGCGTTCTCACGTTCGTCCTCTTAGCCATTTACACGATTAACATGGCGATTAAATCAATGGAGTATCTCCTAAGGCATAAACCACGGCCTCAAGACACTATTCATACACATAAATCGATTGTATACACATTGTCCTTGCATTTATAGATAGTGCAAGACAATCGATTATACATTAAAACATTTTATCATAAAATTTTATTTTTAAAATTTCATTTTTGAGAAAATTTTATTTTTTCGAAAATTTTGTCTAATTTTATTTGATTTGATTTGATTTTTTTTTTTCGTTTTTCATTAATTTTTTTTTTCATTTATACCACTGGAGTCACAAAAAAAAATATACATTTTTTTTCCTTCTCCAATACAATTCCAATAAATTTATAAAATTTATTTTCACTCATTTTTCTTCTTTAAACTTCTACATTAACTAAAACTTTAAAAATATTTCTTCTCATCATAATTTTTTTTTCACATTTCAAACCCACTGAAAACACTCAAAAATTTATATACCTACATATTATTTTTTTTTCTCATTTTCCAGAAATACCCAAATAAATTCATAAACATTTTTTTTCTTCATTTTTTTTTCCTTTTTATTCTGGACCATGTTGTCCAAATTTTTTTTTTTTTTTTTTTATCAAAATCTCCTGATCCAACACCAACCAAATAAAATGTATTAAAATCTTATTTCATTATCCAATAAATTTATTAAAATTTATTTCATTTTCATTTCTCAATAAACCAAATAAATTGCTTAAAATTTATTTTGTTTATTTTTTTTTTCATTTTATTCTGGAAAAAGGTCCAGAATTTCCTCAAAGTCTCATTTTATAACACTAACCCTAGTGTTCAACCTCAAATTTATTAAAATTTGATTTCATTATCTAATGTCCAAATAAAATTGATTACAATTTATTTCATCTCCAATTTACACACTTAAACTCCTAAGTTTTGTTTCTGTAGAATGATAATAGTGCCACTACTTACACACATCACTTACAACACATAACAATCAACATGTTATACAATCTTTCACATAACAAATTCATCAAATCAATAAAACACATCAAATTCCAAACACATGCATGTCGTGTCCCTAGTTTTGTCAGTGATTTCCTAGGTAATCACCATACCTAAACTCAACATCAAACCACCTATTAGTGAGTGATGTTCTTACCGACTATGACTGGCCAAATCCTCCAATCTCTAGGTTTCCATACACCTACTCTACATCAAACCACCTAAGTGTGATGGATACCAAGCTTAGGAGCTCTCTAGGTATTCATATACCTAAGCTACGATACCAATTGTGGCCCCAAGCAGGGGTCCGTTGACTACCAGTCAGCCCACGAACACTAAATGAATGTCGGGTAGCCCGACATTTCTCCACGAAAATGGGCGAAATCTCCTTTAATATAGAGCTCTGCAAATACAAAACACATATATCCCTGACAAATGCAATATATCCAATATATCGATATGTCCAATCACATGAGTAATACGGCCACTTGGGCCTAAACGATACTCATAATACATACTAACTATGAATCCAACTATATACCAAATAGTTACAAGAGTTACAATATTTTCACTCTTATACAATACATATATTAAATTAGACATTTGATACATGTATATATCATCAGCAAGCCCATGACGGCTTTCTTAATCCTCAATCTCTAGGACTAGCCGTCCCTCGCAGCTCATTGTACCTTAAATAATATCCCTCGACAGGGGTGAGCTAATGCTCGATGGTGGAATCGCCCTAAATTGGGCTACTCTCCACCTAAGTGCGGTGCAATGTTCCAAAATAAACATACATTCAGCCAAATGCATGATCTACTTGAATGTCTGTGACCAGCTCGGATCCTGAGTCCTCGCGCCTCTCTCACACTGCGCCTAAGCCTCGTACTTGCAATTATTGTTTTGTTAGTGGACAACCCTCCGATGTATATATATGAATATCAATTGGGCCGTCTCAGCGATTGATATTTTAATTTGGACTACCCTCAGATAGTGTATTTTTTTAGACGACCCTCGAACCATTTTCTCTAGACTCATCTCATGCGCTCGGCTCCTATAGTCCTAGGGTGTTCCGGTGCATATGGAATGCATGTGATGAAGGATCCCGACCGGATTAACCTCATGAACAGGACCTCCCGGCTCAAGCGGATATAAAAACTTTCGCCAAAACCATAAATTGGAAATCCGATGGAAGCGAACCCTTCTGATTCTTCTACCTCTTTTTAAAAATAATGCGAGGCAAGTGTAAAAAAATTTCTTTTTCTTTTCTTTTCCAACACTTAGATTTTCAGGAAAATCGGCCAGAGTTTCCTCTGTTTTTCGGACTTTCCCAAATTTACAAAACCTGATGAAAACATTTAAAAACACTTCTAAACTTCAATTCATCAACTTCCATATTAGGACTCCTCGTCCACAACCCAATCAAACATAATATACATATATATACATTTATTTCTTTCAAATCATCAAACAATTAAACCTTCTTCAATTCCATGCATAATTTTATCAAAACATGACAAAATATTCACATATACAATATGCAAATTATTTTCAATGCGGAGTCACATGCGTCGTCTCCTCGATATTTCGACTCATTACCGGGAGAAGTCTTCTGCGTCTGGCCTTGTCTCGAGTCTGAAAATATTTTGTTGAAACATATGGAAAAAGTGAGCTGGCAGGCTCGGTGAGTGTACATTTTCATTTATATAACATTTTCAGTACATATCAAATAATACATACTTATACAATTAAAATCCATTTATACATTTCGCATTTATGCCTTAAACTTTCTTTCCATAAATACTTATACCATTAAAAATCGATTTATTTAGCATTTATACTGTAAACTTAACAATAAATACTTATGCATTTTAAAATCCATTTTATGCTTTAAAATTTACCTTAAACTTTTCTTTCCATAAATACTTATGCATTTAAAATCCATTCAAAATCTCATTTACTTCTTTAAATTTATGCCATAAACTTCTTTCGAGAAATATATGCATTTAAAATCCATTTATGCTTTAAGCATTTAAGCCTTAAACTTTCTTTCTTTGTTTCTTTCTTTCATTCTTTCTACCAGTGGAACCCGGGAATAAACTTTTTGACTTGATTTAGATGCGACGGTGAGAGCCAGTCACATTCGATCATAACCACTACGCGAACTCGCTTTGCATAGAGGTTCCCGATCCGCAGTACTTTATCACGTGTAAGGATATTACTCTAGACACCTGTTCCACCATAGTTGTAACTTCTAACTTTGCCTGTAATCTTACCGGCCCCAGACGCCTGACCGATGTCGAATCATGTGGTCTTAGGGGGTTTAGGGTAACCATCGGTAAAACATTTCTTCAAAATACATTTATAAAAATACATTCAAATCATTTACTTTATCATTTAAAACACATATGCATACTTTATTTTAAACTTTCATAATACCTTAACATATGCATACATATTTAATACACATATAAATATGTACATTGATGCAAGATAAAACAATGCAATATAAAACATTTCCATATATTAACATTTACATAAAAATTTACATTAAACTTTCGGTTTAACATTAAAACCATTCACTTTTAAAAACTAAATTCTCAAATATCATTTTCACTCCACGGTTCCTTTCGATTAAACGCTTCTAGTTGAGTTCAGTTTCACGATCGATGGTCACTTTTCACCTTTTCCCGAAAATCACAATTACATTAACCATTTAATCCTATAAACACTCATTCCTATATTCTTATTCCTCTAGGAATCTATTTGCCAGGAATTGGAATCAATCAATCGGATCATCAAACTAAAGTTATGGCATTTTTCATGCCAACTAGTCATTCTGGAGTTTTCTAGTGACAGTTTGTATTACTCATTTTTCCGAGTCTTGACTTCATATTTTGACACTATGTCCTTATACTCATTTTAAAGCTAAGGTGCTAAGGGTTCTATTCAGTGGAGATCTACCCAATTGAACCTGCAAGAAACTCACTTTACGGGGCTAATCTATGTTCAAAAACTGAACCAGAATTTGGCTTGCACATGGTCCTACTTTGAGTAAATTTTTAGGCCACTTCGGATCAGAATTTGGCGATACCTTCTTCTTCAGTTTTGTTCTCCTTCAAGTCTATTTTACGTAGCCACTTAAATCACTCAAATTGGATCAAAATTGAGCAAGTTATGGCCAAAATACCAAAACTGGTCAAAACTGAAAACAAGGACATTTCACCGTACCGAGACTGCTGCCCAAAAATTGACCAAAATGTGTTTCTCTTCCATTTTTCTTTCCTCTAAACACTTAAATCTGATGCACATTATACCCCACATTTCAACATAACACACACAATTCACTATCAAACCCTAACCCTTACTCACTTGATTTTGTCAAAACCCTAACCTAAACCATGGCTTTCTCAATTGATATTAAATTCAGCACCATTAAACCTTAAATACCATCAATTTAACATCCATACAAGAATTTAAGACATTAAACATGGAAAACATCAAACCCTAACTTTCCCACCATGAAAACTTACTTGTTTCTTGAGTTTCTTTGGCTCCTCTCCTTGATTACCACTTGAAAGCTTGAATGAGGAGAAAAATCACATCTCATACCTTTGCCCTTCACTTTTTCTTCTTGCTTCTCCTTTCTCTCCTTTCTTTTCTCTCTTTTCTTCCCTCTCCTTTCTCTCCTACGGGTTCCTTAACTTTTTGAGAGACCAAATAGAATTATTTTGTTTGTCTCCCCATTTAAATATTCTAACTTTCTTTAATTTCAATTTGGTCCTCCATTTCTTTTATATTGCCAATCAACTTATTTTATTGCATTTAGGCCCATGAACCTCATTGGTCAATTCTAATGAGTCTAAACCCTAATAGCCCTTAGAAATGTTTGATTGGCTCTCATAGAAAATATCTCCATTTTATCATATTTTTTCTCAGTTTCACCTTATCTTTGCTTTTAACCCGATTAAATGTCAAAAATATTTCTATATTCGTCTAAACTTCAAATTGTTAAATCTTTAATTAAATCCCTTCACATTGGATTCAGGCTTTGAAATCACCGAAATCGGATTTAAAATCATTAAAATCGGTAATCAGGACAATAGCGTGTGTGCAGAATTCGTTCGAATCACACGGAAACTATCCAAACGGACTCCGTTTCACTTTATTTCAGTTTCGGTTAGTCTTTATGATTTATTCGAGACCTTTTAGTATTTTCGGCTCAATTTAGAAAAATTTCGTAGCAGTTCCAAATTTGATCCAGGAAATCACTGTTCACTTAAATCTCCCATTATCTTCTAAATATGGTTCAAAGTCATAAGGCTGAAATTTTCTTAAAAATCCCTTTGCAACCCCTCCCATCGGATAAAATAAGAAAAAAATCGCTATTCATTAGAGGCACCCGGTTACAATTTTAGAAAATTTCACTTCATGCCCAAATGATGTCTGAGCGTTAATTCTAATCCACCTCGCTTCTATCATTAGACCTCAAATCAGTTCAATAACTACTATTACTGGCATTCAATGGGTTGGGGGTTTTACAATCACCCCTCCTTATAAAGAATTCGTCTGTTTAAATTCTCATGTTGCTTCCTCTCACAGTGATTCATCCACAACACCTTTGCAAAGAATCACTTTGTTTTCAAGAACCTAATCATTTCGATCAACAATTTGAGCCAGGTCTTTCTTCATACGTCAAATCTTCTTTCAATTCAACTGGTTGATCTCTTAACACATGTGAAGAATCTGTCATATACTTTCAAAGCATAGAAATGTAAAATATGTCATGTGTGCAGCGGTCAGTCTAGCTGACCTCAACGAGCTACCTCTCCAATTATTTTCATAATTTCATAAAGTCCCATATAGAGAGGACTTAACTTCCCTTTCTTTCCAAATATCAACACCCTTTCCCAGGGTGATATCCTCATAAATACCTAATCCCCCACCTAAAATTCCAAATCTCTCCTTGGGTTATCAACATAACTTTTCTATCAATCTTGAGCTATCTTTAATCTATCACTGATAACTTTAACATTATCATTTAGTGCTTTAGACAATTTATGAACCTAAAAATTTTCTCTCCCTCATCCCAGCATAATGGAGTCCTACACTTCCTTCCATATAAGGCCTCATAAAGGCGCCATTTCAATACTTGTGTATTAACTATTATTGAGGAAAACTCCATTAATGGTAAATGTCTTTCTAACTTCCTTTAATCTAACACACAAGCCTTGAGCATAACTTCCAATGTACATGTGGCTCTTTCAGATTGGTCATCCGTGAGAGTGAAACAATCTCTTTTATATACAGCTATTGACTTCGGCTAAGTCTTCTATTTTCCATAGGCGGGAAATTATTTGATTTCGTGATCTATCCACAATCACCTATATCACGTCATAACCACTACGGCAAAGTGGAAATAAAAAAATCCATCATGATTCTCTCCATTTCAACGAGGGATCGGAAGAGACTATAAGAACCCTGCAAATCTTTGATGCTCTGACCTTAACTTTTGACAAATGAGACATTTAGAAATAGAGTGCAACATCTTTCTTTATACCCCTCCACCTTTAGTATTTCCTTGGGGTATGATACATTTTAGTGTTTCCACGTGCATCGCCTGTATGAAAGAGTAAAATTTTCTCCCATAATTTATTTCTTTAATCTTCCCACATCTAGTACACATAGCTTTTGTGACCTATCATCACTATACCATATGCCCATTACTAAAATGCCTTTTAGCGCAGGACTGACTTCCCTTTTCAATTTAATCATGATCGTATCTTGAGTCTATAGCTCCCTTACCTTGTCTATTAGTACGGGACTATGTATCGTAATTCAATTCTGCCTAAAGACCTCGATTCCATAAATCTAGGGAGGTACACAACCTTTAGGTGAGATATGGAACCGTAGGCTTCCTACTAAGGCACCAGTTACCATGTATTTCCACGATGGTGCTTTCGATAGTGCACTCATAATCCTTAATGAGTTCAACCCATCTCTCTCCTCTGTCTCATATTTAACTTTTTCTATGTGAATAAATATTACATGTTCTTTGTGATTTGTAAAATTTTACATGCAACTCCATATCGGTAATGCCTCCATGCTCGTAGAGCAAAGATTCTGACAACTCTAGGTTATCATCTCGGATAATTCTGCTCATGCTTTTCAATTGCCTTAAATCATATGCTATCACATTTTCATGTTGCATTAACACACCTAAGCTCTTTGCCTAGAAGCATCACAATATCTGTATATCCTTCTTGCCACACAGCCAGATTGCCAGAACTAGGCTAAGGTCAAATTCCTTTGGATTCATGAATCTTTTCGACATGTCTCTTTCCATACAAACTTTCATCTTTCCTTGTCAATTTAGTCGGATCTTCTTTGAAATCATAACAACCTTCCGATAATACCCTTCTAAACCTACAAAACTTTATATCTCTGTCACATTCGTAGGTGGTTTCCAGTTCACAATTTTCTCAATCTTTTGAGGATCACGAAACCCCTTCACGCGAAATCACATGCCTTAGAAGGCAACCTTTGTCTAACGAACTAGAATTTACTAAGTTTGGCATACTAAGTAAATAGAGATTTACTTAGATATATCATGATCTTCATTACTGCTTAAATAGATTAAAATGTCATCAATGAATATATAACAAAAGTGATCTAAATAAGCTGAAAGATCCTATTCATAGATCCATAAGCGATTTGAATAAGTTAATCCATTAGCATGACTAAAACTCCTGTAATGCCCTCCTCTAAAGTGTTTTTGAGTTGTCATAGGAACATCCTCGGCCTAATCTTTAATTGATGGTAACTGTGAGCTTAGATCCATTTTCAAAAATACCTCGTTCCACAGCCAATTGATCAAAAAGATCATCAATCCGTGTAAATGGGTGTTGATTGCGTATTTTCACTTTATTCAACTCTATGTAATCAATATACAATCTTAAACTTTCATCATCATTTTTTTTTTTTTATAAACAGAACCGGCACTCCCCAAGGCGAAGTACTCGGCCTAACAAAACCCTTACTCACAAGCTCATCCATTTTATACTCAATTCTTTCAATTCTTTCAACTTTTAAAGGAGCCATCATATAAGGTGCCTTAGCAATTGGATTCTGTCATAGGGGTCATTTCAATCTAAAATTAATATATATATATATATATATATATATATATATATATATATATATATATATATATATATATATATATATATTTTTTATATATACCTAGAAGATCTCTGGAAATACATCAGGAAATTATTTGACTATGAGAATATCTTTCATTCGATACCATTATCCCTCGCCTCAATAACATAAGCTAGAGTACCTTTGATACTAACTTCAGTATTTTACTAGCCCACATAGCGTCATATTATTGGTAGGTAGTATTTTCCGTAACCCATAAAACAACCTCTTGTCTTCCCTTGGCTTATAGAACCTAACCTCTTTCCTATAACAATCCTTTGTAGCATGATGTCTAGATAGTAAATCCATGCCTAATATAACATCAAAGTCATGGATATCTAATAATATCAAGTGCGCCAAAGCTCTAACTCAATAAATACTCTGTTGTAACAATCAACTTTTCCATATTACTTTTCCTAGGGTGCGTCTACAGTACACATTCATCATTATGTCTTCAATTTCTTCCATTTTCTTTCCAACAATTACAATTAACAATTCATATTATCATTGATTCACTTAAGCTAAATTAAACCCATGCATTTTCAATTAACCATCTCATTACCCTCTAGCCACGACCATGCCTTTTCAGGATCTCCTATACCATCATAATTTCTTGCCTCTAATTTCCTTATCCTCTCAATGGACACTGTCGGCTCACGGGGCTGATTAAATGTTGTGGCTAACATCTAAGCCATCTGCTCTAAAGGTATCTGTCCTCCTACGACCTCAGGAGGCGGTGGCGGCCCTAGCTGTACTGCGGGTGGAGGAACATACGCAGACTCATCAACATGTTCCTCAGGGTGGTGGTACTCTTGCCTCGGGAGCTCTCACAGTGGGTGAGTCGGCCTCGGCAGCGCATTTTAATGAATTCAAAATTTTAATATGTCATGTAATGCATATGCTGATTTTAAATCACATAATTTTTGTTTTTTGAAATCTTAAAAACATTAAAACAATCATATAAAAATAAAAATTTCAAATCTTTATAACATTTTCAAAACTTCCGCTCGATACCATGTTGAAGGATCCCGACCCGGGATTAACCTCATGAACGAGACCTCAGGCACTCAACGGATATAGAAACTTTTCCTTAAAACCATAAATTAAAATCCGTGGAGCGAACCCCTTTACAATTCTTCACATATCTTTTAAAAATAATGCGGAAGCGAAGTGCTAAAAAAAAAAATTTCTTTTTCTTTTCTTTTCCAGCACTTGATTTTCCGGGGAAAATGTTGAGTTTCCTCTGTTTTTGGACTTTCCCAAATTTACAAAGCACAGTGAAAACATTTAAAAACACTTCTAAACTTCAATTCATCAACTTCCATGTGGGACTCCTCGTCCTGACCCAATCAAACACGATATACATATATATACATTTTATTTTTCTTTTAAATCAAATCAAAACATTAAGCCTTCTTGATTCCATGCATAATTTTATCAAAACATGACAAAATATTCACATACAATATGCAAATTATTTTCAATGCGATCCACATCGTCGTCTCTGGTAGCTCAAACTCTTGCACGGGAGGTACTCTCTGTTTTTGTCTGAGGTCCACGAAAATATTTGTTGAAACATATGGAAAAAGAGTAGGCTAAACGAGCTCGGTGAGTGTACATTTTCATTTATATAACATTTCGATTACATATCAAATAATACATACTTATACAATTAAAATCCATTTATACATTAAACATTTATGCCTTAAACTTTCTTTCCCATAAATACTTATACCATTAAAATCAGTTTATGCTTTAAACATTTATACCTTAAGCTTTCTTTCAATAAATGCTTAACCATTTTAAAATCCATTTATATTTAAAATTTATGCCTTAAACTTCTTTCCATAAATACTTATGCATTTAAAATCCATTTAAAATCCATTTATGCTTTAAGAATTTATGCCTTAAACTTTCTTTCGAGAAGCACTTGCTGCATTTAAAATCATTTATGCTTTAAGCATTTAAGCCTTAAACTTTCTTTCTTTATTTCTTTCTTTTCATTCTTTGATGGAACCCGGGAATAAACACAGACGATTTAGGGTGCGGCGGTGAGGGACGATCACATTCCGATCCATAACCACTGCATTTGCGGAGAAACTCACGCTTTGCATAGGGTTCTAGTCTTAGTACTTTATCACGTGTAAGGATATTACTCTAGACACCTATTTCCCTCCTCAGTTAACTTTCTCTTTACCCTCTTAATCCCTTACACCGGCAAGTGCCCGGCCTGACTCTCCAGTCATAACGGTCATAGGGGTTTAGGGTAACCATCAGTAAAACATTTCTTCAAAATACATTTATAAATACATTTAAATCATTTTACTTTATCATTAAAACATATGCATACTTTAAACATTTTTTAAATTTCATAATACGCACTTAACATATACATACATATTTAATACACATATAAATATATGTACATTGATGCAAGAATAAAACAATGCAATATAAAACATTTCCATATGCCTTAACATTTACATAAAAATTTACATTAAACTTTCAGTTTTAACATTAAAACCATTCACTTTTAAAAACTAAATTCTCAAAATATCATTTTCACTCACAGTTCAGCTAATTCGAGCACTTCCCGTTGAGTTCCCGTTCCGTCCGATAGTCCTTTTCACCTTTTCCAAAGAAAATCACAATTACACATTAACCATTTAATCCACCATTAAACACTCATTCCTATATTCTTATTCCTCTAGGAATCTATTTTTACTTAGGAATTGGAATCAATCCAATCGGATCATCAAACTAAAGTTATGGCATTTTCATACTTGACTAGTCATTTACAGTTTTCTCTAGTGACAGTTTGTATTACTCTGTTTCCGAGGTCTTGACTTCATATTTTGACACTATGTCCCTTATACTCATTAAAGCTGAGTGCTGGGTTCTATTCAAGTGGAATCCTGGTCGAACTTACCAGAGGAAACTCACTTCTCGTCCAAATAACGGGGCTAAATCTATGTTCAAAAACTAGACAGAATTTGGCTTGCACATGGTCCTACTTTGGAGTAAATTTTAGAGCCACTTCGGATCAAATTTGCTGATACCTTCTTCAGTTTTGTTCTCCTTCAAGTCTATTTTACGTAGCCACTTAAATCCTCAAATTGGATCAAAATTGAGCAAGTTATGGCCAAAATACCAAACTGGTCAAAACTGAAAACTAGGACATTTCCTGTACCGAGACTACTGCCCAAAAATTGACTGAAATGTGTTTCTCTTCATTTTTTTCTTTCACTCTAAACACTTAAATCTGATGCATTATACCCATTTCAACCTAACACACACAATTCACCTATCAAACCCCTATATACTCACTTGATTTTGTCAAAACCCTAGCACAAACCACTTGGCTTTCTCAATTGATATTAAATTCAGCACCATTAAACCTTAAATACCATCAATTTAACATCCATACCAAATTTAAGACATTAAACATGGAAAACATAAACCCTAACTCCCACCATGAAAACTTACTTGTTTCTTGAGTTTCTTTGGCTCCTCTCCTTGATTACCACTTGAAGATCGCGAAAGCTTTGAATGAGGGAGAAAAAATCACATCTCATACCTTTGCCCTTCACTTTTCTTCTTGCTTCTCCTTTCTCTCCTTTCTTTTCTCTCTTTTTCTTCCCTCTCCTTTCTCTCCTACAGGTTCCTTAACTTTTGAGAGACCAAATGAATTATTTTGTTTGTCTCCCATTCATGTCCCTTTCCTTTAATTTCAATTTGGTCTCCATTTCTTTTATATTGCCAATCAACTTATTTTATTGCATTTGAGCCACTGGGCCTCATTGGTCAATTCTAATGAGTCCACAAACCCTAACTTAGCCTTAAGAAATGTTTTGATTGTAACCTCATGAAAATATCTCCATTTTATCATATTTTTCCGGTTTCACCTTATACGCTTTCTCTACCGTTAAATGTCAAAAATATTCTATGGTGTCTAAACTTCAAATTGACCATGAAATATTTATTAAATCCTTCACATTGGATTCAGGCTTTGAAATCACCGAAATCGGTTTAAAATCATTAAAATCGGTAATCAGGACAATAAGCGTGTGCAGTGCGTTCGAGATCACTGGAAACTATCAAGCGGACTCGTTTCACTTTATTTCAGTTTCGTTGAGTATGATTTATTCGGACCTTTTTATTATTTTCGGCTCAATTTCCGAAAAATTTCAGCGCAGGCTCCAAATTTCAGTCGGAAATCACTATTCACTTAAATCTCCCATTATCTTCTAAATATCAGTTCAAAGTCATAGGGCTGAATTTTCTTAAAAATCACGCCTCATGGGATAAAATAAGAAAAAAAGTAACACTATTCATTAGGGCACCCGGTTACAATTTTCGAAAATTTTCACTTCATGCCCAGTATGATGTCTGAAAGCGTTAAATTCTGTGCCTCGCTTCTATCATTAGACATAAATCAGTTCCAATAACTACTATTATAACATTCCAATAAGGTTGGGTTTTACATGTATACCAATTCTAATATGATTGATACATACAAATATGTAAACATGCACATATCCACATAATATCCAATCACACAATCATGTATATAATTAATCAATTCATACATCAAGAATTAGCTCACTTGAAATTTGTGATCAAACACGAGCAGTGTTGAATCTCTTTTCGACCATGCGTTTTCACACAAAAATATATTTTAGAGCCTTTGTTTGGGAATAGTGAAACCCTCGAGATTTACTATTCACGGAAATTCCTAAATCATCGGTTCACTTAGTGAACCGTTTTTCTGACCATTTCGGCTACTATGCATATCCGCAAATACAATTCATTTCATAATTTATGAATTTAGCACCCCCATAACAGCCCGATAATTGGCGTTTGTCAGATTTCTAAGAATTTCAACAATTCGGTCCCAAGTTTTGGGACCGATCAAACAATACGACCTCATTCAACTCAAACATCGAAAAATTACTTAAAGAATGAATAAAACCCAGTAAGGAAGCCCTACCTCAAGATTTGTCAAAACTCCTCAATCCAGTGTCAGCGTGCTTTATCCGTGTAAACTGACTTTCCTTCTTGTCCCGAAGACTACCGACGGTCGGATTTGCCGGTATTCTAGAGAGAAGTGTTCTCTCTCTAAAAACCTCCCAAGCGACAGCTGTTTATCAAAAACACGCTCTCCCGTTTTTGTTCCTTTAACATTTGGAGAAGACAAGTCAGTATTCCTATTTTGTCTTCTAGTGACTTAAACAAATCCCAGATACCTATAAATCCCTTTTTCTCGGTTTGACATTGAGCACTATCTCGTGCATCCTTTCCATTATTTCTCTCATACCACTTATGACACATGATTACATGTTATATGTGACTTTATTTGCTCGAAAATCGTTTTACGACACAGCGATGCCTCGAAAAACGTTTAAATTATTGTCTCGGTCGGCGAAGTGACGTGCTAGCTAGATTTCGCGAGACGATTCCAACGGTGCAATCCGTTTTGTCATCTGAGATCCAAAGAATAAATTTCAAATTTTTTAACCGAAATTACAATTTTGTAACCAAAATTACGATTATTGGAATTTCTCGGGTCTTACAGGTGTCAGCTGCCTGGGCAGGGCGCTTATACAAATGCTTCCTCCTTGGTGCCATATTAGTCTCTAAATACCTATAATAGGAATGTCAGTTATGAAATACGTTAATACACTCAATCAAAACAAACATCCATAATTTCAATATTCATCACGAATTACAAGTTTATTTACAACAATTTTCTCATAACAACTAATTTAGGAAATTCTACACGATAATAAATAATTGGAATAACTTCAATTAATAAATTAGTATCAATAATTCACTCTTGAACAACATTCTCAATTATTATTTTTCGTTGACACTTTCCTTACTTTTTCACTTTACCCAGTTATTTAGAATGTTGGTTGGTTTGATACTTCGATCCTACTAAACCATACTCAAGCCCGAATTTGGGTTCTTGGTAGAAGTTTTGAATCTATTAATTTTGTTATGGGAGTTGGCATCCCAAGACAATAATAGTTGAAAACTCCTTAGTGATTTGAAACTCCCATGGAATGACAGTTTTTAGGTAAGTCATTGAAATCTTTCTAACATTTTTTTGGGAAAATTTTTGTCCAAGGAGCATGATGGATTGTGGGCATCGATTTCATAGATTGCCATACAAAATAAAGTATTGGCAATTTATAAAAGAGCAAACGACCTCCATATACAAAAATCATGCATGACCAAATAAATTTTTCTCAACAACCAAGCAGATGGAAAAGAAAAAGACAACAAGAAGAGAACCTAGATTCTATGGTTTGAATGAGAATTTTGGACGAACAAATCGGTCGACCAACAATTTCTCTTTCGTGTGACCGATCGTTCTTTGGAGGAGGAAGCTTCTTAGTTGACGGATGAGTTTATGGGGTTTTCGTGTTAGGGCTTTGAGTCAAATGAGAGGTCGATCTTGAAGAAACAAGGCCGAGCTTGAAAGGAGATGAGAGATGCAAAACAGGTTGAGGAGAAGAAGAAACGAAGAAAATGAGGTGTGAGGTTGAAGAAGAACAGGGAAGAGGATGTTTGGCATGGGTTTTGGATGTCAGCCTGGTTGAGAGAGAAGAAATGGATGTTTGGATTAGGTTATGGCTTGTGAGTAAGATAAATGAAGGGTATTTTAGGAAGAATTTTCTTTGTAATCTCATGGACTTTATCAAATATTTGCCCTTTTATCAATTATTTGGTTCAAATAGACTTGGCTAGGTTTGGTAAGTTTTAGGACTAAATTTTCAAATATTTCATGCTATATTCTATAACATATTTTTCCTAAAAGATTATAGTTTTTTTATTGAAAAATAATATTCTTTAAGTTCTATATCAAAAAAAAAAAAAAAATTCAAAACGGAATGAAACAGAATCCAAATAAAAAACTTTAAACGAATGATGATTTGATTTTTTTTTTAATTAAAAAAAAGTTCCTTAAACAAAACGGAACCAATAAAAGAATCTTTTTTTTTTTACAATCAAAACCATCTCCAAAACGCTCCAATTAATTTGAAAATGAGAAAGGATGTTAACCTTTAAAAAAAAAAAAAAAATCCTCAATAAAATCTCTGAATACAAAATCTCAAAATTTCCATAATAAAATCAAATCGAATCACTACACGAAACGAGGAAAAGTGATTTGATATGACAAATAATAATAATAATAATTTTTTTACTAACCCTTATATTCACATGTTCCGAATCTCATAGTTAGGTTTTCCAATGATTTAATTAGTTAAATCACATTAAAAATTTTGAGTCCATCATAATATGAATCCATTTAACAAAAAAACAAATAAATTAAATCTCAAGAATCAAATATAGGTTGACCCGAGTATCACTTGTCAAGAATTCATAATATTATAATCACATGTTTCTAATATGATAATATTATAAACATGATAGAAATTAAAATATTATCACCCGGATCATGTATGATAGATAAACCCTAAATAAACATGTTTTATCAATTTAATTCAAGAGATATTAAGATCGTATGGCTAGTTAACACTTGTATCCATTGTCGTAAGCTTTCCGCTCGAATATACGTGTTAGATCTTCCAAATTCGATATGGCCCTAATGACAAAAATTTTTTATCTCTCCTCTTAGTGATGGAATTAGAGGTGCCACTAGAAAAATAACTAAGGTTATTTTTTCATCCTATGAATTAGGGATCATAACCCTAATATTTATACTAGTCAGATAGAGTTTTGTTAGAGTATTTCATTTTGGACTCTCATCAAAATAGAAATATCCTCATATCTATTATTAATTTCATGACACACAATCTTTAAGCCAATTGCTAAATTCCAATTAGATCATTTTAGTTAAGTTGAATTAAACTGAGTAACATGAACATATTAATATTTGCATATGGGCTTCACTATATCATTGGAACATCTAAACAAATTATACACTTTATATTTAAAATTGTAAACTAAAATTATTATGATTGCTTTCATATGATTTCCAGATATTTAAAACCATTATACAAAAAAGTCCATCAATACAAAAAACTTTTGAGTTTATCATGAGTAATGTAAGATTCAAGTATACATTCGAATAATAATGATCCGATGTATTAAGAAAGATTTTTGGTAAAGTGCTAATTACTATACTTGCAAGTACAATTATTTCCTTTGAACAAGTAATTAAATCGCCAGAGGCTGATGTCTCCTATACAGCTTCTATCATTAGGTTTGTACTGAGCTCTCTCACTATTAGTGTGTGTTTAAGGTTCCTACGATTAGTGTTTAAGGTCACTAATTTTTTTCCACCTATAAATTATTCTCTATCGAATTATCGAGGATAACGCTTTGGGATGAGGAAGTTCTAACATAGGCAAGTAAAGATATAGTTATGGGTCAGTCGCTATGTATTTAACTTAATTTAAAGCTCTCATGACAAATGACACAACATCCCATAGATGTTTCTCGCGAACATATATCCTAATCTATATATTATCTTCCTCTGTCTTGATTTTTGAACAAAAATAAAAATAAAAAATTCTCATAATCATCCAAACCAATGTTTTAAAAAATTAGATCGCTCTGGCAAGGACATTGTCCATTGACCAACTTTTTGGTCTAATTCCCATTTTGAACCGGATGTAGATCGAATTGCTTGTGAATTGTCAAAACTGAAGGTTCGACCATCGAACCAGATGAATAAGCCAATTTGCACCAAATCGAATGATTCAAAACTGGAAAACACTTAATATTGCAAACACCTCCGGAGCAAAGATTATCATGTTTGAAAGTGCTAAGCCTCTTTGAACCAAAGCAATGTACATGAGGATTAGAAAACTCGTAGCGCAGATTGTACTCCCTCTAGAACATGTCATGACTTAATTTTAAGATTAGAACTAGACAAATTCGACACCATTTCGATGCTTGTAGAAAGTCTATAGCCAAAGGTTCAATTGAAAGAGTTTACAACAAAGAACATACTTTATAAGAAAATTGTCAATAATGACATTTTTTAGGTGTTAAGAAAATGCATAACATAACACTTTCTAAATTAACAAGTATTTGCCCCAGTCAATAACAATTGGCAAGAGCAAACACAGCACTTTTAGCAAGTGTCATCTTCAACTAATTTTGGGCTATTACATGTCATCTTAAACTGCGACAATTTTCTGGAGTGTCATTAATTTTGAAAAGTGTCGCACGTCTACTATCAATGACACTTTAAAATGTCATTGTTTTTATACTCTATATTGATTAATTTTTAAAAGCGCCATTTCTTATGCATTTATGATGACAATTACAAAAATGTCGAAGGATTGTGAAAATTCATTTATTTATTTTTACACTTATTTGAAGGGTCATCTTATGTGTTTAATAATATGGAAAATATATTTGTATAATCATATATAATTTTCATTTGACTTCTCATATAATTCAAAAAATAATTACTCACTAATTTAAATGGAATTCAATACTTTTAATAATTACATCTTTAAAAAAATGAAATAACCTTTGTTAATAACTTCTCCAACAAATATATATTTTTCTGAACTTCAACAAAAAGAACAAGTATATATGTACTAAAAACAAGGTATGTAAATTTCCTTAATAAGAGTAGATTACAAGTAAGATTAAAAAATAATAAGGCAAAACTATATTTGTTTATTCACTCTTTGACTTTGAATCTTTCTTTCACCTACGCATTACACATAACAAATAAATGAAGAAAGTGAAAAAAATAATATTTCTCTAAATTTTACCTCATTTTAACTACATTATTTTCATTTTTAACAAAGAACAAGTATACATGTACAAAAAAAACAAGGTATGTAAATTCCTTAATAAAAGTAAACTTACAAGTAAGATAAAAAAAAACAAGGTAAAACAATATTAGGTAGTTCACTCTTGACCTTGAATCTTTCACCCGCATATATCACAAAGAAATAAATGAAGAAAATGAGCAAACAATAATCTTTATAAAATTTGTCATCATTTTATATATTACGTTTTATATAATTGGTCTTAAGTAAAAGAAGTTTCTTACCATCTCTTAATTAAAAAACAACATTTTCTTATAACAACGCTCCCTTCAACAATAATAAATAGCAACTTTTCTACAATTATAACAATTTCTTCATATAACAACATAAACAATAACAACATTAATGATGGTGAAAATTATTCATGCTCTTCTTTCACGTAATAATGACAATACCAATTTTCCTCTCATGTAACAACAATAATAATACTATTAACATTAAATATAAAATAATTAAGTTTTGATTACTTGTATTAATAATGAAATGAAATATTAAAATGTTATATACCTTTCAAGCATATGTAAGAATTAATTACTGTCAATATAACTCCACTGGTCAGACTTATTTCTGAGGGTCAACTTCACTATATGATTTTTTCCTTTAAACCAATAATTAATTATGATATAAATGATGACAGTTAGGGTTAACAAAAATATTTATGTATGAGAATTAATATAATTTATTAATGAGTACATACCCTTTGTAGATTGAAGATTTTGTCAACACACATATTTCATATATCCCTACTTCACATAATAGCTACATTCCACGTACACTACCATTGTCTTCTCGGCACTACAGGCACAGAGGTATGAGTTTTGAAACAATTTCAAATTCATTCAAAATTTATGTGTCAATCTAAGTGTTTAAAGTATGTAATTAAATCTAAATAAGTAGTTTACCACTATTTACCCACTTGGCTCTCTTTTTGATGATTTTTGTTTCTCTGGTGGAAAGGATATAGGGTCATCTATCGGCTTGGTCTCTTCCCGGCTACCTCCCTTGTGTGGACAGTGTTTACCCGGGCCTTAACCGTGGTTGCTCTCAGAAGCTTCTTCTGTTGGCGCTTCGATTGGTATCGGGTCAGTCAAACTGCATCTCTGCAAGATATAGTTTATGGCCGATCTCGTCCAAACGGCGCGAATCTCGCCGGCCTATATAATTTTGTCTCTGTTGTAGTACGTGATTTCGCCCACTATCAACTTCCCATATATCTCTCAAGGTGCCTCGCTTTAATTAGTCTTTTCCACCATGAATTTTAGGCTTCTGAGACCTATTGTCTCATGCCCATAATCTCATATGCGATAATCGTGACGCATTTTTGATGCTTTGAGATGGTCCATCTCGATTGGCGTGGCCGCTTGAAATATGGTGCTGAATTGAGGGGCAAGCAGCCTCTCATGTGATGTTTAGGGGAGTGAATCATACTTCCTCTTTTCTATGACTAATCTTGATCGCTCGCTTGCTCGACATTCCCCGGGCTAAGACTCGCTTCTTCCCTCCCAGGCCATCGTCTATCCAGCCTTGCTTGTGATCATGACAGTTTGAGTTGCTATGCGGATGTTATCTTCCAATGTTGAATATCAATTTGCCCGCCTGTACTATTCTTCCATTGTAGATGACGGGTCTAAAGACAGTGAGTGGAAGAAAGGGGTGGATGGCGCGAAGCTTCTCCTAAAGTTATGAAGGACTATGTCCATGCTGTAAACCTCTAACTGTTGGACGGCTTGTCCGAACCTCCTGGTGAAGTCCCGCATGGCTCTCCTCCCGCTAATAGTTTGCAAGAGCTAATATCTGACACCCTCTTCCGTACTAAACAAAGATACCGAGAGATGAATACTCTGGCCCAAAGCTCATCGAACAAATTTATTGTAATTACGGAGCTTATGGAACCAGCGCCAGCTAGTGCCCTGGAAGCCGCCAAGAAGACTTTGGCGCCAACATATCGTCATTGTTGGCGTTCGTAGTCATTGCTTGCTGTACTGGAGTAAGGATCACAAGGATGTAAAGACCCGAGAAATTCCAATTTCGAAAAGAGCAAAATGCAATTTGTTATAAATTGTAATTCCTCGGTTAAAAACCGGGTCATTCTCTTAGATCTCGTATGACAAAACGGATTCACCGTTGAATCCTCTCGCAAAATTCAGCTAGCACGCCACTCCTCGGGCTTCTGGACCTCCCGACTGGGCCATAAATTTACACGCTTCGAGGCATCGCTGGCCGTGCCGTATAACGATTCACGAAGAAAGCCACATATAACACGTACTCATGTGCCATAAGTGGCATGAGTAGAGAAACGATGAAAATGGACGGCCGAGATAGTGCCGCATGTCAAAATCAGAGTATGGACAAAATTGCATTTTTCAAAATTTTAAGTTGATAATAGGACAAAATGAGAATGGGGCTTCTATCTTCTTCAAATACTAAAGAAAAAACATGGGAAACAAGGGAGGAAAGACAGTAGTCGGCCAGGTGTAGATACTTTTTTAGAGAGAGAACATCTTACTTCTCTCTAAAATACCGAGATCCGATCGCCTTGCACGCCTAACAAGAAGGGAAGCCGCTTTACGCGAGAGGGCCTGCGTGGCAACTGGATTTGGCTGAGCTTGCATAAACTTCTCGAGGTAGGGTTTCCTCCCTACTTGGGTTTTATTCTTCTCGCTTAAGTACTTTGTGAATGTTTGAGTTGAAATCGAGGCCGTGGAGGTGGTTTAGTTTTTGATCGGTCCCAAATCTTGGAACCTAAATGTTAGAAATTTTTTTTACCCATTTGTGTGGTCCGTGGCAGTGCATGGCTGTTTGGGTTAGAAATTGGGTGAATTGTGAAATAAATCATGTATTAGTTTGTATGAGGCCGGAAATGGCCGTGAAATTTGGGTTCACTAAGTGAACCAATGATTGGTGATTTACCGGGAATAGTAATCGAGGGTTTCACTATTCCCGAGAATAGTGTTCATAAAATAAATTTTGTGAATTAATGTGTTTGGTCGAGTAATTCAAGTAGAATTGCTTATGTTTGATCATTAGCCCATGTGAGCTAATTTTGATGTGATGAAATGCAAAATTACATAACATGATTGTGTGATTTAATTTTTATGTGCATATATGCATGTATATATATTTGCATGTGTTATAGACTGTAATGGAATTGGCATCATAGTATCTATGCACCGGGACACCCTAGGACGGTAGGAGTGAGTGCATGAGCGAGTCTAGAGAAAATTCGTTCAGGGCTGTTCAAAATGATAATTATCTGGTGGGTAGCTCCATACCAAAATATCAATCGTCTGGAGACTCCAATCTAACTGATATACACTCCAGCAGAACCATAAATAATACCAATCGTCGGAGACGGTCCCAATCTGATATATATACACACGCAAGGGCTGTCCATAAATAAACATAATAATTCTCACACGAGGGGCTTCAGGCGAGCGTGAGGGAGCTCGTGAGGACTCTGCACTAGATGATCAGCTAGATTATCTGCCAGGATCATGCATTTGCTCGAATGTGTTTATTTTGAGCATTGCATATGCACTTAGGTGGAGAGTGTACCCACTTAGGTGATTCCACTACTGAGCATTAGCTCACCCTCACGAGGGATGAAGCTATTTTTACAGTACAAGGAGAGTGTGAGGAGACGGCCATCCTAGAGATCGAGCTTTGTAGTTGTTTCATCAGAAGCCTCTGGGTTATAATGTTCGACATGTATTAGAATTCTCTAATTTTAATATATGTGCTATAAGAGTAAATTTGAACTTTGAAACTATTGGATATAGTTGGATATAGATATTGTGATGAGTATTGGTTTATGGTTTCCAAGTGGCCGCTTTAATCATAGACTCCGTTATATCGATTGTTCGGGACATGTTTTATACAGTGTCAGATTCGCAGAGCTCCCGCATAGGCAGAGAGACTCGTCGATTGGTGAGAAATGTCGAGTCACCCGACATTCACGAAGTGTTTCCACGGCCGACGGGTAGTCAACCCGACCCCCGGCTCAAGGCCACAAAGGATCGCGAACCATCGAATATAACAAAGGTCGGGTGCATGACGACCTCCAGTGCTCGTGAATCGGTGATATGCGCGTTGCCCCTCGCAGGAGAGTGTGGTAAGAGCATCACTTCCGGACTTCAAACGATCGTCATAGTGGTATGTAGAGCCGCAAGGCGAGGTACACCGGTAACTTCGGGTCGCGACTATGCCCGTGAGTAATGTGGATGCGTTTCCTGAAACTGGCTACGAAGTTCGCCACCGCTTTCTCTTCCTACTCGACGGAATGTGCCACTATCGGCGTTGCTGAATGCAGAGCGATGCGAATGCCTATAGTGTGACCCGTCTCCAAGCATGTTCGCCCGGGAGACGCTTAGTAACTCTCAGGACAACTCATCGTTGTTGGTAATGAAGCATCGCCGATGATGAGCTCCTTTTTCCTTTATCATGAACGTTCGGCTCGCTGATCGCATTGCCTTGCACGCCTTTTCGCCAAGATCGCTTTTCATCGGGCCGCTTTCACACCGGCAAATGTTCAAGCAAGGACCACAATTCCTTCATCCGCCTTGCTTGCCTCGCTTTCTCTCTTCTCCATGTCTTGATGCCAATGAAGAAATTGATATTCTGTTTTAATTCTGATCACCGCCAGTCGCTAGTCATTACACTTGTGTCATACGCTCTTTAAATGGGAATTGAACAAAAAGTATCACCACGCACGGTAAGGGCTTGGCTCCAACTGGCTATCCAAGAGTCTCTTAGCCACCAATAAATTTCCCTACTGCGAACATGAGTTGCATCCAAACTGAGAACCAACCTAGGGAACTCCAAAAGCAACCTAGTCAGTACCAAAATACCTCTTCACAACTAGTAAAGGCTTCCTAGAAACCATCTTCGTGCCTACCGCCTCCCCACTTCTGCATGCCAAAAAAGAACAAATGAAAGATAGAAAGTTTGTGCACAAGTATGCCCAAAAACCAAATGTTATTCAAATGCGCCCAATAGCATTAGTGTGACGCCTCCCAAAACCAGGGGTCCGCTGACAACCCTGTCACTCAAGGAATACCTGTGGATGCTCCAAGTTACCGTGACACCACCACGAAAAATCGGCGCAGTCTCCTTTGTACTGAGCTCCCACCCAAGGTACAACCTCGTCCCAATAATCAATGACCACATTGCAGGTCTATATGCTTATAAAATAATGGCCACTGGGCCTTTGCATTCAATACATCACATATAAGCACATGACTATAAACCATAGTCCATAAGAGTTTAAATTACATCACTCTTATACAAATAATTCTCATAACCCATATATTTACAAATATATATTAAAGCCAATAATCCGCTTCATACGTGCTGTCCCGACGCGCTCACCGCCCGCACCGACCAGACCAAAGGGGGTCCACATCAGCGAGCAGCCCTGAGAGTGATAACTCCCACAAGGCTGTACTCCTCATCTAAGTGAACATGCAATGGTCGTGATAATCAAACACACATCATAAAGGTAAATATACACATGTCTACCTAAATGTCTACAAGCCATGAATGAGACTCGACTCACCATGCCCCATGTACCGAGCTCTCGCCGACTCCATCACTCAATATGTCATTGAGTAATATATCCCGAGTCACTCACCGACTCGTCTCACATGCATACGCCAACTATGACAACTGCCACCGGGTATCGCCAATGAACCGCGATCGAAGCCCTCACCGGCTTCATTACCCAATGCAACTGTCAATGGGCAACAAATCCCAACCAATCCCGACTCCTATCACACAACCTAAAGTCTATGTGATAAACATGATCGTGTGTCTTCTTTGGGCAACATAACTTTTCGGGTGATACCGCAGGTCTCTTACACCCATACATAACTATGATATCGCGGCCCTTACACCTACATACGCCCCTCGAAGTTCTCACTGACTCCTCAAACATGCCATTCTTCCACATGAATGAAACCATTTCCAAACAAAGGCATTTTGTTTCTAACTGACAACCCTCCCGATATAAATAGTGGGATGCATCCGATAATCTATTTTTGTGACAACCTCATGTTATAGTGACACACCCGATAAATCATTGTTGGTCAACCCTCCGAACACTCCTTCTCAAGAAACACCTCTCATGCACTCACTCTATTTGCTCTAGGGTGCCCCAAAGGCATATGAAATGCAATGAGCCATTTCCATTTTCTTAACCTCGCGCGACCATTTGAACGCTGGGTCTTATTAGTCAAGCCCACTAATCAACACCCTACGCGGTGTTGATCCACAACCGTGTACTCACGACACACCTTCAAATACCTAACATAATGTCGATCTCAACTATGCACTGTAAGACCCGAGAAATTTTAATTTCTGGAAAAAGGGCAAAATCGTAATTTTGGTTACAAAATTGTAATTTAGGTTAAAAATCTGAAATTTATTCTTGATCTCGATGATAAACGGATTTCACTGTTGGAATCGCCTCGTAAATCTAGCTAGCACGTAAAATTCTCGTAGAATTCCGAGACAAATGAAGCTGACACGCTTTTCGGTGGCATCACACTCGGGTGTCGTAACTCATTTTGATGAGACGAAGTCACATAGGCACGTACTCATGTGCCATGAGTGGTATGCGAGAGTAGAGAATGATGCAAAATGGACGCCTAGATAGGTTTCGAATGTCAAAACTGAAAATAAGGGACAAAAATGATCATTTTTGAAATTGTTTAAGTTAGAAAAAGACAAAACACAAATAGTGTTTGTCTCCTACCTTAAGAAGAGAAGCAAAAACGTTGAATTGAAGAAAAAAGCTCCAATAAATCTGAAATGACATTTGTAGAGAGATTACCCGACTTCTCTCTAATATATCGCGGGCGATCCGACCGCTTCAGCCGGGATGTTAAGGAAAGCCGCTTCACGCGATAGGCTCTCGCTGCGGTCGGATGGAGGAGTTTTGAGAAAACCGGGTATGGGTTTCACTTGGCTTTGAGCACTTATTTAAGTGTTTTTCATCGTTTCTGGCTTGAGGTCTTGAACGGTTGCTTGATCGGTCCCAAAAAGCCGGATCAAATTGATTTGAATTTTTATTGAACCTAATGTGAGCAACCCGTAACCGTGAGGGACTGTTTGGGTCTTTAATAGCGTAAATTATGCTTTAAATCATGTATTAGTTTGTATGAGGCCGGTAATGACCATGAAATTCGGGTTCACAAAGTGAACCACGACAGGATTTTCCTCCGAGAATAAGAATCAAGCGCTTTCACTATTCTCGAGAATAGTGTCTTCACAAAATACTCTTGTGAATTAATGTGCTTCTTCGGTCATGAATTCAAGTAATCATTGCTCGATCATTAGCCCATTACGAGCTAATTCTCATGTGATGAAATGAGAAATTACATAACATGATTGTGTGAATTAATTTTTTATGTGAATATATGCATGTACTTATATATTTGCATGTGGTTATACACCCAGAATGGAATTCGTTGGCATCATGTATTCCATATGCACTGGACAATCTCTGTGACTCCGTAAGAGTGAGTGCATGAGACGAGTCTAGAGAAAATGATTTCTAGGGTTGCTCCTAAAAACTAAAAATGATCTGGGAGGGTAGTCCATACTAAAAATATCAATCGTCGGAGACGGTCTAATTGATATACACTGTGGTAGTCCATAACACATCAATCTTCTGAGACTCGCCCAATCGATATATACACATCAGAGGCGCTGTCCAGCCAAACAAATAAACATAATAATTTCACATAGTTTAGGCGAAAGTGGAGGGAGTCGTGAGGACTCTGGTACGAGATGACTAAGTAGATTATCTGCTAGGATCATGTACTGTTGGATGTGTGTTTATTTTGGACATTGTATATGCACTTAGGTGGAGAGTAAATCATTTGTGGTGATTCCACCACCGAGCATCAGCTCACCTGCCGAGGATACTCATTTTATTGTGCACAGGAGCGTGCGAGGAGACGGCCAGCCCTAGAGATCGAAGTTTTAGAAGAGAGCCTTTAATGTGGCTTTGATGGTCTCCACATGTATTAGAATTGTTTTAATTTTAATATATGTTGTATAAGAGTAAAAACAAATTATTCAACTTAGCAACATATATATAGTCGATGTTTCAGCAGTATCAAGTGGGCCTATGGTCAAAGTTTTACTCATGTTACGGCTTCGTCCTGATTAGTATGCCTAATTTTATTCCCAAGAGTAGGAATTATAGTCGTCTAGCATTGTAATACTGTGGGAATCCACAGGTCATCTCCACAGGGAGTGGTATGATTCGCTTGATCATCAGAGCTACTTCTCCACTAAAAGTGTACGGGTTGAAAAGGAAAACTCGTAATGTTGTGTTGTTTGATTGAATGGTTGATTGTTTGAATGTTTTAAAATGAAAGATACCTTCAGTTTGGATTTTTAGGTTCCACTCACTTTGACGTAAGTCCCACTCTTATTTTATAAACTCATCTAGGAACCATTGAGAAACGGTCGTCACTGAGGATTTATCTTCAATGCCTTTAGAAAATAAAGATGATCAGCAATACAAAACACTTGTTCTCTATTAAACGAACCTTAGTCGGGTATTATGATCAAGCACAACGTACCTAAATATCTCGTTAACACGCTGTCAAGAATTTGCCCAACTACTTACTTGAAACCTTTCTACACAAGTGATCAGCTATTTACACAATCCTACTTGAAATCAATAGAGGAATTGAGGGACTATACCTTAATCTGGTGAGTTTCCGCATTTATCCTGTGCCAGTAGGGGTTTAGAACCCATAAAACTTATAAGAACAATTAAAGATAAAGAACGATTAAGCATAAAAACAATACCTTGCAAAAATCAGAATTAACTTGTAAAACCGAGAATGGAGAATATGGAATGCTAAGATTTAAAACCGAAGAAATATTTATGCTGAAAGAGTACAAACTCTTTGAATTCGAAATTCCTCGAAAAGAATGAAAATCAAACTGATCTTACTGTACCGAGAAAATGGAGAAAACTATCAAAACCTCAAACCTTAGAATTGGAAAGAATCCAAAACTAAAGAAAGAGAAAATCCAAACTAAAGGAAAGAAAAAACTCCCGAATACTTGTGTCCTCCTCCTTTTATAGCCCCTCCAAAGCGATTTTTCCATTTTGTCTCCTCTTACCGAAATGCCCTCGCGCATGGATTCAAATCCCTGGACACCTCCCTAAGTTTCTCCCATAAAGTCCACTCTAGACTTCTCCTTTCGCTCTCCTGGGGTCTCGAGACTCGTCAATTGCTCACCCACATCTACATTGCTCATATTAGCTCTCGAAGCTTACATCCTTGTGCACCACGCTTAAACCTAAAAGACTCAAAAGACAAGTCCGAAACAATGGTAAGAGATTAGATACCGTTTTATGCCAAATGTGAGTACATCGTGGTTTAAAATGTGTTCGCTGATTCTTGCTAATTACTCACTCAAATGTGTATTCACTACACTCCTCACCACAGATCTTACTTGTAGTCCTTAGCAAGATTTAGAATGAAACTACCTTAATTAGGTAAGTGAACCTAAACAAGCGCCTAAGATAATATAGTTTCTTGCAAAAATCTCAAAACACTTATGGAATAAAGAATTTCACCCACGCTTGGCACACACACACACCAGCATGACTCAATTACTCCTAATCACATTCTTCCACAATGAGCTGTAACATGCAAACACAAAATTGGTTATTCGATTAGGGATTGTGGATTTAAGAAGTGCAAGATAGTCATGTTTGCAATGAACTCAGAATGATCAAAATAAAGCACGCGTAATCATATAGCATAAAACATGTAACCATCATGCATAGAGTCTAAAGGAACAGTTCATAAGTCGAATCAAAGGGTCTGGTCGCTTGTAATGACCATGGTTTAATGAAAGAAAAGGGAAAATCAAAACGTGTTGGCATGACATGGTTAAGGTCTACTACTCCGGACAAGCCAACACTAATTTAGTACAGTCGAAGCGCAGTTTATGCGTTGTCATCCCCTATCCTCATCGTGAGGAGAATGCGCCCTCGTCCACGCAGCCGGTCCAACTCCTTCCTCGACTCTCCTCTGAAACCGGAGGTAGAACGCTATCGCCGGCTCACCATGGAAGATGGCTCCCTGGGCTCCGCAAGACGTCGACCTAGCCTGGCCACTCCCAAGGATACACTCAACCACCCCTGATCCGCCGCCTCCATCCTCTTCAAAGGCGATGTGCTCATAGTGCTTCGAACTCCAGGAAGAAGTGGTCCCAAGAGAATGGAGTCACCCGGTGGCCGGCCTAAGCAGAGGCTGCCCTGGGCCATGCCGTCTTGGGCCGCTGACCGCTTCCCGCCGAGGTACCACTTCTTTTCTTTAACTATTCTCATCTCGCTTCTTCTGGCAACATCGTCATAAGCGAGGAACGGAATATTCCGCTTGAACGCCGAATACCGTAAAACTCTCATCGCGCACCATATGACTAGTGCATAATCACAAGCTTTCCGCCGCACCGTATAACAACTCGAACTGCTTCGACCGGGAAGCTCTCACAACCATTCGGGCCAACACGATTGTGGGATGATCTTGTTCATCATTTATCTCGCTTCAACTCGTGAGCGTCTGAAACCTCGCAATCCACCTGATAAAGATGGGTGCACATGGCCCCGCGAGTCGGGTAACAAACTAGTAATGGCCCCGGAGTGGATATGGCTTGGCCTCGATGCGCCAGATCAACATAATGGCGCATGTGCTATCGAGTCGAGGACATTTTAGCTGCCCCATCAATCGGTGTTTCCAACACGAATCGACCCGCCGATCTTCCTCTCAAATCGAGAACTCCTTAACAACTCACAAAAATAATTTATCTCCTGAGTGCACAAAGTGCACACATTTTGAGCTCCCGTATAATTACCCTCACGGGGGTGAGATATAAAAATGTTTCTAGATTGACGCCCTCTCGTCCTGAAACCTCTGCTTTCCATTAACCTCCAACTCCATTTTCGTGGCTCACTTTCTAATTCAAGAACATAGCCTCAAATCTCCTCATCGACATTCTATAGAGATCCTCACTTCCCTTCCAAGAGGATATAGCCTCGTTTTCTCCTTTTCTCTTTCACCGGGCCGGGTGGCATCGGGCTTTCTTCTTCACCGCTCGCTCCATAGAAGAACCCCGATGCCTCCCCTTTCCCGGTATATTCTCGAGCGTGCCATGGAGATGCAAGATAGCAATGACGGCCCGTGATGGCCCAAATAAATAACCATATCCCAAAGACTGCCTCGAAAGCAACACCGGGCTGGCCCCGTGTGCATCGTAAAGCCTCGCCCATTTGACAAAGACCCCCTAACTAACAATCGCATCAACAAGAACAAAATCCATCCAAAGAAGTCCATATCTAACTCGAGAGAAGAGCAACAATGCTAGTGGAGAATGGTAAAGCCACCCCGTGCGACACCGACCGGCAAGTAATCAACTGAACTTGGACCCGGAACCCCTCAGCAGAGAAATCCGCCTGGGCGTGCTTGCAAAAGGAACACAGTAATCAGTGCCAACTTGTGGACTAATGATAAAGCCTGGGCGGAAAATGCAAAGAAACCCATTGGGTGATAAAGACCCTCGCCCCACTTTCCGCCCCGATCCTACCGGTAGACTTAAAGTCCGATCAGATCTTTGCTATCGCTCATCTTGCTGGGAGTCCTACTGGTAGACTTAAAGTCCGACCTAAGAGGGACTTTGCTACTGGGTTGCTTTTTTTTTTTTCTTTTTTTTTTTTCTTTTTTCGAATATATATATAAATGAATATATATATATTTTCCACTTTCGAATGGTGGTGCAAATCCATAATCTCTTTACTGCTCCAATCAGCTTCATCCTGCTTTTCTCGTGCATATCTACTTTCTCTTGTTTCGTATTCCACTGCCGTAATGTACGTAGACTTGCACTATAATTCATTCGATGTCTTCCAACTCCATGAGAATCAATGCTCCATGAATCTCGATTCTAAGGTCTCCAACAAAACTTGATAACTCCGAGAGAGCTCAAAATGGGTGCAAGGGTTTGCATTCTACAACTCCACTGCATGCACAAAAATGATGGCCTCAATCATTTTCCACTTATGCAAGGTGTTCCATAAAGACTATGATGCATGAAATTCACACTAATCAAACAAAAACAGATGCACAATTGGGAAACAATCACAGTAAGATTGAGAAATCTCAGCCATCCCGGTGGGTGTCGTGTTATGTGAAGAGAACAAAGAACGTAAGTGTGTCGCCTCATTTACTTAACATGAGGCCTGCCAAAAATAAGAGCAGATCCGCACATGCTAAGGATGATGAGAGTACGGGCGACCATGGTATGCACAAGACAGAAAGATGATGAGTTCAAAAAGGCAAATTTTGAAAATTTCGACCAATCGAACATATAACGAGCGGAGGGTTACATTCAACCAAAGGTGCCACCACCTCACAAAGAGACAAGCATTGTCCCAATGCATTGAACCAAGGTACCCCCACAACAAGATCGGAGGACACATTAAACAAGAGCTCAGAATTTTTTTTTTTTTTTATGTTAAGGTGGAAAAGAAAGCTAAAAAACAACGCAAATGAAGTAAAAATAATAAAAACAAAAAAAAACAAGAATCAAAATAAAAAACCATATTTGACAAACAATTTGAGAAAGATGTTGATTTAGAGTTTCGCGTGTTTATGGTCTACCAAATCTTCACTCGGTTTTGAGGACAAAATGTTCAAGGAACGGTTTGAGGCGTTGGCTACTTCAATTCGAAGGAGGTCCATTGTCCGATTTTCACCCCACCGCCCCATATGGATAGACCACCTTAACAATGAAAGGGCTAAATTCCATCGAGAGTTTCTGAGCTTTCCAGAAATATGTAACAGAACCTGCATGTGGCACTTTCCATTTGTCCAAAAGATTTGGGTAGGCGGATTTGTTTGAATGACTGAGCTCGCTCTTTGTAAATTCTGAGCTGGCACTACCCCTCCCGCGAAACCTTCAAGTTCATTTAACCGCAATAAACGTCATACCGCTGAAGTTAGATCGTAGTTGGGGCACCCGACACTTCAATAGCTCTGTTCCAATCCCATCGCAATTTGGCAAGTTTTCAAGATAATCTGGGGTTTTATGCATATTGGCACTGGGCTGGCGCTGGTGCCAAAGCATTTAAGATGTCATGGCAGAGTTACCGTAGATTTTGCGCACCAATCTTTTCATCTTGTGGGCAACCGGCTTTTCTAAATGTGTTTTATCTCCCGCCACTAGTCGCCGATCATTGGTCCGTGGTGGTAAGTCAGGATACTTTTCATGGCGACCCGCTTAGCGCGATTTCAAAGATTCACTGCAAAAAGTGAGTCCACCATCACTACACGGTGGCGCCCAAAACGAAAAATATGTTCCTTATAAATTTCAAACAACCTATGGTCACGGGTTCCGTTTGAACCGCCTCAACCTAATTTAGATACAGTAGTCAATGCAGAGCGCCAATAAATGCAGAGATATAAATGGCTGGTAAAGTGGGAAAAGGCCCTATGAAGTCAGTCATCTTTCGGGTTTCAATCAGCATTTCAATGATCGATCAAAGAGGTATCATGTTTCCCGCTTTTGTAATCCCTCCCACTGTCGTGACAAAGTAATACTGCTAAAAGAATCAAAACACCTTTTAAATAGAGGGCTAATAAACCCAAATTAAAAATCTCATTCAGCTTCTGCTTCTTTTTCTGAAGTATAAATGTCCTCCGTAAGCTTCGTATCGGAAAAAGTTAGAATCTCTTACCTAGTCCATCATTCGTACACATCTTTCTCATTACGATCCCACGCATTTCAAATGATGGTGACCACTCAAAATAGCACTTTTAACATCTCAGCATCAAAATTTCTTCCGCGATAAAGTCCATCGAGCCGAATTTGGGCTGACTAGGTAATTCACTACGTCACGCACCACCGTAATGCACAAGAGCAGTGCCGCTCACCCAGAGTTTATCACCCCATGGCATGCCAGAGTTCATTCGAACCACCGAGATAGCACTCCACACCACGTTTCAACCCTCCTTTGGCCCTTTGATGGTCGTTTGAATTTTTGACAAGAGTAAAATCCACCTTCGGGGTCAACCTTGAAGCTCAGTATCCCCGCATATATGCATTTCCAAAGTCGCATGATCCGTGCAGTGCATGCCTCACAGTGGAGGAGCCGCAACAATATATGACCCTCGAATTTTTCTGTGAGCAAAGACAACCAGAGTCCTTTCTCGTGGTTTAGCTTCGCCCGCCAGTTCAGTGTCTTAATAGCATAGTAAACGACGTGCCTTTGTCCCCTCCCGCCCAACAACATGCCCTCATGGCATAATCGCTAGCATCGCACACGATCCCAAATGGAGGTCCCAAATTAGAGAATCCGCATTACTGGGGCATACGCCAGCTGAAGGCGGCCTTTGAGCTCCTTTCTCTTCTTTCTTCCTCCTCTTTCTTCCCCTCCTCCTTCCTTTCTTTCTTTCTTAACAAAGTAGTGGTTTCATGTTGTGATCATGAAAAATATTTTTAGTGTAAAGATATATGGCTAAGAGGGGCAGATTCAAATTTTTTGATAAACTTGAGAAAATCAAAGTACCTAAATACTCATGTTCCTCAACATACTTAGGGAGTAGGGAAGGTTAAAAAATTAGTTCACCCTTGGCCTTATCAATCTCGATTCCATCTTTATCACAATGTGGCTCTAAAACAATTCTTGCGGTTACCATGAAGTGACATCACTTAATCACTGGTGGATTTCCCAGACACTCCCTACCCGACATGTCCTGAACACTTCAAATGAGTCAATACCAACCGAGAAATCATCCATGAAAATCTCCAATATGATTTCTAATTATGTCACCGAAAATACCCATCATACACCGTTGAAAGTTCCGAGTACTGCAATACCCAAAAGGCATTTTCCTAAAGGCGAAGGTACCAAAGGGCAAGTAAATGTTTTTTCATCTTGAAAAGCTGGTCTAATTTGATTCTGTACCTGTACCAACAAGAAAACAATAAAATTCATGCCCCGCAACTCTGCTTCAATATCTGATCCACAAATGGAATAGGAAAATGGTCTTTCCTAGTACCAGATAAGCTTCCTAATCTATGCACACCTCCATCCAAGTGACACGAAAGGAATGCATTTCGTTATTTGGGCCGGCAACTACTCGTGACTTCGACTTTGAACTACTTGTGTTGACTAACCCACTTGCTATCCGCAATGTGGTAGATAACCCCGATATCCAAGAGTTTTTAACACTTCCCTTTTTCACCACTTCTTTCATTATCAGTTCCCCACTGCCTCTCGTGGTTGCTCTTGCTGGTTTAACATCCTCTATATGTGTGTGCAAATCGAGGGCTAATTCCTTAATATCTGCAATTATCCGATGGCGATTCTGTGTGTTTTTCAAATATTTCAAAGTTGATTTTCTTGAGTCCGTCCCTGACGAGGAAGATATGATTCTTGGAAAAGTGTCTGCTCCTAAGAATGCATATTTAGATGTATTGGTAAGGTTTTAGCTCTAGCTTAGGTGGTTCCTCTGAAGGCAATGTCTTATCCTCATTTGGCGTGAAAGGATCAAATTTAGAGTACCCACTGTTAACTTCAAAATACATCTTTGTACTCGATTATAGAGTGGAGAAATTAGACTCAGTGGTCACTTCCTCATCGGTGGTGACGGACATGACCCAGAGGATCATCATGAGACATTATCCGGGTATTTTGTACCGCGAATTAAACATTATTAATTTCACGATATCTTCTTCATCTCCCCATTCCTTTGAGTACATTGAAAATATTGATTAACGCAGTCATGTTCCGAATGAAAGTGTCATTAGGCCTCCCCACACAATGTATGATGGCATTAGCGGTTGCGGGAGTAGTCGACTAGAATTGCGAGGTAGTTCCTTGATTCACTACCCAGGTTGAGTGTCGAAGCACCACAAAATCGACGAGAAGTAAAATTTGTCCACTTGGACTGAACATCGCTTCACTATTCCCCTGAGGGTACGACCTCACGGTCGACCCGATTGGAGGGTGATATTGGTTGGCTCTAATTCTCCCCCAACCACAGGTCACATATCTTTTGGTAGGCAACAGATTAACACTTGCCTAAGTCATTAAAGCATGCTGACTTGGAATTTCCAACTACTATGAAATAGTAGGACTACACAGGTCTTTTGTATTTTGGGGGCAGAAGTTATTCAGAATTAAAGGGCGTGGAATTCGATCATGAATGCCTCCTTGTTGACACCTAGTTTCCTTTTTCACAGTGCACAAATCGAAATTTAGCATATGATGGGATTTGCTTAATGACATCTAACAAGGGAATGTTCGAGTTTCCTGCTTGAACAACTCATAGATTTCGGCATGGTTATTCACCTTCTTTAGTGCTCTTAGCCTATAAAGGGTGTGGAGTGGAGGATGTAGTTGAACTTGTCTTCCTTTGGTTGCTTATCTTTGTCATTTGTATTAGGGACATGAGGTGTAATGATTTTCATCCTCTCTAGCTAATTCACTGCGAGACTCTTGTGATGGTTCCTTGATTGGAATAGTTTGTCGACTACCTTGGCTCAGAAGGTAGTGGCCCAGCCTTCTGTTCTTTCAGGTACCCTCCTTTGGAACCTAAACTTCCCACCTTTGTTTTGACCTTGTGGGTTTGGATGGAGTTGTGATGGAAAGTTTCCCTTTTCTTGAAGGTTACTATAGATGAGTTAACTTAGTTATCTGGGATCTCACATCATTAGGCTTGGGTTCAGATCTGTGTTTGTAGTTCTTGGTTTATCTGACTGTGTGACTATGTCCTCCGAACTTCTCTTATGTGGAGGTTAGTAAAAATTTTGTGAGTTTTGATTCCTTAGTTCGGTGGATGATGTGATTGGAATTTCATGAAATCATGGGACATGATTTTGGGGAAATGGAGGAATGGAATTTGGAAAACCTTGGTTTGGATAGTGAGGAGCACGGATTTGTTTAGGCGAGGTTAGGTGGTCCCTCCCTCATTTCTCAATTAAAAATTAAGATCTTCCTGACAGGGATTGTAAGTTTCGAGTATAGAGTTGAGGTTTCCTTTGGTAGTTAAGGCGTTAGCTTGTTCAATTTGAATGGCTCCTTAACTTGAGAAGATTTAGAGCGGGTTAATGGTCGAGTGTGTAGGGTCCTTCGCATATAATACATGGCTCTCACACTTTCACCAGAGTCTGTGGGGCGAGGGTAATTGAGTACACTTGTTGCCTCGTTCACTCTCTTCATCTCATGGCCTGCAATTTCCTTGTCAGGTGGCGATCTTGGCTGTGACTCATCGATATAACAGGTGGTGGATTGCGCGGCCCAGTGTATGCACTTTAGCGGTGTCTAAAGTGTTTGTCTCCCCCGAGTTCGGCGTTCTGCTATAGTGTCAAAAAGTTGAATTGCCTGCCTGGCACTCTTTTCATAAAATTCTCTTGCACCACGTCATTTTGGATATCTTGTTTATTACCTAGAGATAATCCTTGATGGTAATACCTGAAAATTTGTCGACATCCGACTTGATGAGGGATAGTATGGAGGAGATCCTTATATCTTTCCCATACGTGCAAAGGAGTTCACGGCTTTTCGAGAAAAGTTACGAATTGCTCGCATGAGAGGCATTGAACACGTGCGAGAGGAAAAACGTGAAATTTCATTAGCATGTTTCACGTAAGGTCAGATTAGGTGCGAGGAATGGAACTTGGATTTTGGCTTTCTCGCTAAAGAAAAATAAGACCAAGCAGATAATGGAGAGAGAGGCAGGTGGAAGGGAAATGCTAACGGACATCCTCGAAATCCCTCGTAGATAGTAAGGATTCATGTTCGAACCATGGTAAACGAGGTAGAAGAGCGGATCATTCCCGGAGCTTAAGCCCGGGAATTGGTTGGCCTCATCGGAAGGTAGTCTGAGAATTTGTGGTGTTCTCGAGGTTTGGGAGCCCCTGAAGGGTTCTTTCTACATTGGGCCACGGGGCGGGAGGAACTCCTATGTGATTTTCTTTGAAGGTTACCATTTCCTCCTCTGACGTGGGTTTATTGGGACGTAGCATTGCCCCCGTGTTGTGGAGGCTCATAGAGTCCTTATTGGATTCTCGGGATTATCCATTGGAGTAAAGTGTTATCTTGAGACACTTGGCTTATAATGGGTTTCTCAAGGTCTCACAGGGATGCGGTTACGACTGTCGGTGTTTCTGCGTTGCGGCAGGATTGACATGCGTATGCCTGCGTCCGAGAAAACGCTGCGAGATTTCTCAGCGAAAACAAAACAAAATAAAAGAAAAATGGAGAGCGTCACCGGATTTGCAATGCGGTACCGATGCCTCTAACTTCTCTTGAGATCCAGCAGTTGGTGGCACTCCCCGGCCAGCGGCGCGAATGCCGTCTGATTAGTATGCTAATTCTATTACAGCGTAGGAATTATAGTGCGTCTGGCGTTGTAATGCGTAGGAATCCACGGGTCTCACAGTGAAGTGCGATTCGGTTGATCAATGGAGCTATTCTCCGCTAAAAGTATGGTTTAAAGAAAGCGTAATGTTGTGTTGTTTGATGAATGGTTGATTAGTTTTGAATGTTTAAAATAAAGGCAATTCTTTGGGATTTTTAGGGTTAAAACAAACTTTGATCGAGTAAGTCAGCCTCTTATTTTATAACTCATCTAGGAACCATTGAGAAAGCGATCGTCGATGGAAGTTTATCTTTGAATGCCTTTGGAAAATAAAGATGATCGAGTAATACCGAAACACTTGTTCTCATTAAAAGCGAATCCTTAGTTGGCGTATGATCGAAACATGACGTGTGTAGGAAATATCACCAGTTAACCGTTGTCAAGAATTTCTTAACTAATGATTTAAAACCTTTTCTACACAAGTGATCAATATTACCTGATCATTGAAAATCAATAGAGGTGAGGGACTATACAGCAATGGGGTGAGTTTCAAGTGATCAATGGTAGGGTTTAGAACTCCGTAAAACTTATAAGAACAATTAAAGATAAAAAACGATTAAGCATAAAAGCAGTACCTTGCAAAAATCGAAATTAACTTGTAAGCAGGAATGGAGAATATGGAATCTTAAGATTTAAAACCGAAGAAATATTTATCTTTGAAAGAGTACAAACTCTTGAATACGAAGTCTGAAAAGAATGAAAATAAAATGGATACCGCAAAATGCAGCTCGAGAAAATGGAGCTTATAAAGAAACCTAAACCTAGAATTGAAAGAACTAAAAACTAAAGAAGAGAAAACTAAAACAAAGGAAAAAGAAAAAAACTCCAGAATACTTGTGTCCTCCTCCTTTTATAGCCCCTCTGGAAATTGGATTTCCATTTTGGTTCGCTTCTGAAATGCCCTCGCGTATGGATTGAATTCTTGGACAATTCATAAGTTTCATAAAGTCCTCTAGAGTACTTTCCCTTGCTTCTCTGGGGTTCCCGAGACCGTCGATTGCTCGCCCACATCTACATTGGCACATATTAAAGCTAAACTACATCCTTGTGCATAGTTTTTAAACTAAAAGACACACAAATCTGCTCTGAAGAGATTAGAAATACTGTTCTTGTACCAGATATTGAGTACATTGTGGTTTAAATATGTTCGATTCTCTTGTAATTATCCTGAATATTGTATTCATCATTACCAGTTATATTGGATAGATGTAATATATGTTGTGAGTATAAATACGAGGGACCCAGTCATTTTACTCACGTATAGTTATATAAGAGACTCTGTGTGAGTGATGTTGATTGGGACCGGGTTTATCTGGTGTTGGCATTTGGGTAGAGCTCCGTACAAAGGAGACTCTGCCAGTTTTCATGAAAATGTGGTCACGACGTTCTGGCAGTATTCCTTGGTTGTGGGTGATCAAGCTGACCCACAGGTTTGGGGTGACCCTCGAGCAATTCTCTCGAAACCACCTCATGCACTCACTCTATTGTTCTAGGGTGCCCAGTGCATATAAAATGCACAATAGGTCATTCCATTTTCTTAACGTGCAACTCGTTTTGAGCGTTGTCTTATTGTTCGAAGCCCACTGATAACACTACGCGGTGTTGATCATAACCATGTACTTTCGCGACACCATCAAACACACCTGGTGTCGATCACCGACTATGCGCTCGGCGCTAATTTAAAGTTCTTAGGTGCATATATCAAGATGCATGATGCAATTGACACATTCATGCTAATATATTCACATGCATATATATTAACATAATTAAATCACACAAATATTTATGTAATTTCTCAACCAATTACACGAAATTAGCTACATATGGGCTAATTAGTAGCTTAAGCAATTCATTTGAATCCTTTCGACCATACACATTTTTACCTGAAATAATTTGTGTCACTTTATTCACATTAATATTCACGTTATTCATTTTCTAGTAATAACACACAAAATGAGCCCACAAATCTCGGACCCATATAAACAAAAGGCACCTCTTGGTCCCTTCAGGTTCATCATAAGAATATTGTGATGGCACCTGGCAAGAAGACATCGGAGTCCTGAGCAAAACCAAACATCGACACGATGCAGGGCCCTTTGAAAATAGTCAAAAGTGTCGCCATTGTTTAACGATCTCGAAAAATTCAACGAAGCTGTCAGCTTGATCGAGTGACCGGATGTAAAGGCGGTCAAATTCCTACACTCAATCCAAAATTTGAGGCCGAAATTTACGTCATTTCACGACCTCTAAGCGATTCTAAACCATTAAATAGCCTTTAGGCGTAGAAATAACACAAATAGGAAAATTCCACACCTCGTGGAGTTTGTGAAACTCAATTACAGTGTCCACTGTGTGTCTCGTGCATTAATAGATCAACTGTCTTCGAGTCTTGTGAAAACCTGCGGTCTCATTTTCGTAGATATGAGAAAGAAACGAAGAGAAGAAAAATAAAAAAATAAAATCTCTCTCCACGCTATTCTCACGCCCTCCCCGTTTGTCTATTTGTTTTGACTTTTATGCTTTTTATTTTATTATTATTATTATTATTATTATTATTATTATTATTATTATTATTATTTTTCCTTTTTCTTAATTCCTTTATTTCTTTTTATTGCATCATCAATCATGTGACTAATTATGAGACACACATTCAGTACCGTGCTCTTACCATGTGTCACTCTCTCGAGGTGCTATGTGGCATCTAATACCCTACGTCTCGAGCGTGAAATTCACTTGATCTCTGGGTCGGCTGAAATTCGGCGTGGTAGCTGAATTTCGTGAGAACGATTTCAGCAGATGAAGTCTGTTTCATCATCAGAGATCTAGAAATTTTGGTTTGTGTGAAGTGCTAGTTTTACCATTTTGAAAAATTGAATTTTCCCCGGATTTTGCATTCTTCCCCCTTAGCAATTTAGTCACCAATTTACACATACGCATCACTGCGCCATGTGCGACCTACCTGACTCGAGATGGGTGCCACAGGGTATGATATTTGCCTCGGTCACGATCAGCGACAATAGGATGGGTTGTCAACTCATCCATAAGAATGACATCAAACCGAATATGTCTACCATATCGACCAACTCTCTACTAGATCTGAAGAGAATTTTCTCATACAATGGCTTTCCGGAAGGGCGCTAAAGCCTCCACAAGCCCCGAGCTTCGAAGAAGAGTGATCTCCATTCTCTTCCGCTAGGCACTCATCTCGAATGTGTATAGTGTCATCTCTCTCTCTATGGCCCATTTGTCTCGACCATAGAGTCCATGTCTTAATAGCGAGGCCCAGTGATCTTGCCACTGAATGGACCTTGATCCATTCTCAATCTCTGACGCCAGCCCACATATGTGGCCACATATTGAAAATCATCACAGCGTCTTGACTTCAGTGAATCTGGCCATGCTCCATCACTTGTCATCGTTCCACCCTTCGACTCTAGGGGAACTCTTAGGCCTTTGCATGTCTAGCAGTGGTGTCGGAAAATACTTGCTCATAAAGAGCCCATGGAACTGCCCCAGTCATTATAAAATCTGAGGTCTTAACCCGATCCGCCCACACTTGGGACTCACCCTCTGGCCCGGAGCAGCGACTGGCACGATCTTAGTGCATCGGAGGTAATATCCCATAGCCTCGGAAATGCATTCTTAATCTCTTTGGAGACAGTGGTACCTTTGCCACCGCCGGATCCCTCCCCGCATGCTTGTCGGAGGATGATGTGACTTAAATCTACGGAGGTTACTCGGACCTCCACGACTACGGTACGCCCCAGCCTATCTGTGGCCCGACGGCCTTGGCAGCCTCAACAAGGCTTCTTTGGTCAAATCTTGGTGGTGTGGCTGGCACTTTGTGGGCGACCTCTAGATCTCGCCTCGATAGTCATCTACACATGTCAAATGACAGCGAACTTTATTTAATCATGTCGGTCGAACAGTAATGCACATGCCAGTACTAATAGACTTAATAACCATGAACTGACGGTTCATACTTCAAGTGGAGCTACTTGCCAGCCACTTCTTTATTTATTTCAATAAAATTAAAACTTTCTTGTTCATTTAGTTTTCGAACCCACGGGATTATAGTTCACAACCTTAGCATTTCCACTTTTTCAATATACATTATGCCATGCATATATTTTTCCGCCTGATAACCACATGTCACATTTCCATATACATCATCTGGTATAAGTTTTTTTTTTTTTCCTGTGATGTGTAACACCTGATGTGATCTAGAAGCTTATGGAACACATATCCAGAACACAACGAAACACACCATGTACGATGGTCTAAACTAGATCCGTGAACTCTGGGTATTAGGTATTTTCAGCTCAGATTCAGGTATGGCTAATATCAGTTTCTTTGCAATAGCGATGGCTGGCAGTGTCCCTCGAAGCCACTAGGTAGTGTTATGCCTGTGCTCACGATGCAGTGTGACCTTCTGTTGGCGAAATTAGTTGACAACCGTCAATCTTTCGAATACCGTGGATGTCGGGTTGAGCTTCCCTCACGAAAATCAGGCGAGTCTCCTTTATGCGAGGAGCTCTACCAGTCTGTTTGTCTGATAATCCCAGCAATGACCATACGGGGTACATGTCACGAAGTAAATAATATTAGCCACTTGGGTCCCTGCATCAATCTTTCGAACATATACTTTTATAGTATAAACATAGTCCATAAGGTTTAAATTACATCACTCTTATACAAATAATTACAACCCATATATATTTACAAAATATATGTTAAGGAAACTTTCTTCATATGTGCGGTCTAGAATGCGGGTCGAGTGATACCTTTTGTCTGTCACGAAGGGGTCCCATGGCAGTTGAAATAGCTTGTAGCGATAATCTCTAAGACTACTCCTGCCCTAAGTGCACATGCAATGGTTGCATAATCAAACACACATCCTAATGCAACATACACATGTCTACCTAAATGTCTACAAGTATGAATGAGACTCGACTCACCATGCCCCGTGCTCTAGAAACTCTCGCAGGCTCCATCGCTCTGATATGTCATTGAGTAATATATCCGAGTCACTCTGGCTCGTCTCATACATGTCTACGCTTGTGTGACAAGCGTCCTTTGGTGACCTGATGACCCAGTATCGAGCCCTCTCCTTGGCTCCCACTACCCGATGCAAGTGTCGATGGGCACAAATTTAGTCGATCCAGACCTCACAACCGGAAGTCATGTGATAAACATGGCCAGGTGTGTCTTCTTTGGGCAACATAACTTTTCGAGGGTGATGCGCGGTCCTCTTACACCCATCTGTATGATATCGCGGGTCTTACCCATGAAGCCTCGAGTTCTCACGACTCCTCAAACATGCATTCTTCCATGAATGAAAAACCATTTCCAAACAAGGTATTTGTTTTTAATCATTAGACTGACCACTCGGAAATATAAATAATTGGACGGACTCAGATAATCTATTTTATGGACAACCCTCGTGTATGTGGTGGGCGGAACTTCGACGATTGATATTATATGGACAACCTCAGATGTTGTAGTGGACTTTTCCAGATAAATAATATTGTTGGTCAACCCTCCGAACAATTCTCTTGAAACCACCTCATGCACTCACTCCTATTGTTCTAGGGTGCCCCAGTGCATATGAAATGCAATGAGTCATTTCCATTTTCTTAACCCGTGCGACTCATTTGGATGTTGTCTTATTAGTCAACCACGCTAATCAACCTGCACATGCGGTGTTGATCCCTGGCCAGGTAACTACTCACGACACACCATCAAACACACAACTGCAGTGTCGATCTCGACTATGCACACTCACCTAATTTCTAGGTGCGGTGCATGTAAAAATGCATGATGCCAATTCAACACATTCATGTAATATATTCACATGCATATATATTAACATAATTAAATCACACAAACATGTTATGTAATTTCTCAGCGATTTTACACCAAAATTAGCTCATATGGGCTAATTAACAAACCTGGTAATTCATTTTGAATCACTCGACCATACATTTTCACCGCAAAAATAATTTAGTGTCACTATTCATGTACTATTCACATTACTATTCACGTTATACATTTTCTAGTAATAACACACAAAATGGCCCAAATCTCGGACCCATATAAAACAGGGCTCCTCTTGGTCCCTTCATGGTTCATCACCGAATATTGTGATACCAAAACACACCACAAAACCCCGAGACATCGGAGTCAGGGCAAAACCAAACCTCGACACAGTCCCAGAGCCTTTGAAAATAGTCGAAAATTCTATCATAGTGTCCCAAAACAATCTCAAGAATTCAACCCGACCCATAAAAACTTGATCCGAAATTCAGCAGGATGTCGAAAATAGTCTCGAAAATTCTAAAAAATTCATGCACTTAGTCAAAAAATTTGAGGGCCCAAAATTTATATTCATGGCCTCTAAGTAATTCCAAACCATTAAATTGCCTTTAGACTATAAATAACCATAGTAGGAAAATTCCCTACCTCGTGGAGTTTGGTACAAACTCAATTTTGGTGTCCGCGTAGCTCTGCGTCACATAGATCAACTGCCTTCGGTCAGACGAAAACCTACGGTCCGAATTTTCATAGATCTGAAAGAAGCGAAGAAAAATAAAAAATAAAATTTCTCTCCACGCTATTCTCACGCCCTCCCCGTTTGTCTATTTGTTTTGACTTTTATGCTTTTTATTTTTTTATTATTTATTATTATTATTATTATTATTATTATTATTATTATTATTATTTTATTTTTCCTTTTTCTTAATTCCTTTATTTCTTTTTATTGCATCATCAATCATGTGACTAATTATGAACCACACATTCAAGTGCACCACATAGCTCTTACCATGTGTCACTCTCTCGAGGTGCTATGTGGCATCTAATACCCTACGCCTCGAAAAACGTGAAATTTCGATCGTCTTGAGATTTGTGAGGTCGACGTGGTAAATTTAAATTTCACGAGATGATTTCAGCGGTGAAGTCTGTTTAGTCATCCAGAGATCTAGAAAGGTACACAGGTTTTCAACTAAAATTACCGTTTTACCCTTTTTCAAAAAAATTAAATTTTTCCCGGGTTTTACATTAGAGGTTACACAAAACAAAAACAAATACGTCTAAACAACCTTGATAGACCCATTCTAAATACATCCCGGTAACACATACTTGACATGTCAAAGAAAACAAACAAAAGCGGAGGAAAAGTAGAAGAAAAGAAAGAGTGAAATATTCTATTTGAATATTCACTCGTCTTAATGATGCGCCTTGTGACCACTACGACTACGGAGGTGCAGGCCAGGGGCACTGGCACGCGAAGAACCCTAGAAGAGAGGAATTGGCTACGTCGACCGCTACAACTACGGAGGGTGCCGGGGCAGGGGCTTGTAGGAAAGTGCAGAAGAGGGGAATTAGCCTAATCGGGCTCCCACCTGGGGACATATGGTAGGTGAACACGGATGTCGTTCTCGAAACCTACTGATATCCATTGGCAACAAGCCGACTCTGATTTACGGCTTGCCTCCGCCTTCTCTGCCTTTGCAGGCCTATGGATGCGGGTGAAAGGAAATCCTGATGGGGGAAGGCTGCAGCGAGAAGAGAATCGATGGCAGCTTCTTGGACTTTGGAGATTAGCGACATGCGGGGAGGGGCTTGAGGCGGCGCGTGAATGCATCATCGAATATCACGCGTTGGAACATATGCATTAATAACCTACAATTCTCCATACTTAGGGTCTAAAAGCACGTATTTTTCTTGATTATAAAGACATAATCCTCGGTGTAAAAAAGAGGGCATTGTGAGTATGTGGCCTTTGAAGCAGGACACACCAGTAGGCCCGACATCCAGCCGGGCCGTCACACGGCGCGTCATGCGGCGACTCAAGCCCAGCTGCCGTACTAAAACCATGCGGGAACTAACCAAGCGGAGAGTTTCAAGCCACGGCCCGGGATCTCGAGTCCCACTGGCCGGCCATCTCTGCGCATATGGGAAGTTCGTTTATGGATGTCTGAAAAGATATTTTATCCACGGATCTCCCGATATCGAATCCCGATCGTCTCAAAACATAAATCCTTAATAAGGAAAATTAGTCTTGATAAAGAAGAATCTTATCACAAAAATTATGAGATTATCTTTCCTATAATCAGGAAGAAATGCAGTATATATCAAGTAACTCCTCGAGGAAATGTGAAAATGCGACTCTAGCTGCGTTAATTCCTTCTTTCTCCTATCCACCCTTTGTTGACTTGAAGTAAAAGCCCGGAGAGGCGGTGGGGCCTGCATGGCCCGGACTACTCTTTTTATAGGTTTCCATCCTTACTTAGTGATGCCCGAAGGTCAAATGATCAGAAAATGACGGTTGAAGAGCGTTTGTGATGGATGATCCCTTGTTGTTGGACACGAACCCACCTCGAGCTTGAGAGGCTAGAATATATACACATAGGCTTCACGGAGGAGTAGCCTTGATGATGGTCTTGGTACTGCTTTCATGGAGCGAAGTATAACGACGGTATTTTGAAATTTTAAAGCGCCCCGCATTAACGAGGTTCGGAGATCTTGGATCGTCGGCGGCAGTGGGACCACCCCGATTTGCTCACGGGTATCTTTAGCTAGGACTCACACCCACACCTATAATCTCTCGTCACATGATTTAATGAATGTTACCGATATGTTTTCCATCACTGATTCTTAAAATAAACTCCACGAGTCCTGTTAATGTTAAAAAACGACAAAAACAGCTGCCCACATGATTTTAAATTCTTAATCAATGCGTTGGGATCATATGCACTCACTTCATCTTCCAACGCCATGATTCAGCTACAGCTTCTTATTATTTAAGCTTCCTTTCTTCTCTCAGTAATCACTGATGATCACCCAGTTTCCTGTTTATCTTTACGTGTTAACTAGGATTGAGATAGTAATGCAACAGTACATTAGAACTTCACGTAAAATCATCAAAGCTGATTTGAGTTAACCCCTCCTTATCGGTATTTAAACAGTGTTGTCGCATGTTCTCCATGATAAACTGATTCGGCATCCAGATACTCAGCTGCTTACACTTGTCAAGACTTATCTAAAACAAGAGTCTACAATGAAGTCATTCTAAGATTTCATCACAAAGATTCTGAAGATGATATTTGCAATCCAAACATGAGTTAGAAACGACTGATATTTAGTCAGATCATGAGGTCATATTAGCTCTACTGTTGAGCTTAACATGGTCAAACCTATCTCATAAAAACTCTGTTACAAAGTCAAATAGTCAGGAAACTCAAGATTTAAAAATGATGACTAAAGATCCTCCCATGATGGAGGATTTAATAGGGATTTGTTCACTGTGTCTCTCAGTTGAAAGTGCTCATGTCATGAACAACAAAGAAATGTTTTGTGGTCCGAACACCACTTCATAGCGAGCAAGTCTAATTTTCCACACCAGATGTCTTATCCATATTTTGTCTGACAGCTTCTTCAGTTCAGATTGAGTTGATATTGTTGTGAGAATTATGTCATCCCATCTATCAGGATAATTCAGGTGAACATAAGCTGAATGTGTGTCCTTTATTCCATGTAACACTTGGGTCAGCAATATCACCTTACTGCAATCTTAGACCGTCTGCCTCATGATGTAGTTTGGTCAACCATGATCCAAATCTCAGATGTGTTTATCCATGATTTCTGCTCATGTTCAACTCTCTGTTTGAGCCTTACTAAAAACAAACATCTTTTAGCCCTTCAATCTGTAACAAAATGTCACTTTGGTTATTTAAGGAGTCAATAAAAGTTTGATCTATTTGGTAGTTGAGATGTTGCTCACTTTACAGATCTGGTCCATGAGACTGATGCAACTGAAGTATGAGTCGCTCAAACTCAATCTATATTACATATTAGAATATGTTTGAGTTCATGGAGTTTGTAGATGCAGTTTGATCCTGAAATTTTTAGAGCTATTAGGGCTTCCACACAAATTGAATGTCCTTGTCATCCGAAAATGTCAAGCCTGGCTCAAGAGTTCCACTTAATCTAAGTTGAGGTTCAGCTCTGTCCGTTAAAGCCTTATATAGTGATATATTAGTGAAGTATATATATATAGAGGATATATATATATATATATAGTATATATAGAGGTGTAGTAAAACAGCGCTTTAAAGTCTGAAAAACAAACTTCTTCAAAGCATGAGTTTCTTGAACCCTTCTCCCCACATCACTTCTAATCACAACAACCCAGCTCTGACATTATTGATCCATCACCATCCAACACCACTCATTTACAAACCCACATTAATCACTGTTTGATCTTGCTTCATGTACCACCACTGATAACTCCGAACGTCGAGAGCCCGACGAGTGATGACTAAGATCTCAAAAACTGGAGAGAAATCACAATTTCTCTGTGTCTTCTTCTTTCCCATTCTTACTGATTTAAGCTCATTTCTACATAGTCCCATCTAGTATGTTTGCTTACAAGAAAGCGCAACAAAAAATTGTGTGAGACCCTAGAAAATTCCAATTTTCTGAAAAAGGGCAAAATCATAATTTCGGTAAAAATCCGAAATTTATTATCTAGATCTCGGATGATGAAACGGATTTTCACCGTTGGAATCGTCTAGCAAAATCTAGCTAACACATCGAATTTCACGAATTCAGATAGTTCGAATTTGCATGTTTTTCGAGGCAATGAATATCGGTCGTAAAACGAAATGTGATGACAAGTCACTCTTATAACATGTACTCATGTGACATGAGTTGCATGAGTAGAGAGAAATGATGGAAATGACGGTCGAGTAGTTGCCAAATGCTAAAAATCCAAGAGCTGAGACATGATTGACATTATCGAATTTGATTAAATGATAATAAGATGAACAGAGAATAGTGTTTTCCTACCTTTTGGCAAAAGAACAAACGGAAGGAAAAAAAAAAAAAGAAAAAGATCCACAGAGCAGTTGTTTTTAGAGAGAGAGTGTGGCTTTCTAAGTCCCGTGATCCGACCGCCTAATTCTTGAGTAAGAAGAAAGTCGTCACGGTTTAGGTCACGATTAAGGAGCGGTTTTAAGGAGTTTCACAAAACCCGTGAGGTAGGGGTTTTATCCTACTTGTTTTACTCTTGATTTAAGAGATTTGTTGATGTTTTGGTTGGGTTGAGGCCTTGAACGTTGAGCAGCGTGTTGATCGGCCCCAAAACTTGACCGAGTGTGAGAAATATAAACAACCAGTAGTCCGTGATAGTCCAATAAGACCATTACCGCTAAGAGTATGATTTATGCTATAAATTATGCTGCGGGCAAGTGATGTCGAAATGGCTATGAAATTCGAGTTCACAAAGTGAAACCGACATTGGGTAATTGGCCATGAATAGTAACCCGAGGGTTTCACTGTTCACATGAATAGTGTTCACGAAATAAATTGTGAGAAAATGTGCTTCTATCGAGTAATTCAAACTACCACAGGTTTGTTAATTAGCCCACTTGAGCTAATTTTTGTGTAATGGATCAGGAAATTACATAACATGCTTGTGCGATGAATTATGTAAATATATGCATGATGATATATTTACAAAGATATAAATTGAAGTTGAAATGGCATAATGATTTCCATATGCACCGAGGTAACTCAGAAATTAGGTGTGCATGACACAAGTTTTCAAATTAACATATTGCGAAGAATTTCACAAGATGACTTTCCAGAGAACGGGTCAAGTATCGGTCCAAATAAATCATTTTAGAAGAGGACCATGATCAAGCTTTCGGGAAGTTCTCCAACATTCGAAGCCGGAGGCAGAACCCATATTTTTAATCGACATCGCCGTAGTAGCATTTTCAAGAACAACAAGTTTTGTTTTGAAATGATGTTTTCTCATACGGCGAGGTAAGCGTAGGAGTCGGTGAGGACTTGGGACATGGGTTGATCATATAGACATTCAAGTAGGATCACGCATTTACTTGAGTATGTGTTTACTTTGGAGCATTGCATATGCACTTATGTGGGGAGTAACCCATTTAGGGTGATTCCACTACTGGGTGATAGCTCACCCTGTCGAGGGAATATTTTTTTTCTGGTACAGGGAGCGTTTGAGATGACGGCTCATCTTAGAGGCCGATTTTGAAGAAAGCCGGGTTGTGGCTTGATGTTTTGTGATAATATGTATTAGAATTGTAGTAATTTTAATATGTATTTGTATTAAGAGTAATGTCTAACTCTTGGACTATTGGAGATAGTTGGTTGAATATTTTTTATGAGTATTGGTTTGTGGGCCCAAGAGGCTATTTTACCAGTATGAGTCTCTGAGACATAGACATAGATTTTCCGCGGCCGACGGTAGTCAACGGACCTCGGTTATGGGGCGTCAAATTGTGTTGGATTGAAGCTCTCTTTTCCTTTATTTTTGTGGTTATTGTAGATCTCCTTAGGATGGAAGGATGTATTTTAATTTTTGTGAGATCATGGATTCTGTTGTTTGCAATGTATGAGGTTATTGGATTTGGAAGAAAATGTCATCAAAAAACTTTTCAGCAAGTTGTAAGAACTGTAAGAGGCACCTACATTCGAAACTCTAACTGAGAAAGTATATATTCTCCCAAGCAAAGAAGGTTACTTTGCATGAGGATATCGTTGTCCCATGAGGATATGTAACCAGGCTTAATTTATATGCACTCACCTTTTCTTCTTGTAATCATGGTGTAAGAGAGATGGGGATTGGAGGATGAAAATTGAGTAGGATCAAGAAAACATTGAAAATTTAATTATGGTTGATGTTTCGATCCCTTATTCTAGTTTTACCAAATTTGCTATACTCCAACCCTCGATCTAGCTCCCTTAAATTCTTGGAAGTTCTTCTCAATTGTCACCAAATCTCTCTAGTTTTAGGAAGTATTTGATCCTAGCAAGAACTGGTAAAGGGTAGTATAGTTAATGTTTCAAAATCGATTCCACCGGCCGGTCCGACCGGGTCGACCGCCGATCGCCACAAACTGGTCCTGCTCAATCAAAAACCAGTTTTGCATTGAACTGCTCAATCGCTCGAACCGGGCGGTCGGACCGGCGGAACCGGATGAACCGCCGGTCGAACCGACCTGGTCACGCCACAAATATTTTTTTTTTAAAGTTAAAATGACACGTTTGATGCTTTTTACATCGAAACTACGTCGTTTTGCTTAGGATTAGAAAGCTTGGTAGGTTGGGTACATTGTAACTAAAAAAAAAAATTCAATTAAATAATGCAGGTCATGAATTTGAATATGGGAAGAGTGGTTATAACGAACCACTTACTATCAGACAAGCATTGGATTATTTTAATTAGATATTAACAAAATTATATATTACTACTAATTAAGTATATATTTATATAAATAAGTTTATTCCATTTTTAATATGTTTTCATATATCAACATTATACATATTTTTAAAATAAATTTTAAAATATTTTATTTATATAAAAGTAATAAATAATATCTAAATATTATTAATTATATATTTTAAAATATAAATAATATATTTATTAGTGGCCACTGAGTTCACCATCGTTCGACTCACCCGATCCTAATTGAAAGTGAACCGTGAACTGCACTTTTTCGTTCGGCCACGATCCTGCTTTAAACATTGAGTATAGTTACTTTCTTTCATTAATTTATGCAGAGTGTGGTATTTAGTTTGTGTGAATTCTACATTTTTAGTGCCTTTAACAATGAGTTAGTTTGATGTTTTTTTTAAAATAAAAATAGCATGATAATAAATATATTTAGACTAGATAAAAATATATCTATATATACATATTTTTGGCATGTTTTAACATTTTTAGGATTTTAGCCCGTTTAGCCCGATTTGGCCCGCAACCCATGTAGGACCAAGTTGGGCTAAATAATAGTTTGTCCGAATAGAAATGAGTAGAAGTGGCCCAACCCATTTTGGCCTATATTCAAGGGCCAGTTAGCCCATTCCCATCTCTAGTACTATAGAAGAAAAAAATCTCAAAAAATACCTTTGTGATATTTAAGTAGGATGTTTAAATTACAGAAATGATTTTTATCCAAATCTGTGATTGATTAAACCCTTATTTCAGCGTTAAAGAAAATCCTACTCGTCCAATGAGCATACCCAAGTTGTCGTTCAAGTTAAGTCCTGCCACTAAGGAACTTCCCGCTTAGGAATCCTTCATCCTGAAGCCTTCCCTATAATTGAAACAGACGCTTCAAATATAGGATATGGTGGGATACTAAAACAAAATTTTGAAAACAAAATTTCAATCGTCGCATTTCACTTAAGTAATTGGAGAGTCCTCAATAAATTACTCAATGGTTAAAAAAGAAATTTTAGCCATTGTTTTATGCATTCAAAAGTTTCAAAGTGATGTTTTTAACAAAAAATTCCTTTTAAGAGTTGATTGCAAAAGTGCAAAAGAAATATTGCAAAAAGACGTTCAAAATTTAGTTTCAAAACAGATTTTTGCCAGATGGCAAGCAATTTTATCTGTTTTTTATTTTGAAATTGAATTTATCAAAGGATCTTCAAATGTTTTACCCGATTTTTACTCGAATTTTTACAGGAAACTATAGCAACAAGATCCTATCAAACTGACAACCAAAGAGTCATATGCAATGTCCAAAGGCTAAACTTCAAATCGTTTTGAAGTATTGGGGAAAATTCCAAAACCCAAAGTGCCAACTTCCCAAAATACGGTTTACATCCTAAAAGAATCAAAATTGTTGATTCAGGTTGTAGAAGCGGATTATAAATCTACTTCAGGCTCTTTTGAGCTTCAAAAAATTTTCCAAAAAGAAAAATATTTTATCTCAAATGACATTTCTAAAACTCGTAGTTCCCACAGTTTATACTTGTAGACACGAATCAATTCAAGTATTGCATGTTAAGAACCCCGAGGGTACCGACATAGCATACCTACACATGCAAAATTTTAAAAAAATTATTTTCTTAGTATGATTTGTACAGAGTCCTTTATCTACGAAACGTTTTTTTCTCAAAATTGTTCCCTCAAACCTTTGATTACATAGACTACAAAGATGCATGGTTTAACACTTTCTATGTTAGACCTTCTTCCAATTCATGGTCTTTCAATTGGAGAGAAAAAATCCAAACGATTTTCCCAACCGGCTTCGTGAATGGTGCTCTTTAAGAGCCATATTCAAAATATTTTCTATCCCGAATTAGGAAAATCTTTTGACTATTTCAAAGCAAATTGTGAAAGCTTTTTCCCTTTGGGAAATAGTTATTCACTGTCTTTTTGTTCTCAATTCAGAATCCCTTGGATTATTTGTTGGGAATTTACCTCCCATAATTTTCTGCCTGCACCTTTTCCCCAGCATTTGGGTAGGGAATTCAAAATCAAATGGTGGGCAGCCTTCAAAATCTCTCCATCTCAATCTTTTGAGTCCATTAAGGATTGGCTTGATTCCCAAAAGCCCAAGTCTAAAAAGCCCACAAAGTCAAAGGTACCCGTTTGGTCCCATCCTTTGCCAGGCCTAATCCCTTGGCCCCAAACTCCGTCCAAAAAGTCCTTTCCTTCAAATTCTGAATACAAGGCCTATCTCAAAAGGCCAAGAGTGCTCCAGAAACCATGTCCCAACTTGCAAACTCAGATGATGAGGAAGAAGACACTGCCTCCAGTTCTGCATTCCAACAAAATGAAGACATGTGTTATGGACTTCCATACACTCCCCTTGAGTAATGGGACATCAAATTCCTTAGTCAAAAGCCTTTATTTTAGAGAACTTAAAGGCTCAAAAATCTCCAAATTTCAACCTCTTCAAATTACTGTTGATAGATTCATTAATGCTGCAAAAGAGGAGATTAAACAGGGTTCCAAATTGATAGACTACTCCAAACTTGATAGATTGGCATGACTCTCCAAGTTGATGTGATGCCCTGTCTCCCACTACCAAATGCAAACAAAAGAAGAAAAGTTGAATTGACAAAAAGTATCATGCTTTTCAAAAAGTAGATGCTCCATCATCAAAAGAAGACAAAGGTCGACTCCAAAACGCGCTGGCTTCTTTTCAAAAGCAAGATAAGATCAAGACTAAAAGAGAATCTTTGGTTTTCTTCAAAGTTCACATGGAACTTACCGTGTGGATGTCAATTTTCATTTTAAATCCACGGATTTCAAAATGCTCTTGAATCTGGCCAAAAATCCTATATAAGGAGGGGATGTCTCCTTAGAAGGCAGGCTAAGTTTTAGTGAGAGAAAATCAGAGAGAATTTTCTTGAGTGCTAGCAACTTGTAACCCGCTGGCATCAGGTAACTTTCAGATAATCTTCAAACATTGTAAGTTTGAATTTTTAAAATAAAGGTTTCTTTTGATTTATATCTCTCATATCGTTTATCTCGTTTACTATTCAATCTTTCATGTTCAAAACTTTTAAAATCTTCAAGAAGTATATTAGGTTGGAAACCGCACTTCGAACAATACGCTACGCGAAGTTTAAATAGACACCTCGTAACAACATCAAGCCGTACTAATAGAAGAAAATTTCAATTACTTTAAGATCCTCAATGAATTGCACGAGCTATGTTCTTTCAAATTTTTTTGACATATATGCTATGAAACTCTATTATTTTAATCAGGATTCCCTTACGCTTAGTGTCAACAGCCCTGGGTTGTCCGCTGGGTCACCATAAACTCCTATCGTAATGGGTCAGAAGTCCTCGATGGTGGTCCCATTAAGTGTTAGAATACCACTATCAGAGTAAGAGTAGAAATGGCAAATTTTATCAAAAATCTCAGAGGAACAAAGTTCAAGTAATTAGTTCATCTAGGATCGATGAACACCTTAGACAAATTCGTAGAAAATACACAAAGATATGAAAACAAATTGTCCTGCTTCATAGAAGATCGGGAATAGTACATCAAAATTGGGAAATGCCAAACAAAACATCAAAGAACTGTAGAGTAAAGTAAGAAGTTTTGAATTTAAAAGAGACTATAGAATCAAAATTCTTGAGAATACTCATTCAATAGGATATGAGCATTTAAAACTATTGAACTCTGCATCCAAGAGTATTCTAGAACAGTTACAAAAGGAAAAATTCAAAATTCTTCATATAGGAGCTATCCAGGTAGCAACAAAACCCTTAACCAAACTAGGGTTGGATAAACCTATTTGTATATGTCTTCGTGATGCAAGACATAACCAATTTCAAGACTCCCTTTTAGGGTTAATGCAACATCCTTTCGGACCTGTATTTTACTTGTTATCCAAACTTAGGAGTTAGATCAGTATGAATAATCAAAGCATTCATAAAGCCTTGACTCTAAACATTCAAAACCTAAAATTATGATATGGATCCTAGATCCGTAAACATACTTATAGTATATGTAGTATATTATAAGGTTATGACTCCGTGAGTCAACCTAAATCATTTTTGTCTTCCTCTAAAGATCAAACATTAATTTGGCAAGCAATGAAAAACCCTACAGTTATAATATCAAAGCCTATTCCTTGAGAATGTTTAACACACCCATGAATGGAATTTCAAACAACTCTTAGCCCCAAAACCAATTGAGCAACCAAAACTCATGTCCATAACTGAAGATGGACAAGGAAATGTACAAATTAACTTTGAACCTAGGAAAGAACATCCTAGAAGATCATATTCTGCAAGCTCTTCGAATTCCTTTTTAGAAATTCGAACTCCTTCCAGAAGATCAAATGCTCAATCAAACTTAAATTTGGAAGAAGTAGATTATTCATCTACAATTCCAGATTTAAAATACTCCAGACCATAACAAAATATACAAAATTCTCCAGATAGGTCTCCAACATATTCTCAAATGATGTCACCAAATGATGAGCCCTCTCAGCTCATGATGATGACAACAGAGAATGTGTTTGAAATAGATAAAGAATATCTAAGAAATGAGGCAAAATCAATAAAACATGCTGAGAAAAGCAAATGGTTTTTCTCAACATTAACAAATGAACAAAAAGAGAAATTTAGAAAGCAATGGTATCAAACAATGGAGACAATGGAAATGAATATTCCAATGTTTACATATTTTGATATTTATGCTATAAATAATCAAATAGATTATCCCTTTATGAAATAAATATGTTTCAAAAGGAATGGATTCCAAATACTACTTCTGAAAAGAAGATAGTATCTACCCATCCTCCTTTAGAAGAAATAAGAATAATGGCACAAGGAGTAGAAATCATAGCTTCACCCTTCAAAACAATAAATACAAAGGAAGACGAGACAAGAACCATAAGACTAAAGGATATTAAGGGAATCCAACAACAAAATAATTTTACCAATCAAATGTTTGGAACAATTTCTTCTCAATTAGATAGATTATGAAAATACCCTAAAAACAAAAGAAATTGAAAATAAACCACCTGTTTAAACCATCGATTGCAAAAATTCTAAGATTGGGAGGGACAAAATAGTTGTAAATTCTAACCAAAAAATTAGACTTTATGAACATAAAAGACCCCTTCAACTTCCATGATCAAATAAATTATTTAAGTGGTTCGAAATGTGTTCTTCTATATCGTAATCATTAACAAATAATTCAAAAAATTCGAACAAGAAGAAAATGAACAAATAAACAAGATAAAAACACGGGCATCAAAGGTCAAAAACTTTTATCAAAGACCAATCCTCCATATTTACAATTTGAAGAATAACAAACTCTCAAAGAAGCATGTATAGCAATACCATCTATGATTGAACATAGATGGACTCTTTGAACATGAAATCTTTGTTATTCTTTCGTCAAATGCAAATGGCATCAACTCCTATTTAACTGATGGAGATGATCATGGGTGTTTCGCCCAATTAATTGGCAGATTTTCTCGAACATTAAAATTTGGTGGGAAAACTTCGATGATAAAGAAAGATTTATGTTCAAAAGTTTAAATGAGTTAAGGAGAGCAAGATGCGCCTTAAAACTCATGTATGCTATAACCAAACATTTCATAGGTGATCCTAGAGTTTTTGAAGAGAGAAATTCTGAAATTCTTCAACATATAAGATGCAGAACACTTAGTGATTTTAAATGGTGTCATGATGTGTTCCTAGCAAAGGTAATGACTAGAGAAGATGCAAGAGCTTCTTTTTGGAAAGAAAATTTTGATGGGACTCCTAAGAGCTCTTACTGAAAAAGTTCAAGAAACTCTTAGGGAAAAACATAATGGAACAATTCCTTATGAAGATCTCACTTATGGAGATCTCATAGGAGAAGTGAAAAAAGAAGGTCTAAAGTTGTGTTCTCAACTTAAACTCCAATATCAAGTTAAAAGAGATTCAGCAAGCCGCCAAAGAAAGATGATCTTTTTCGTGCTCAATAATATGGTATTGAAATTCTATTCCACCTTCACAAAGACATACAAACAACAAAACATTTTAAAGAAAACCTTGCAAAAAATACAAAAATTTAAGAGTCATAAAACCAACCGATCAAAAAACAAAACCTTATAAAAACATAAAGAGAAGTTAGATGTTTTAAGTGTGGTCAAAAGGGCCATATAGCCCCAAACTGTAGAAAACAAAAATTAAATGTTTTATCAGGCACAGAAGAAGAATATTATTCTGAATATAATACTTCATCCTCTGAAGCTGATAAATCTCAAACTAAAAGCACCATATCAGAAAAGCAAATAGAGAAAATAGAAAATTGTTTATGTCAAATAAATATATTAACAACTGATCAAGAATTATTCATAGAAATGATAGATCAAATTAATGATAAAGAAACTGTGACGCCCCAAAACCCGGGGTCCGTTGACTACCCGTTAACCCGCGGAATACTCGTGAATGCCGGGTAACCCGACGCCACTTCAAAAAATCAGCAGTCTCCTCAGGCCTGGGAGCTCTACCCAAATACAAAACCCGTCCCAATATCAATCATCTGATACAAATATGGATAAAAATGGCCTCTTGGGCCCATACTACAATATTCTTCACAATATATATATCCAACTATATCCAATAGTTTCAAGAGTTCAAATTCTACCCTTATACAACACATACTAAAATTAGAGAATTCTAATACATGTCATACATCATAAACTAAAGCCAATCCCATTTTTCTAAACTCACTTCTAAAGACGAGCCGTTCCTCAGGCGCTCCTCGTACCGTAGTAAATATGTTCCTCGACAGCAGGAGCTTTTCATCCCCGCAGTGGAATCACCCTAAGTAGGCTACTCCACCTAAGTGCAATGCAATGCTCCAAAATAAACACACATTTAAGCAAACGCATGATCCTACTTGAATGTCTAACTGATCATCTGCATACCCCAAGTCCTCACCGACTCCCTCACACTCGCCTAAGCCTATATGAGAATTATTATCATTTGTGGACAACCCTCCGATGTATATATCAATCTGGGCCGCCTCCCACGATTGATATTATTTGTGGACTAATTTCTCCGACATGTATCAATCAAGTAATCGACGATTGATATTTTTATTTTAGTATGGACTACCCTCCGATAATTATCATTTTTAGACTACCCTCCGAAATCATTCTCTCAAGAATTACCTCATGCACTAACTCCTATCGTCCTAGGGTGCCCCAGTGCATATGGAATGCATGATGCCAATTCCATTACAGTCTATACACATGCAAATATATAAACATGCATATATTCACATAAAAATTAAATCACACAATCATGTTATGTAATTTCGCATTTCATCATATCAAAATTAGCTCACATGGGCTAATGATCAAACACAAGCAATTTACTTGAATTATACTCGACAAACACATTAATTCACAAATTTATTTTGTGAACACTATTCTCGGGAATAGTGAAACCCTCGGTTACTATTCCCGAAAAATCACCAATCGTCGGTTCACTTTGTGAACCCGAATTTCACGGCCATTACCGGCCCTATACATACCAAAACATGATTTATTTCACAATTCACACAATTTCTAACCCAAACAGCCGTGCACTACCACAGACCACACAAATGGGTAGAAAAAATTTCTAACATTTCGGTTCCAAGGTTTGGGACCGATCAAAAGGCCCCTCACGGCCTCATTCAACTTAAACATTAACAAAGTACTTAAATAAAGAATAAAACCCAAGTAGGGGGAAACCCCTACCTCAAGGAGTTTGTCTAAACTCCTTAAATCAGGTACCCACGTCAAGCCCCTCTCCTACAGAGAGCAAATTCTTCCTCTGTTCCGATGACTGCCGAAGGTTGGATCTCTCGCAACTCTAGAGAGAAGTGGGATGTTCTCTCACTAAAAATACAAAAACTCAACCCACTGCATCTGAGTTCTGGTTCTCTCACGTTTTTTTTTTGTCTCTTTAAAATGGGGAAGACAACACTATGCACTAATTTGTCTTTTTCTAACTTAAGAATTTAAATAATGACCATTATATCCATTCTTTCCCCAGTTTTGACATCCCAAGACTATCTCGGCCGTCCATTTCTCATATTCTTTCTCTACTCATGCCACTTATGGTAATATGATTACGTGTTATATGTGACTTTCGTCGTGATCGAAAAATCGCTTACGACACCCAACCGCGATGCTCAAAAACGTGCACCCGATCGCCTTAATTCACGAAATTCGACGTGCCGCTAGATTGAGACGATTCCAACGGTGAAATCCGTTTTGTCATCCGAGATCCAGAGAATAAATTTCAGATTTTTAACCGAAATTACAATTTTGTAACCGAAATTATGATTTTGCCATTTTTCCAGAAATTGGAATTTCTCGGGTCTTACAGAAACTAAAGCAAAATATATAAGAAAAATTTTGGAACACCAAAATACTAAACCAAAATCTAGGAATAATCTAGTAAATTCTTATAAAATTTGGTTGATTTAATTTATTAGTTTTTTTTTTTTTATCATCTTATTCTTGTTCTTTTTGGGGAAGGTCGGTTATCGTTTTCTTAGGAGGTTTTAGGTTAGTTTTCTAGGGAAGTCTTATATATTCATTAGAAAGACGATCAAGAGAGAGAGATCAGAAGGGGACGACGGCTTAGGGTAGAAGGAAAAACAGGAGAGAGATATTTTTTTTTAATATATGGTTTTTTATTTTGCCTTTCGTGATTGGTCTGTGATGATTGTTGTTTGGTTTTTCTCGGGACTGTTGTTTGATTCACAAGATGATGTTTTTTTCTGTCAAAGATTGAGTCGAAATTCATTTATAAAGGTATGCGTATTAGATTTTCAATGGGTGTGCATGACATCGTAGAGGCAAGTGAGGAATGTCGTAGAGATGAGATTCAATTTCTTTTTCTGTTTATGATGATGAGTGGTCTTTGGGGTTTCTGATGGAGATTCTCTGACTGCGAGATTATGGGTACTTGAATGAAGTTTCATTTCTAGTCTTTGAATTCATGGAAATAATATTGTAGATGTCTTAAAATAACAGAATTTGGACACTTGAAAGTTGCGTTGATGAGCACGTGTACGTCCATATAAACATTCCCACATTCACCATCCGTCCACCAATCATTTGCGCTATTTATTTATGATTTTCTGAAATTCATCCATTATCCACTTACTAACTTTCATATTCTACATTTTGGTTGGTTTTTGCTTAAGTTATAATTAGAACACATCTGCTTGATTAACTTCGTGATTTGCTTGATTTCCATATTTAAGATTTTTATTTAATTATTATTTTTATTTAGCTTGTATAGCTGTTTATCTCTTATTTCTATTTTGATGTGCACCCTTATGAATTTTTAACTCACCCAACTTCTATTTAACTTATTACCTAGGTTCAAACCCAATTTACACAAAGACCATTTACTTAAACCCATTAGAACCTCTAGCCCATTAGAAACCCACAAACCAAACCCAATTGAGTCCTAACCCATTAACTCATTAAGTCTAGTTAACCGGATCCATTGGCCAGTTTAATTGACCAAACCCATTAGGTCCAATTTATCTACTTTAGATTCCAGCTCATTAGTTACACAACTCATTTACCTTAGGTCTAATTCATCTACCTTAGGTTCAAGACCATTAGTTATTCAACCTTTTTACCTTAGGTCTAACCCGTTAAGTCCAATCCACCTACCTTAGGGTCAGCTCATTAGGCCCAATTTATCTACCTTAGGTCCAACTCATCTACTTTAGGTTCAGACTCATTAGTTACCTCAACTCGTCCGCCTACTCTCAGACACATCTTTAAAAATAAAATCTCAAATGCAACTTAAAGACCAATATATTCAGTTACTGCAAACACCTTAAACCACTAGTCTATATCCTTTTTGTTTCAAACTCTTCCGAGTTTTAAATAATAATATTTCTAATATCCTCAATTTCATTAATTTTGAATTTTTAATTCCTAACTTTCAAAACTAACACTATTGTTATTATTTTAACTTTCACTCATATTACTTTTTGTTACCCAAATAAATAAAAATCATTTTCTTTAATTTCAATTTAAAAAAAAAAATTATTTTCCTAATTGCTAAACTAAATAAAATAAAAATAAAAAAATAAAATCATTTTCTATAATTCCCCAAAATTTCAAAATCACTTTATTTAATTTAGAAAATATAAAAATTTATGATCTTTATGTTTAAAAAAATTATTTAAAATTGAAAAATCACTTTCTTTTAATTTTATAAATCATATTGTTTTCCAAATATCCAAACTCAAACATCTTCTTTCCAAAGTGACTCCATATACACAATCAATTCTATAATTCCAATAAAATTGAACTTTGTGAAGTTGACTCTGTGCTAAATAAATGGGCTTTGGTTGGGGGCTCAACATCTCATCTATCCTTCAACAAATAATTTGACGCTTGATTTACACCCTATTTTCTGTTCTAATTACAAATATTTCTATATATGTTATTGCACTAATGATTGTTTTCATTGATAGCACTTTGCGCCACACTTTTTATTTTGTTTGACTTTGCTCTTTTACTCATTTATTACACATTTAATATGCTCTAGAGTTATAATTGTTGCTTGTTTCTTGGTATCTTTGGATTGATTCATTAGTTGTCATATTAGCCTTAACTTGATTATTAGAGACCCAAGCTTTAGGAACTTAAAGGGTGCGCTTAATTGTCACCGTACCTTCTCGATGAGTAACCTAACTCCAAGCCCTATACTGCCACAGACTTTTTTTTCCTATTATGAGTCACATTTAGGATTTTCTTTCTTATTTATCTGGCCGCATTTTTAATGAGAAACGTAGGTTTAGCCACAATGCGGTGTCCACGGTACTACACTTAAATTGCTTGTTTGTTTTTTTATTTTACCACGACTTATTTATAAATTTAAAAAAAAAAATTGAATAGAAAAAGCTAAAATATTTAACTTTTTCAATTTAGAAAAAAGTCATATTTTAAAAGGAAAAAAAGCTATATTTTAAAATCTTCCTAAAATATTCTAAAATCTTTAAAATCCACACAAAATATTTTAAAAGAACAATCAAGATATTTAAAAAAAAAAAAAAAAGAATATGACTCTCATCAATCTAGTTTTTAATTATTAATTTTATATATTCCATTTTAATTATATAAAATAGATAAATATAATAACATTTTTTAACAAAGGATAATAATAAAATTTTTTATCATAAATAATTTTATATTTTATTTTATTTTTTTATTAATATGTTAAGATGTTATACATATATTATATAAATATTTTTCATTTTATCATAATAATAAAGTTCAACAAGTTGGTTTTTTTATATAATTAAGATGTTAATTTTGTAACGCCCCAAAACCCAGGGTCCGCTGACCAATTGGCCAACTCATAATACTCGTGAATGTCTAACCCGACATTTTCACGAAAACGCGTAGTCTCCTTTGTACGGAGCTTTACCCAAATACAAAACCTCACATCGGTATCATGAGTACAATGACCACTTGGACCAATACAACACTACTCATCAATATATATATCCCATTATATCGGAAATGGTTTAGAGTTCAGTGTTTTTACTCTTATACAACATATATTAAATTAACAATTCAATACATGTAGAACCATCAAGCCACATTGGGCTCTCTTAAAACTCGAGTCCTCTGGGCAGGCGAGTCTCCCTCATACGCTCCTGTGCACATGCAAAATAGTATCCCTCGCAGTGAGCTAATCTTTCGATGGGTGGAATCACCCTAAGTGGGCTACTCTCCACCTAAGTGCATATGCAATGCTCCAAAGTAAATACACATCCCGAAGCAAATGCATGATCTTTACTGAGATAATCTGGCCCCGGTCATCTCCTATCAGAGTCCTCCCCGACTCCCTCACACTCGCCTAAGCCTCGTATGAGAATTATTATGTTTATTTGTGGACAACCCTTTGATGTATATATATCAATTGGGCCGTCTCCGACGATTGATATTGTTATGGACTACTTTCCGTGTATATCAATTGGGCCGTCTCAGACGATAGATATTTTAGTATGGACTACCCTCGGAGTAATTATCATTTTAGACAACCCTCGAAACCATTTTCTCTAGACTCATCTCATGCACTCACTCTATCGTCTAGAATTGTCCAGTGCATATAAGATACATGATGCCAATTCAATCTGGGTTATAACACATGTAAATATATAAACATGCATATATTCACATAAGAATTAAATCACACAATCATGTTATGTAATTTTTGCATTGCATCCATCAAAATTAGCTTACATGGGCTAATGATCAAACACGAGCAATTCTACTTGAATTACTCGACCAAACACATTAATTCACAAAATTTATTTTGTGAACACTATTCTCGGGAATAGTGAAACCCTAGGTTACTATTCCCGAAAAATCACCAATCGTCGGTTCACTTTGTGAACCCGAATTTCACGGCCATTACCGGCCCTATACATACCAAAACACTATTTATTACATAATTTCCAACATACCCATCACAAACAGTCCATGAACTGCACGGGCAGTCCATTTGAGGTTTCAAAAATTATAACAATTCGGTCCCAAGATTTGTGACCGATCAAACGACCCCTCACGACCTCATTCAACTCAAACATTAACAAAGTACTTAATTAAAGAATAAAACTCAAGTAGGGAGAAACCCCTACCTCTCGGAGTTTGACGAAACTCCCTAAAACCGAAGCCCACGCGTAGGCCTCTCCTCGTAGAACAGCTTTCCTTCTTATCCCGAAGAATTCTGACAGTCGGATTGCCCGATATTTTAGAGAGAAGTAAGATGTTCTCTCTCTAAAATCAAGATTTCAAAGCTTCTGCATCTTTTCTGGTTATCCCACATTTTTGTTTTCCCTTTTGCAATGTAGGAGACAACACTATTTATGTTTTGTCTTTTTCTAACTTAAACAATTCCAAAAAAGACCATTTTGTCATTCTTTTCCCAGTTTTGACATTCGGCACTATCTCGGCCGTCCATTTTCATCATTTCTCTACTCATGCCACTTATGGCACATGAGTACGTGTTATTTGTGACTTTCGTCGTATCGAAAATTGTTTAACGGCTTTTGAACATGATGCCTCGAAAAGCGTGCCAACTCAGGCTATCTCGGGTCACAGTCGGCGTGTAAGCTAGATTTCGTGAGATGATTCCAACGGTGAAATCTGTTTCATCATCCGAGATCTAGAGAATAAATTCCGGATTTTTAACCGAAATAACAATTTTGTAAGCGAAATTACGATTTTGCCCCTTTTTTTTCCAGAAATTGGAATTTCTCGGGTCTTACATTCTCCCCTCCTTAAAAGGAATTTCATCCCGAAATTCTCAACAATCACAACATAACACATGCATATGCAACGTACATTCTACCATGCATGTAAACTCGTCATTTAATTATTAAACGACTAAGTCACATACCTTCATCCCTAAACAAAAAGGGATAGGTGGCCCGCATCGTGTCCTCGCACTCCCACGTTGACTCCTCCACTCCATGGTGCCGCCATAACACGCCAAAGCTAGCCTCGGCTGGTCTTGCGTCGAAAAGCACGATCCAGACTCATCCAAAATGCACCTTTGATTCCTCCTCAAGGTCCCATCGGTATCAACCTCAATCTGTCCCCGATCAACCACATGGCGGATGCGGAGTATACTTTCGGAGCATGGAGGCGTGAGGAAATGCCTCGTGAACTCACTTTGACATCTTGGAGTAATGCCAAGCAGGTCTGTAGCGGTGCCTACTCTCTCGGTATCTCAAGGCCCAATGATCTCGATGGCTTCCGCGCTTGCCGAGACGACCCTCATCTCTTAGGCATCACCTTCAAAGAAGACATGATCCTGACCTCGAACTCTAAGGGTCGACGTCGCACATCGGCATAACTCTTACAGGCTTTGAGGCTATTGAGCTATTTGTCGTATTAGCTGCGCCTCGGAGGTGTCTCTAATCAAATCGGGACTTGATGATCTGGAGCTCTCTCCCACCTCGGTCGACATATGATGACCTACATGTCCTCCCCATACAATGCCTCATGGTGCCATGCATACTCGCATGCTTTGTTGTTGTGACGAATTCAGTGGGAGCAATTGCTCCTCTACCCTTATGACCGGGACGGTATGCTCGCGGCGTGTCCTCTAACACTGTATATAATCCACACAACGTGTAACCTACCTGGCCCTTACTTTTGTGTGTAAATGCAGAGCCTTCCCAAGGTACGCAATCGTTGACAATCCAATGGACCGTCAGCCTAGTCCATGTCATGTATGACATCTCACTATCTTGAGCCCTTGAAGCCCGACAACACCCGTCTGATTTCAAGGGGTATCTAAATCTCGAGTCCTCCCGACTCCTATCACTCAATTCTAAGTCGTGGCTGTCAAACTGACCGTGTGTTTCATCTCGATTAACTTAACTCTTCGGCTACGCCCGAGGCCTCTTACATTCATGTACATAGAATTTAGGGATATCTCAAGATACTCTTGCACAGTCGGGATTCTCACCTTAGGGGATGCGACCCCTTTTTGCTTTGCCCAACACACTCTAATTACTCTTCATTCTTGAATCGAGACTATGGTCTTCATTGGTCGTAGTCCTAGACAAACTCAACCCACACTCACGAGTGGTGAATGACCATCAGTGCACCCTTGCTTTGAGCTCAGCGCGTGTTATGGGTGCACCCACGAGAACACAATAATGCCATGTCAAGCCTGACATCGACCACCAATATGTCTACCACCCTAAGGTCCACTACTCTTTTGTTGCGCAACTCTGATCTGTCCCTGACTTCGACCCACACTCTAGCCCCTCGGCTATACGTGTTCTTTGGAGGGTGCCCTATAGCACCCAGCGAAATTGGTTCGCTGATGTCAGGTACTAGGGTGTGGAAGGAATGAGCAGTATACTCTCTGTTCTACGACTATTTGGGGTACATTGTCCCAAAGTCTGAGATCCACTGTCTCTGGGGGCAATCATCTCACATGCCCATTCACGGCCCTAGTCACGACTCTTGTGAAGCGAAGTCTTCTGCCTCTTTACAGAACTAGAAGAGGTGTCCTCCTCTGCTACCATTGCTCATTATCCACAGTGTTTCAAGCATCCTCGATCTCTCTCTTTATGGTCAGGGCCGTCCCAACCATGGAGTCCCTATCCCGTAGGTGAAGTTCTACGATCCTGCCCTGAATGGACAACTTCAGCCCATTCTCGAATCTCTGTGTGCCCGGCCCGATCGAAACTACGTATCTCGAAGATTGACATTCGGTCTCTCCCAACTCATCACGATCTCAACCTTCTCTGAGTCGACTGACACTCTTGATGCTGACACCACGAGTCCCAAAAATCTCACCTCAGTAAGCCAAACTCGCACTTACTGAACTTAACGTACAGCTGATGGTCTCTCAACAGGCTGTAAGCTTGATCCTCAAGTGATACTCATGCTCAGCTCATTGGGGAGTAGATGTGTCATCCGTGAAAACTCGACAGCCCGATCTGGGCAGGTTGGAACACCTATGCATGAGGTTCATGAATCTTTGCTAGTGCATTAAAGTCAATCAAAAGAGCATCCTTGAGTAAATTCAAAGAGTACCATATAATCTCATATTTGTCTTAGGGATATCTGTCTCCCTAACCCTCAGGTGATGGTAACCGGTGTGAAGGTCTATCTTAGGTAGACTCGCGCTCTATATTGATCAGAAAATGCAAATCATTCAATCACCGGAAGTAGATGCAGGTGCGATTGTGACCTTTGTTCAAGTATGCGTAGTCAATGCCGATCGAAGGGTCTTGCCCTTCTTCTTCTCAATAAAGCCCAGGAGCGCCCTTGGTGAAGTGCTGAGTGCGATGAACCACTTGTCAATAGCTCTGTAGCTGGACTTTGAGTTCCACTACAACTCAGGCGGGTGCCCATCCTATGCGGAGTCATAGAGATGGGTGAAGTACGGGGTGTAACTTCGATGCAGAATCCTACAACCCTGTGGAGGTAGTCAGGTAGCTCATACGGAAAAACATCCACATACATGCACACTACTCGAGGGAGTAAATCTAAGTGCGGTCTCTCACCGTCCTCTAGAGGTAAGGCTCGCTAGCCAACCCGCTGCATCCACGACACACGGACTGCGTACTCGCATGCAGGGCAAAATATCATGTTTATCCCCCTGAAATACCACGATAGTACCGTCCTGTGTATAGGCGGTAGCCCTCCCTACGCTCCTGATCGATGCGACCACATGGCATAACCCAGTCCATCCCACAGGGATGACATCGAACTCTGACATGTCCATGATCCTCAAGTCCACTATGAGTAGAGCCCTCGAGATCTCTAGCTCGCAACCACGACATACCATCCCTATTCTCGCCCTAATCCCTAGGGGAGAACTCACATACAAAGGCTCCTCTAAGGTCTCAAGAGGTCCTTGCCCATTTCCACAATATTTGGGCCTCACTCTCTAGGCTTTGGAACCACAGCTGAGTCTCTAATCTTGGTAGTGTCGGAGGTAATCTCAGCAGCCTCACAACACCTTCTCGATGCGTGTGAACCAATGGTGCACTTACCATCGGATCTCACTCATGAATGTCGGGAGGACGTGTGCTCTAAACCTGCAGGAGGTTACTAGGACCTCCTGACTACTACTTGCTATGCTTTGTGCAATAGCGACGTATGAAACACCTACGGCCTCTACAAGGCTGCGATCAAACAGTTGGTGGTCGAATGTGGTCAGTGCTGACCAATACCTATGGGCCGTCCTCTCGTCCTCGTCCTCTCATAACCATCACACGAATTAACATGGCGGTTCAAATACAATCTGGATATCTCTAAGGCATAAACACAGCCCCGAGACATTATTCATACACATAACTCAGTGTATACACATTGTCCTTGCAATTACAGGTAATGCAAGGCAATCAATTTTGCATTTAAATTTTTTTTTCAACAATAATTTTATTTTCAAAAATTTTATTTTTGAAAATTTTATTTTTCGAAAATTTTGTCTAATTTTATTTGATATTTATTTAATTTAATAAAAAAAAATTTTCAAATTTTTTTTTGTGATGAACGAGTGTCAAAAGTGACTCGAGAGCGATGCAAAGGTCAAGCGAAGTCAAAGCGAGTCAGTGCACAAACGCACCCAGCTTTGTGGCCCAGGCACACCCGGTGTACCCCGCGGTGGCGCTCATAAGTAACCCCAGCGCAGCCATATCGCGGCAGGCGCCGTATCGCGGCGCACGCATGGCGTGCCGCGCCCGCAGCGCCCAGCGCTGCGCCCAGCGCTACGCCCGGTGACTACGCCCAGCGCTACTACGCGCCCCAGCGTCTACTGCGCGCCCGCGCCTTGCACCCACCTGGCGCCAGCATCAGCCCACTTCTTGGCATGGCTTTGCATGCCAGCTGTGAGTCTGACTGAAACTACAATAATAGTACAATACAAAAAATGGAAGATGGCTGATTCAATTGCACAATTTATTTTTTTTTCTTTTTCATTTTTTTTTGTTCTGACCCTTTGGAAAAATAAAAAAATATACACCTATTATTTTTTTTTCATTTTCCATAATACTCAAACCACATTGTGTTGATTGTTGATACGCTGATGATGATGATAAATTTATAAAATTTATTTTACTCATTTCTTCAAATTTACAACTTGTAAAACCCTTAGAAAGTATTACTGCTTCTCCCTCATAACCAAATAAATTTATAAAATTTATTTTCTTTAGTCCTTTTTCGATTTTACAACGTAAAAAATTTTCTCCACCTTATTTATTTATTTATTTATTTTTTCTTTCATTTCTCAATAAACCAAATAAATTGCTTAAAATTTATTTTATTATATATATATATATATATATATATATATATATATATATATATATATATATATATATATATATACTATATATATATATATATATATATATATATATATATGTATTTTTTCATTTAATTACGGAAAATGGTCAGGAATTTCCTCAACCTCCTTATATAACACTAACCCTAGTGTTCAACCTCAAAGTTATTAAATTTTGATTTCATTATCCAACAACTCAAACAAATTTATTCAAATTTATTTTATTTCTCCTCTTTGTTCCAGTTTTTACACACTGTAAAAACTTCCAAAAGTTTCTAACACATCACTTGTTTTCCTATGTGCTAACTACTAAGCACACAAACAATCATAACACATACAACATGGTATACACACCAAGTCATCAAACCTTCATGTTCACATCATTTATCAAACAATCACTAAAACACATCGTGCAATGTCTAGTTTGTCGAGTGATTTCCTAGGTAATCTCATACCTAAACTCAACATCGAACCACACCTAGTGGTGATGTTCTTACAACTATGGCCTAAGCCCGAGCCCTCAATCTCTAGGTTTTCATATACCTATACTCTGCATCAAACCACCCAAGTGGTGATGGATACCCAAACCCGAGCTCCTAGGTGTTGACATGCTAAGCTCACGATATAATTTGTGACACCCCACGAGCAGGTTCGTTGATTACGTCAGCCGTGGAATACTAGTGATAATGTCGGGTAACAGGTCTGTTTCACGAAAATGAGCAAAGTCTCAGCATGCGGGGGAGCTCCCAAATACAAAACGTATATAACTTTGTCCCAAACATCAATATCATGAGTACAAAGCGACCACTTGGGCCCAATACAACACTACTCTATGATATATATCTGACTATATCCGATAGTTTCAGTTTAATTGTTTTGCTCTTATACAACATATATTAAAATTAAACAATTCTAATACATGTAGAACCATCAAAGCCACATTAGGCTCTCTTCAAACTAGTCTCTAGGGCGAGGCACGTCTCCTCGTCGCTCCACATGCACGTAAAATAGTATCCTCGGCCGGGGGTGAGCTAATGCTTTCGGTAGTGGAATCCACCCTATAGTGGGCTACTCTCCCACTAAGTGCATATGCAATGCTCCAAAGTAAACACACATTCAAGCAAATGCATGATCTACTTGAATGTCCCTAGCGATCATCTCTATCAGTCCTCCCGACTCACTCGCCTAAGCCTCGTATGAGAGTGTGTGTTTGTTGTGGACAACCCTCCGATGTATAGATATCAATTGGGCCGTCTCCGACGATTGATATTATTTATGGACTACCCTCCGATGTATATCAATTGGGCCGTCTCCGACGATTGATATTTTTGGTATAGACTATCCTTCGACAATTATCATTTTTAGACAACCCTCCGAAACCATTTTCTCTAGACTCATCTCATGCTTGCACTCACTCACAGTATCGATCTGGGTGTCCAGTGCATATGGAATGCATGATGCGATTCCATTACGATGCATGTATGCAAGCCATATAAACATGCCATATTCACATGAGGTAAAATCTTGTCCCATGTTATGTAATTTTTCATTTTTCATCACATCAAGAATTAACTCACATGGGCTGTGGTAGTTTCCACAAAACAGCTCTACTTGGTTAGTCGGCTAAACACATTAATTCACAAAATTTATTTTGTGAACACTATTCTCAGAATAATTGAGCCCTCACATTACTATTCTAGAAAAATCCTGTCGTCGGTTCACTTTGCGAACCCGAATTTCACGACGATACCATTTTTATACATACCAAGCACCATTTATTACATAATTTCCATACCTTTCCCACATCTACAAACGGTCCAAGTGAACTGCGGGTTCATTCAAGGTTTCAAAAATTATAACAATTCGGTCCCAAGATTTGTGACCGATCAAACGGCCCCTCACGGCCTCATTCAACTCAAACATTAACAAAGTACTTAATTAAAGAATAAAACCCAGAAGGGCTTCTCTCGGAGTTTAATGAAACTCCCTAGAGCGAAACATATAGGCCTCTCTGCGTAGAACAACTTTCCTTCTTGTCCCGAAGAATTCTGACGGTCGGATTGCCCGCTATTTTAAAGAGAAGTCAGATGTTCTCTCTCTAAAATCAAGATTTCAAAGCACGCATCTTTCACGTTTATCCATTTTGTTTCCACTTTTGCAATGTAGGAACAACATTATTTATGTTTTGTCTTTTTCCTAACTTAAGAAACAATTTCTAGACCATTTTGTCCTTCTTTTCCCAATTTTGACAGTCGACACTATCTCGACCGTCAATTTTCATCATTTCTCTACTCATGCCACTTATGGCACCTTAGTACGTGTTATTGTGACTTTGATCGCGCCAAAATTATTCTTGACTTTTATGTAGCGATGCCTCGCGTGTCAACTCCTACTATCTCGAATTCTACAAAGGTCGGCGTGCCCGCTAGATTCCTTGAAGCGATTCAACGGTGAAATCCGTTTCGATCATCAGAATCGAAAATAATTCTGGTGCAACGAAATAACAATTTTGTAAGCGAAATTACGATTTTGTCCATTTTTTCCAGAAATTGGAATTTATCGGGTCTTACAAATTTTAAGCATATAAAAAACAAAGAACTTAATACTTCATAGAAATACAATATTTTACAAACAAACAACTTCATATTTAATAATATTAAGTCTTATTTAACATTCGATAAATAAAAGTTGTATTCGGCATTAGGAAAAAAATAAGCACTTCCCCCTTAGAGATGGTATTTTTGGTGCCAAGAATAATGGTTTTTAAGTTTGGAGATTGAACACCACTCAAAAATAATAATAAACTGCTTTAATAAGAGGATTAGTGTCTCTTGTTCTATCAGGATATTAATTGAAGATATTTTGAAATTATCCGAGGATTTAAATATTTATAGTTGTCACCATGTATATAGAGAATCTAATAGACGTAGATTGTATTGCCAAAAGAAGATATTAGTATTCTAGATTCAAGAATTTAGCTTCCTAAAGATGTTGTTATAAATATTAGCTTTAAAGATTATTGTGGATCTTTATCGTTAAATCTTATAAACACATTAATGTATCGTTTTCTTCATGCAAAAAGAGTGTGGTTAAGTAATAAAGGTACTATTGTTGGATCAGGAGTTTTCGTTTTTTTTTTTTAATTAATTTTTAAATTTAAAATAATTATAAAGATGGTTTGGAAATCAGACAATCAATTAAACTAGTATATTTGAATGCGTTATTGAAGATTGCAAATAGTGCGTATATGGAAAAAAATTAAGATTGAGTATAGTCCTTGATGACTTTTGACTTTTTTAAAAAAAAATCCCAATAAAATCAAACATCTGGATTAAGTTTGGGCATTGTTTTGTTTTAAGATGATAATAGATGAAATTGATATTATTGGGACAGTAAATTCAAACCACAGATAAAGCAGAGATTAAGACTAATCTGACACATTCTGTTGGGACTAATTTTTCTTATTTAGGAAATGACTTTCATTATGAGTTCACAGTTTGAAAGACCCAAATATCTTATAAAATTGTTAAAAAAATTTTATAAATTTTGATTCTTTCAAATAAAATAAATAATATTTAAATATATAATAATAATAATGGCTCAGTTTAAATGAAATTTAATATTGTTAAGGTGTAAGGCAGGAAGAATCTTGATTGTTTTTCTAAAGACTAAATAGTAATTTGATTCAAAATCCCGGAATTTTATTTATAGATCTGGATAATGAAGCAGATTTCACGTTTAGGGATAAATCATAGTGAAATCAACTAACTTTGCATTAATTTTCGTGATTAGAATGTTAAGGAATTGCGTTTTGACAAATGAGTTTGGTGCAGAAAAATGAAACAAAGATCTTGCAGTCCTCTGTATAAACATGTTATAAGGACCCATGAGTGAGAGATAATGGAAATGGGTGGTAGAGATAGTCAAATGTCAGAAAATCCAGAAACTTAGGGGACATAATGGTCATTATTTGATTAAATATTAAGAGAAAATAGTGAATGGGATAGTCTCTGTAGAAAGAAACGTGAGAGGAAAAGGATCTGATAATAGTTGTTTGTGGGTTTTAGAACATAGATTTCTCTATAGGTGCAAACACAAATCTATTAGTGAGACCAGTGGGACCAGAAACTTAGTGACCTCTATCAGGACCCTAAGAAATTGAACTTTTGATTTTGGAGTTTTGTTTCAAACTGGGAGACTAGGAGGTTTTTATCTACCTTGGGTTTTACTTCATTAAGTGTTTTTTGTATTGGGATAGTTTGAGGTGCCCAGCGACATTTGATCAGTTCAATCTTGAACAGAAGTCAAGAAAATTTGAAGCCATTGAATAGATCATTATTGCTCAGTTCATTTTGAATTGCTAGTTTGTGCATTGTATATAGTGTTTGATAACAACACAAGGCAGGAAATAAGTAGTGAAGTGAGTTCACTGAAAAGTGACAGAATGATGTTTGAGGCAGCGGGCTAAATACACAGATCAAATGACATGTAAGAGAATATTGCAGATTGTTTATTTCATATTTACTTAAAGAGTAAAATCTTATATTGATAGTATGAAGCGGGAATGACGATTGTGTGGAATATAGTATGATTAAGTGACATGCAGAACGATGCTTAGAGGTTTCAAGTATTCAGAGAATAGTGTTCTGGCTGTTTTGTGAGGCTGTTATTTGATTGAGTATTCAAATACGATTGCTAGTGGATAGTAGCTTGAAGTGACTAATTTTTTGTTGTAATGAATGGTGAAATTACATATGTTTGTGTATGAATTATTATGTGAACTCATATGCTTTGATTATATATTTGTATTTATATGGTGTAGCTGAAGAAGGAATTGGCATCGTGTTCTGCTGCTGTGGGAGACACTAAGCGACCAGGAATGAGTGTGAGAAGATTCTTCAGAGAGATGAGTTTGAAGGTTGACTAAATAATAATATTATAGGTGATCATATATAAAATATCAAGTAATTGAGTGTTTGGTGATATACATGGGAGGGACCTTACAAATATATTTATGGGAATTAGATAAACACTTACTCATGGGGGTTTTGTCATAATAAGAAACAGTAACCTTTGTTGAAATAGGTTTCTCATCAGTGACTTTAGGCAAGTGTGAGGGGAGTTGGTGAGACTGGAGTTCATGGGGTTGATCATGAGCATTCAAGTAGGATCACATTTTGCCGAATATATGGAGACTTCATGGGGCCCACTTGTGCACTTGGTGGAGAAGCTAAGCTTGGTGGGGTGAGTTCCCTGCGACATTGCTCCTGCAATGGGGATATTATTTTAAATGCCGGGGGCACACAGGCAGCTAAGTCATCAGAGGCACTTTAGAAGCGGACCTGTGGCTTTTAGTTGTCATGTTTTGTGCAGTGGGGAATTAGGCCTGACCATATGTTTGTATAAGTGATTATCAGCTCTTGAGACTATGAGATCTGTATATTTGATTTGGGACTATGTTGGTTTGGAATGTTGATCTGAGGACTTTAGTGGCCGTGGCCTCTCCATTTTGGACCTGTATGGATTGACCGGATGTTGGGACATGTTGTCTTGGGGTGGAGCTCATTACGAGGAATTCATGATTTTATCCTGGAACCATTTCCGTGGGTTAATGGATAGTCATGGGACATTTTGGTTTTTGGAGAAAGTGACTGACATCAGCCAGGCTTGGGTATCTGAGCCACTACGGGCTGGGTTTGAATTATCAAGTGCCCAGGATGGTTGAATGTAGTTGGGTGTAAGATTACAGGAGGCATGGACAAACCCAGGTTCTGACATGTGTGTGTTTGAGTAGTGTAGATCATGCATGATTGATGAATTATTTGTGTACAGTGGTGTGTAAGACATCATTTATTGTCTTACAGTAGTTGGTTTGTGTGTGTAGGTTAACCCATTTATGTTGAAAGTAGTTTGAGGTTTTGTGATGGCTGGAAGAATAAATAAAATAAATTGAATCAAATTCATTTGTTTAATCAGTGATCAAATAAATGATCAAATAAAATTTAAAATTTTTTAAGGTCAACACTAGGTTAGTGTTAGGTCATATGAGGGTTTTATGAAATTCTTGGACAAATGTTCAAATGAATGAAAAAATGAGATAAGAAAATCATTTTCTGGGCTTTATAAATAAGTGAAAAACTAAATGAATAAAATAAATTTTTATAAATTTATTCGAAAGTGTTCAAGAAGATGAAATATATATATATATATATATATATATATATATATATATATAAGTATTTTTTTGTTTTTGGTATTTTGCTGTGTTTTAATTAAATAAAATAAAATTAAAACAATTCAAATCAAATAAAATGAGACAAAATTTTGAAAAAAAAAAATGAAATTTTCAAAAATAAAATTTTTGAGGATAAAATTGATTTGACATGTGAATTAATTGTCTCGCATTGCATTTAAATGCGGGGACATAGTGTCACACCCCGATTCCGGTTCCACCCGACGATCCGAACCGGTTCCGAGGCGCGGCACCATAATCGGGACTCTTACCCGATTTTTTTTTCAAAGCTTAACTCAGACTGTGGCCCATTATAAATGTAATCAAAATATCATATACATATCAAAAGAACTACCACCGGAGTGGTGTCCACAAAATCTATACATTTATCGAGTCCCATTTACAAATACAAACTGCATTTTCCGGAGACTTACAAACTTAAGCACGGAACTCAGCGTAGTGAACCCTTATATGTTGCCCAACAAAGTAATAACACGCCTTCTCCCGTACCTATACGGGATTAAAACCCGTAAGCAAGCTTACGCTTTGAAAGTGGAAACGATCTTATAACTTATAAATGGAGCACATGCATTTAGACTTAATCATGATAAACATATAACCGAAACAAGATATCAAAATCTTCAAGGAATTCATATAATCCAAATGTATAACAAATCAAATCATATCTGAAAGTAAACTTAGACATATACAATGGCAAGGCATCCATTTCGTCTCTTTACATATCATGACTTTCGGGGTTTTCGTGTCATTTTCCTCTATTCATGTCATTTATAATTCTCGCTTCCACTTGTACCTTGTGACTTTTAACATAATTTTTACATCTCCATAGAGTATGTAGCCTAGACAAAAGATACCCGGTATATATATAGCCGTAACGGAGTTGAATTCATATTTTTATTCAATTTGCATGGTTTATGTTCCAAAGGACTTTATTATAAGCAACCTAAACATATAACTTATGCGAAGGTACCCGTAGGATCATACTGGTTCATATCTCCCGAAGGACACATTCTTATTCATATTCCTCGTATACGATATTGAACTTATACATATACATGTATCGAGGTACTATTCACATACCTAGTATATTTATCTCAAGCTTATACTTGCTTCATCTCCATATAGGAGTTACAAAACTTATGCTTATACAGTAGATACTTATACACGCATTTCCGTACTTATCTATCTCGCATCTCCGTAAGAGTTTGGCGAGATATTAAGGAACGATAATCGTACGTGGAACTTATTCTTATATTTTTACCCGTAGTACTACTACTCAAATGTCCCAAGAGAGGCACACTGCTTATATCAAACTTATCTTTATACTCCATACTGAGTACCCGTAGGTATTATCGAAGTTTATCCTTATCCCGAGCTTAATGGAGATAAAACTGTAGAGGGTACTACGTAGATTAATCAGATACGTATAACGTACTTAAACATGTACAGGGGTACATTCGTATCTTTTACTCTATTTCTATTCAGAGTCTTATCATATAACTTGATCACCCACCAATCATAAGTGAGTGGACGCAAAGACAATAAGTACCCTAATATTAAGATCGAGGTGCCGTAGCACCAACAAGAGTACCGGCATCGAACGTGGAGCAGAAGACTAATCAGGAGATTTACTAAATGTAACGTGCCCGCCACGTAATGTGAGGTCGTAGCACTATCAGAGGTCGCCACCTCATCATATGTCTTGTCATTCAATATCCGGTCTTAGGTAGTCATACAATATACGTGTTCTGAGCTTATCATTTTATTATTTTATACCCTCTATATCAAATCAAGATATTGCTATTCTTGGTTATATCTATCTCTTTCTTATCATGTATTCCAATCGACTTTAACCAAGCTATTAGTACACTTGGTACAAAATCAAATGTTCGGGATGTGGATACCACGCCATTAAATAGCACATGGTTACTCCTAGACTCAATGATTTCCATAGAGTCCAAGCAACACCCAAAACTGAGTCTTAACGTAAGGAGTTATGCACATTGCAAACCGGGAAGACCAGCAAATTGTAGCAACTGCAAAAGAGCAGCTACTGTATTTTGTCATTTTGGACTTATTATAAGCTTAAGATTGTATCAAGATATATATGGATGGATTCTAGACTCAAAGGGCTTTCCATAGAGTCCAAGAACACCCAAAACGGAGTTCAGACAAAGAAGTTATGCGCATCCGGTCGATAACATAGGCTACATGAAGGTGATCCCACGCCCCAAGGTGTTGTTGCACCAGCCACGCTCCGCATGGATTCACGCCCGCGCAGCGAGGTACTCACCATGCTACGGCCTACGCCCGGGGCGTGCCAGGATGCCTTGGCAAACTTCGTACACGCCTGCCGACCCGAAAAACCATCCGAACAACCTTTGTCCACCGGCGCACAATATCCTCCTAATTTAATTCACATGATATGCCACAAATGACACCAAACCACCACAATCACCCAATTCATCCCCAAAAGTAGGAATAACCAACTTCATATACCTTACAATCCATCCTCAAAGGGGAAGATTCCATACTCCTAACAAGTAATTTCACTCTCTAACACCTCAAATCTTAGCTTAATGAGTACTATATAAAAGTCCACAGCAACCCATAACCATCCATACATAGCTTTTGCTCATGAAAAAACTTTACAAAACTTAAATTTCCATAGAAGTTCTACTTATCACATTCTCAGAATTATGTTCATGTTCTCATGCCTATTCCATATGGCATTTCATACCTCTGTGGTAATATGATGTCTATGTGACCCCACATCATTCATATATTCTTATTCCTTTATGAAGGCTACTTTTCAGAAATTGAACCATTCCAATTGAAGCAATCTAAACTAAAGTAGAGATTTTCACGCCAACTAGTCGGTTTACCGATTTACCCGAGGGACAGCTTGTAATATTCATTTTCCAAAGGCCTAGTCTCCATATTTGGAGTACTCTTTAAAGCAAGGTGCAAGTGGTTCTCTTCCAACTGAATCACCTAAATCGGAGCACCGAACCCTGCCATCCAAACCCGACTACTCTATGATCAAAACCGAAGCAGACTTACTGGGCATTACCGCCACTTTGGAGGAATTTCTGGGCCAGGTAGAATTTTACATGATGTTTAGTTCTCTTATCTATTTTAACTGAACTGAATCACTCAAATCGACAAGAAATGAGTAAGTTATGGCTAAAATACGAAAATAGGTCGAAATAGGAAAACAGTAATTACATGTAATCTGCTCACCCTACTTATACCATATATTCAAATTTTGCCCGTAATGTGGGCTTTTCTGCACTTTTTTCCATATTTTTCTACCCAATCTAACTCTATACTTATCTTACACCTCAAACCATTATCAACTGGTAATCTCAATCTTTTCATTTACATATCCTTCTTTCAAACTTCTTTCATGAATTTCTCCAAAATCATTCTAATATGGGTTATAAACTCCATACACAAACCAAGACCAAGATTGGTTAGGTTTGTTCTAAACCCTAACTCAATTTCCTTCCATTAACCATGAACCAACAAACAAAGGGAGGTTTCAAAGCACTTTTCTTGTTCCTCGGGGTTTTACCAACCTTACTTCAAGAAATCTAAGTTTAGGATACAATTCTATCAAACCCTAGATTTAGAGACAAGATATTAACCATAATAAAGCCTTAAAATTCCATGATCTATACAAAACTATACTCAAAGTAGCTTCCATACCTTAATTTAGGCTGCTTGAACTTCTCCCCTTCATCTTCGTCTCTCCTCTTCCTCTTCTTCTTCTCCCATCCTGCTTTTGAGCTCTCCCAATGGAGACCACCTTTGTCTTTAATCCCATACTTAAGGCCATGTTTGCCTTTAAATAAACCCATTTTTTCGGGGTTCTTTTCTTTATTTGCCTTAAGTCCTGGATTCTTCCTTTTGTTATTCTAGTTTAACTCTAAATCTTTCCTCTTTATGACTTTCATACTTTTTAACAATTGTCTGCTCTTGCATTTGTAAACTTTCCTAAGCCAATCTATTTCTGAAAATTCCTCGTTTAGCTTTAATATACCCTAAACACGCCGAAAACTACTAGTATATTTCTGGGTGTTACACATAGAATATTCTCGAAAGTATGAGATTAGTGCGTCTCAGGCTATGTTTATGCGCGAGAGATAATGATTTGTGATTTAACTTGCCATTTAACCGTAGACTATGGCCGAGACGAGGACGTAGAGCCCACCTGGGAATACCGGTCACACCACCCATTCGACCACCCACCAATATTTGATCGAAGAGCCTCAGAGAGGTTGTAGGTATCAGAAAGCAAAGAATTATAACACAAAGCCGGTATAAAGGGTGTAGTCAGGAGGTCCTAGTAACCCCAGAGGTTTGAAAGACATCCTCCACATTCAGGGGAGAGATCCACAGGTGCGCACTATCAAGCTCTATGTGACTGCAGAAGGTGTTATGCCATGAGATTACTTCCGACGCGATCAGTTAAATGTTGCCCAATGCAGAGGGTGAGGCCCAATGGGCAAGGACTTCTGTGAGACTTAGAGGTTATGACAATGCGGGCAAGAGCTCTGTTGTCTATGGGTGGCATTCTTCCAGACACCAGGCATGCGAAGGCTCAAGAGTTCCTAGAGTCATATAAAGAAGACCTGATGGAGTGTGGCTAGGTTCACAGAGCTAGCCCGATTTGTTGATTACGTGGGGCTACTGCATATGGCCAAGGTTAGGAGATTTGAGAATGTCAAGTTGTCCATCAGTCAGATGAGGACTCGCCTAATAGATATGGACTCCATGGTCGATAGCCCTAACCATGTAGAGAGAGAGATGAGATGCCTCTGAGCACCCGGGATGAAAGTGTTAGTAGCAAGTGAGGAAGGAGAGTCACTTTCTTCTCTAGTGATAAAGTCAGCTTAAAGGTCAACTAAGAGCTTTCAGAGCAGTCATCCCTGTGATTGTATGCAGTATGTGGATGATATGCGTCACTATGAAGAGATTCCCGGACTCTACTCAAAGTGGACCCGAGATCACATGTTAGAGTTCGATGTCAACCTGATGTACTGGGTCGAGCAGCTCATGTGGTCAAGCATCGTATCAGGAGCAGAAGCTAGCTTCGCCTACACGCAGACTATCGGTGGTATTTTAGGGGGACAAGCATGATATTTTGCCCGCATAATATACGAGTCCAGTGTCAGATACTGGCGTTGGCTAGCGTTTTTACCTTAGAGGATGAGGTGAGACCTACTTAGATATAAATTTAGTTCGCGAGTACGAGGATGTTTTTTCCTGATGACACAGATTACCTCCGTAGGATGTAGACTTTTATTGAGTTACACTCCTCGGTATTTCGCCCATCTCGACTCCAAGATAAACTGGCTGAGTTGTAGAACTCGCAGTCCAGCCACAGGAGCTAATGGACGTATCTGGGACCGAAAGCACTTCACCATGGGGCGTCTTGCTCCTTTATTTGCTAAGAAGAAGGATGTGACCCTTCGATCGTGCATTGACTACAGACAGCTGAAAATGTGGTTGGTCTTATCAGAATTCCACCTATTACCAGGATTGACGGGATGAAGAGACGCTTGAGAGGAGCGAGTCTACTCCAAGATACCTTCGTGACCGCACACACCGAGTTGGGGAGACAAATATCCCCAAGACGCTTAGGGATGCGCATGGCACTTTGAGTTACTGCACGCCTTGATTGACGTATCGCGCCAAAGAAGATTCACGGATCTCATGCATAGGGTATTCCAACCTTCACCCAGACCGCTTGTCATATTCCTTCGTGGATGACATTTCATCTACCCTCCAAATAGAAAGGAGCATGAGTATCACTTGAGGATCAGGCATAAATTGCCGAGACCATCGTCAGGACACAAGTTCGTAGCGCGAAGTTTTGGCTTATCAAAAGTAGAGAGGCCGGTCAATAGATATCGAGTTCGATCATTGGTACTACAGGATTCATTGAAATCATGATTTAGATCGACCCTAAGGAGGCCAAGTTTGATTCGGATATGATCATTATATGCATTTAGAATTGAAGACTTACTTCACCCCATCTTGATAAAATTCCAGATGTGATGTGGGTACAAAGGTATTTCAGTATGCCTGCGCCCGGATCGGATGGTGGGGCTTTGATGTAGTCCTGGGTGAGGGCAGTAGTTTATGGTTCCCGCGCTGAAGAATCATGAGCACTACCCCACACACTACTTATTGGCGCCATCTTCTACTCAAGATTCGCGCCACTACTTATATGGCGAGGCGTTCGAGGTGTACTGCACTATAAAAAGTCTCAAGTATATTTTCAATGCCAGCCGGGACCTCAATATGAGGCACCGGACATGGAGTTCCTAGAGGACTTCACTTTGCACTACCATCTTGCAGGCAAACAGGCCGATACACTCGGGCCTAAGTCACGAGGAAAGGCCACAAAGATAGCTTCTCTGAGTGGCAAAGGCTCTAGGGATTTGGCTACACTGCCTCGAGCAGACCGAATGAGTCCCATGGCAGATGCGTAGATATGGTCCATTGGGACCGCAGGCTAGCCAAAAATGTGTGACGATAATCATCCACTGGGACAGTCTTCGAGAGTACCCGGGTCGTGGGTTCCCCAAGGTAATGACCTGAGTCGAGAGAGGAGATTCTCAAGGAGTTTCACCTTCCGACATCAGGCATCCAAGTGGCACGAAGATGTACCGCACTACGCAAGATACCCGAGCTATCGGCAGGTATACGTAGTGGGACTTTCAGGCGACGATGTCTCACGCGCCGCGAGGTTAAGGCCGAGCACCGTGCCAAAGAAGGCTACTTCAGCCGTTGGAGGTGGCTGAGTGGAAGTGGGAGCACGTCACGATGGATTTTGTGACCCACTTGCCAATCGCAGACATGATGCCGTATGGGTGATAAAGTGGGATCACCACGGTCGGCACATTTTTTAAATTGTGCAGTGATGACCTCATTGGAGAGATTCGGCTAGAGATCGATAGTCCGACTACATGGAGTACCAGTATCCATAGTATTGGATAAGGACCTTGAGGCTACAAGACTTTTGGAAGAGTCAAAGGCTACGGGCACACTACCGACGACAGCATAAACTTTCCCTCAGCAGATGGTCGGGCCCGAGACTATACAAGGAGGACAGGCCGCGCAGCATGGGCCCGATCATCACTGAGCTTCGGGAAGAGCACTTGCCTTTAGTGGAATTCGCCACAACAACAGCTACTGTGCGAGCATACTTACAGAATGGTTAGTATCAGGAGCCGGGAGGCCAGCGGTCACCGCATACTGGACCGAGGTGGGAGAGTTATTCTATCACTCGGTCCTGATTCGACAGAGAGACCTCGGAGAAGGTGGCTTGATACGCATAACGCCTTCACGGCCGAGCCGGCAAAGAGCCAGTGCAGAGCAAAGCGACGTCGAATCTCTAGAGTCTGAGTACTGGGACTGTGTCTTCGCGTGACGCTAAGAGTGAGTGGTTAGGTTCGGGCAAGTTGCGTGGAAGCCACGCCAAGGTTTATTTGTTTCTGCATACTCGGAGGATAGGCAATCGAGCTGCATCGCCGGCTACCGCAGATGGCGCCCACGGTGTGCTTCACGCCTCCATGCTCCGTAAGTATACGCCGCATCCACCATGGTGGATTGGGGATACACGAGCTGGTCGGCGACCTTCGAGGAGGGACCGTACGGATGAGCCGTGGATCGTGCTTTTACACGCAAAAGACCGTGAGGCTAATGAGGTGCTATGGCTGCACTGGTGGGAGTGAAAACCATGGGAGCGTGCCGAGACACGATGGGCCACATATCCCTTCTCGCCATGAAGAAGGCACGGATCAGTCGTTAATGTAATTAAATGACGCAGTTGGCACGCAAAAGTGTAGAGTGCACTTACATGCAATGCAGAGTGGTGTGATCAGCCCAATTTAATAAATTCCTTATGAGGGGAGATTTGTGGCACCAGAAAATCTAATTTTCTCAATGATCAACCATCACCGCTGGAATCATCTCGTGAAATCTAGCTAACACGCCGACTCGAATTCCAAGACAATGAATTTACACGCCGAGGTATCAGTCAGATCAGATGACAAAACACATATAACATGTACACATGTCATATGTTACATGAGAGAGATGATGGAAATGGACGGCCGTGATGAAAGCAAATGTCTAAAATCCAAGCTGACACATGGTCATTATTTAAATTCTGAACACAAAGACAAATAAGAATAGACCGTCTCACCCTTTAAGAAAGAAAGAAGAAACGTGAGAAAAAGGGATGCGCTTCGATTTGTTTGTTTCAGAGAGAACATCAACTCTGTGAACTAATCATTGAAGTCGCTTGATGAGACCAATGCAAAATCTAAGCTGAGTTTTTCGATAAACCCGAGAGGTAGGGGTTTTGATCCACTGGGGCAGACACTTTATTGAAAGTTGTAATGTTTGATGGTTTGAGGCCTTAAACGTCATTGATTGGTTCCGCTGGGAACCGAGGAAATTTTATCCCACAGATGTAGCACCAGAATCGCCACACTTTGCTGCTGGGCCAGGCATTATGCTATAAATGATGCTTTGATGCGTGTAAGGCTGGAAATGGCCGTGAAATTTGGGTTCACAAAGGAATCAATGAGTCGCAAGGAATTTATAGCCTTCAAATACACAAATTGCACTGTAAGGTCAAGCTTGCGTTTACTTCCATAAATTTATGAAATAAATCTTCAGGTTGATGGTATGAGGCCGGAATGGCTTGAATATGTGGAAAATGTAATGTAGCGGAACCGCCAATGAGAACGAGGGTTTGCACTGTTCGGAATAGTGTTCACAAAAATACCTGCAAGACTGTCACTGAGAATTCAACTCTGAATGCCAAATGGACACTACCAGCCCAAGGAGCTAATTTTTGGTGTAATGGATAGTGAAATTCATATTCAACATGTTTGTGTGATTAAATTCATGTGAATATATGCATGATTATATATTTACATGTGTTATAATGATCAGATTGAATTTATGATCACGTATTCCATAAATCAAGCAACTAGAGCGATAGGGAGTGAGTGCACGAGGTGATTCTCGAGAGAATGGTTTCGGGAGGGTCGACCAAATAATAATAATTATCAGAGGTAGTCCATATAAAATATCAATCGCCGGTTGGCCCAATATGATATATATTCGAGGGTTGTCCACTAAATATAACATCTGAGTCGTCCACTACTTCACTTGAGGGTTGTCCATAAATAAAACAAGCATCTGTTGAAAATAAGGTTTCTCATACGTGGGCTTAGGCAAGTGTAGGGAGTCGGTGAGGACTCCTGGATTAGCGAGTTGATCAGCGCATCTGCCAGATCACGTATTTACTTGGAATGTATGTTTTCACGTGAGTATCGTGATACGCACTTGTGCCAAGAAATTTCACCAGATTCATCGAAAGCATTAGCTCACCCCGTCGAGGATATTATTTTCAAAGTACGTGGAGCGCACGAGGAGACGCCACCAGGTAACGCTTAGGAAGAAAGTCGTTGTGGCTTTGGTTTCATGTTTACATGTATTAGAATTCTAGAATTTTGATATGTCATGTATGCAAATCTAAGTGGCCATTATTTACTCTCATTCGATCCATATCGCGGATGTCGGGATGCTATGTACTAAGGGCAGAGCTCCCCCGTTACGTGAGACTCGTCCGTATTTCGCGATGTCTGATCACCCGACATTCACTAGTGCCCACTGATCGTAGTCAACTGGACACCCCATTGGGGCCACATAGAGCATTGTTATAACCAAAGTATCAAACTAACTAAGTAAATAGTACTAAAATAAATAAAGTATAATTAACTTAATAACATCTTCGAAAAACAAACTAAAGAATAAATAAAATCTCATATGCCTCTAATCTCTATCTTCATCCTCATCCTCATTATCTCCAACAATAACATGTGACTCCACATTAGAAACATGTTCATTCTTGATATTTGTTGAGTCATCATCATCATCATCTATTAATTAAAATTAGCATACACAGGTAATTGGAAGAAAGGAAATGTTTCATTAATAAAAAAAGTTAAGCTTACCAACAAAACCAAGCAAACCAATATGTGCATATGAGAGCTTGAACCTTTCATCACGTAACTTATATACTTGCTTAAAACACGTAGACCCAATACTAAAGACTCTACATAGTTATTGGAATGCTTAACACATCATAAGCCATCTTGCAAGATTACCAAATTTATTACTTATCTCCTCCAATAACCCAACACATCAAAATTTCCCGAAGGAAATTCTTGGTCTCTCTGGGCCACAAAGATCAATATCGTTAGTTTCTTGGCAATCAAATTCCTTCAAAATCAATAAACTAAATTATCGATTCACAAATAATATATGTATAAATATGTAATTTAAAAAACAATGGATTTAATATAAAGAACTCTACATCATAAGTAGGAAAGTAGATGTTACAACGCGTATTTGTTTGCATTTTCTCACAAGTAGTCGTATCTATGCAAGTGGATTAAACAGACAAATCAACTGATTAGTCAAAGATATCAAATTAAGTATTAATACAATAAAAACCTGAAATGTAGATATTCTAGCTTACTATAACCTCAGGTTTTATGCCAATTTATTACAAGTATTAATCTAAATATTTTTCATTTATACGATTTTATATATTTATCTTTGTATTTATCTATTATAAGTTTGAATCAATAATATTATTTTTATTTTAAAAAAGAATATAAATAAATCTGGCTTTTACATAGTTTTGCAATTTATATACAAATTTCTTTTATAAACAAAATTGAAAGACGTGGTATAGTTGATCACATGGCCTTGTATTAGATGAATGCAAACGCGGGTTGTCAACTATACTAATGCCCTTAGCACTTTCGACTCGAGCTGAACCAGCCTATCGAACCCAACCACGTCTATGCTTTTGCTCGGGATTATTAAAAGTCACCAATTTGTACTAAAATCTTAAACAAAGTTATGATTTTTTACATGTGAATTGAGAAATTTAAAAACATACTTTTATAAAAGCCCACAACACTACTGCTTCACGTATTTAATCCATCGATTGAGTTTTTCATTTACTATTCCTCAAATCATAATTTTCTTTCGTTATTTTTACTCTATTTTTCATTTACTTTGCACTTTATTTTCTTCCACTTTTCTCTGCATACTCTTAACGTTATAGTGTTAAGAATGAAAAACAATTGAAAGAAAAATGTAAGTAAACGTAGTAGCTGTGGATGAGAAGAACACAGCCATATTAAAAAATTAATAACGTAAAGCGGATACAAATGTAAATGTGTTACAGAAAGTTCAGGCACTGACTGAAGGTGCAAAGAAAAACTTAGAGGTTGTTTGGTTTTTATTTTTAAAACGCTTAAGAATAGTTTTAAAAAACAAATTAAATACTATTTTGGTTTTTTTTAATTATTTTTTGCGACTAATTTAATTGATTTATGTATTTATATGTTTTTTTAAAACAAAAAACAGTATCTTTGTTTTTCTTAATTTTTTAAAGAAAGTAGTTTACAAAAACTTAAATCAGTAATATTTGGAATAAATTGAACGTTGGGTGGGATTTGTATTATTATTACCAAAATTTAAATCATTAAATCCTACACTATAATCCTTGCAAGGAAGCAATATTATTTCTTTTTTGTCTCATTTCTATTTATATAAGAACGTATGGTTAAGGCAGGCACACAGCTTCTTATGGCAAAACTCCTCATCCTTCTCACCATCTCCTTCTCTCTGCGCGTGGTACTCTCCGGTCATCCTAATCAAGGAACCTTTCTCCCAATAATGGGCCTCGAAGAGAGGTTCACCCACCTCCACTTCTACCTTCCATGACATCGCCAGGTAATAAAACCCATCGCCGTGAGGGATTGAGCCCCGCCTTGTCAAACAAGTCGGCGACGCTTCGGAGAGGTGACGGTGATAGACGATCCATTAACTGTGGGACCCGAACCCAGCTCCAAGCTTGTAGGAAGAGCCCAAGGAATATATGCATCGGCGTCGCAGGAGGAAATTGCCGTTGGCGCGCGATGAATTTCGCCTGCGGAGGGCAAATATAACGGCAAGAATCTTTGCTTGGGGCCGAAATACAATATTCCTGAGGTTCGGAGATGCCCATTGCCTACGCAAGGGACTTTTCCGATTTACTCGTGGGTTATGCTCAGCGAAGACGGCACCTCAATCCCAAGAAAAGAGATACAAAGATAGAGTACAACGTTACGCCTTCCATTACCATCGCCATATTGCTTTCCTTTCTTTCTCACACAAGGCGGCCAATGATTGGCAGTCCGTGTCTTATCATTTTTTTGTATTTTTCCAATATCGGATCGCCTTATAAATGGAGAGTGTTTAAATTCCAATTGACACACTTAAACATGTTATAATGTTTTAAAAATAAGCCAATTCGACCATCCATTAATGACCTTTTGGGTCGATCGATTCGACCACAGATTATAAAAATAGAAAAAAAAAATCCTAAGATTTATGATCTCCCACGACCCAACGGACACAAGCCAGTATGAACTGCCATTTTATAAGGCATCTTAAGAAAAATATCTACACTATTATCTATTCATATCATTCCATATATAAATCTTATATGGGAAAAATATAAAATCTGTATCATTCATCAATTTTTCCTTTCAAGAACCAAAAACAGGTTTTATTTATTTTTATTTACTAGTATATTCGGCTTTGGGTAAACTGGCCTCTTTTTTGGGTCAAAAAGGAAGAGTGGTTGAAAATGGATTCTTTATATTCTGTAGGTTGAAACTGAATTTTAATGGTTAAGGTAGAGAGAGTAAATGTGCTTTACTCTCAATAATTAATGCATAATATACTTGTAGACCTCAAATTTGATTTAATTTATTAGTTTTTTTTTTTTTCATCTTATTCTTGTTCTTTTTTGGGAAGGTCGGTTATCGCTTTCTTAGGAGTGGTTAATATCTTATAAATTCATTAGAAAGACGATCAAGAGAGAGACTGTGAAGGGGACGTTAGGGTAGAAGGAAAACAGGAGAGAGATCTTTTTTTCATATATGGTTTTTTATATTTTTCGTGATTAATGTGATGATTGTTTGGTTTTTCTCGGGACTGTTGTTTGATAAGATGATGTTTTTTTCTGTCAAAGATTGAGTCGAAATTCATTTATAAAGGTATGCGTATTAGATTTTCAATGGGTGTGCATGACATCGTAGAGGCAAGTGAGAAATTCATTTATAAAGGTATGCGTATTAGATTTTCTGTTTAGTGAGCGATGAGCGGTCTTTGGGTTTCGATGGAGATTCTCTTTGGACTGCGAGATTATGGGTACTTGAATGAAGTTTCATTTCTAGTCTGTGAATTGCCATGGAAATAATATTGTAGATGTCTTAAAATAACAGAATTTGGACACTTGGAAAGTTGCGTTGATGAGCACATAGGCGTCCATATAAACATTCCTACATTCATCCACTAATCATTTGCGCTATTTATTTATGATTTTCTGAAATTCATCCATTATCCACTTACTAACTTTCATATTCTACATTTGCTATTTTTGCTTAAGTTATAATTAGAACACACTGCTTTGATTAATCTCGTGATTTGCTTTGATTTGCTATTTAAGATTTTTATTTAATATTATTTTTATTTAGCTTGTATAGTTAAGCTTATCTCTTATTTCTATTTTGATGTGCACCCTATGAATTTTTAACTCAATTCTTCTTATTTCTATTTAACTCACCCACTTCCTATTTAACGGCTCTAGGTTCAAAACCCAATTTTTACACAAAGACCATTTACTTAAACCCGTTAGAACCTCTAGCCCATTAGAAACCCACAAACCAAACCCAATTGAGTCCTAACACATTAACTCATTAAGTCTAGTTGACCGGATCCATTGGCCAGTTTAATTGACCAAACCCATTAGGCCTAACTTATCTACTTTAGATTCAAGCTCATTAGTTACACAACTCATTTGCCTTAGGTCTAATTCATCAACCTTAGGTTCAAGTACATTAGTTATTCAATCCTTTTACCTTAGGTCTAACCCGTTAAGTCCAATCCACCTACCTTAGGCCGCTCATTGCTCTCCAATTCACCTACCTTAGTCCAACACATCTACATCTTGCGCTGTAATTCATTAGTTACCCCAACCTGCCTACCACTTAGGACACATCTTAAACTAAAATCTCTAAATGCAACATAAAGAATTGAACATATGTTCTTTTAGTGTTAATAGTAAAACACCTTAAACCACTAGTCTATATCCTTTTTGTTTCAAACTCTGTGAGTTTTAAATAATATTTAACATCCTCTGTATTAATTTTAATTTTCTTTAATACTAACTTTCAAACTTAACATTATTATTATTTTAACTTTCACCATATTACTTTGTTATCTAAATAAAATAAAAATCATTTTCTTTAATTTCAATTTAAAAAAATTATTTTCCTTAATTGCTAAATTAAAAATAAAAATAAAAATCATTTTCTATAATTTCAAATTTTCTCCCAAAAATCACTTTATTTAATCTAGAAATATAAAATTTATGATCTCTTATGTTTAAAAAATTTCTTAAAATTGAAAATTCACTTTCTTTAAATTTTATAAATCTTAAATATTATTTTCCAAATATCCAAACTTCAAACATCTTCTTTCCAAAGTGACTCCATATACACAATCAATTCTATAATCCCAATAAAATCAACTTTGCGAAGTTGACTGTGGCTAAATAAATGAGCTTTGCCAGGCCCAAGATCTCATGTATCCTTCAACAAATAATTTGGCGCTTGATTTACACCTCTATTATCTAATTTAATTATGAATATTTTTATATGTGTTATTGCACCACGATTGTTTTCCATTGATAGCACTTTTGGTACACACTTTTATTTTGTTTGACTTTTGCTTCTTACTCATTTATTACACATTTAATATGCTCTAGTTATAATTGTTGCTTGTTTCTGGTATCTTCGATCGATTCATTAGTTGTCATATTAGCCTTAACCCGATTATTAAAGACCCAAGCTTTAGGACTTAAAGGGGTAAGCTACGACTTGTCACTACACCTTCCCAGATGAGTAACCCAACCCCAAGTCCCAGACCTGCCACAGACTTGCTTTTCTATTATGAGTCACATTTATGATTTTCTTTCTTATTTTATTCAGCCTCGCATTTTTAATGAGAAAAGTAGGTTTAGCCAAAATGACATTCACTATACTACACTTAAACGCCAAGCTTGTTTTTTTATTTTACCACGACTTATTTATAAATTTTTTTTTTTTTAAATATGAATAGAAAAAGGTAAAATATTTAGCTTTTTCAATTTAGAAAAAAGTCATATTTTAAAAGGAAAAAAAACTATATTTTAAAATCTTCCTAATTATTCTAAAATCTTTAAAATCCACAAAATACTTTAAAAGAACAATCAAGATATTTAAAAAAGAAGAAAAAAGAATATGACTCTCATCAATCTAGTTTTTAATTATTAATTTTATATATTCCATTTTAATTATATAAAATAGATAAATATAATAATAATTTTTTTAACAGTGATAATAATAATTTTTTTTATCATAATAATTTTTTTTTTATTAATATGTTAAGATGTTATACATATATTTTATAAATATTTTTCTATTTTATCATAATAATAAAACACAAAGTTTTTTTTATATAATTAAGATGTTAATTTTAATCATATAAAAAACAAATAACTTAATACTTAATAGAAATACAATATTTTAAAAACAAACAACTTCATATTTAATAAAAATTAAGTCCATTCAACATTCAACTAAATAAGTTTATATTCAAAGATTCTAAAAAAACAAACACCCTCAGAGATGGTATTTTAGTTGCCAAGAATAATGGTTTTTGTCGGGAGATTGAACAATTCACTAAAAAATAGTAATAAACCGTTTTAATAAGAGGATTAAGTGTCTTCAGTTCTATGGTGATATTAATGGAAGATATTTTGAAATTATCCGAAAGATTTCAAATATTTATAGTTGTCACCATGTATATAAAGAAGTTAATGTAATCCAGAAATTGTATTGCCAAGAAAGATATTAGTATTATAAATTAAGAATTGGCTTCCTAAAGATGTTACAAATATTAGTTTTAAAGATTATTATGGATCTTTATCCAATCGCCTTATAAGCTTACAATCATAGTTTCCTTTCATCACAAAAAGGAAGCTATGGACCAAATGCAGTGGCCACCCAATTTGTTTTTGTTGAATTCGAGAGTTTTGTTCCAAATTAGTACAAATTTCAAAAATAATTAATAAAATAAGTTTGAAATCAAAATAATGTCTAAACTAAGATATTTGAATACACATTATTAAAAGCTTAGTATAACTATTGTTTTGAAAAAGCAGTTAAATTGTAGTCACCGATTACAATTTTGACTTTTAAAAGAATCCAATCAAAAGTCAACAAACGAAGTACAAGATTACAGAAGACCTTTAAAATTCCAATTCTTCAAATGCAAAATGTAATTTCGTAAAAATCCTAATTTTTCGACCGTGATGACAAAATGGACTTTACCATTGGAATCGTCTCACGAAATCGAGCTAACACGTCAAATTTCGTCGGCTCCAGATGGGGCCGAAATTTTGAACGCTTTTGAGGCACTAGGTGTCGAGTGCCCCAACGGTCAGAGACACGTGATGCCACAAGCCACCTATAACACGCACTCGACACACGCAAAGACAGAGAGATAATTCGAAATTCGACGCCAGATAGTTACAAGTATCAAAATCTGTAAGGCGACACATCGAGAATTTATAAAATTGTTAGCGAGAAAAGCATAAAAGAGGAATAGTGCCATCTTCTTCAAGAGGCCAAACGTGAAATGGGCAGTGGTTGAAATCGCTTAGAGAGAGAGGGAGTGGCTTCTTCCAGGATTCCGTCGACTGGACCGTTTGGCTCGACTTAGAGTAAGAAGGGAAAGTTGCTCATACACGGCAAGGACTATGCCCGCACCAATTGGGTGGAGTTCGACAACCCAAGAGGTAGGATCTTTCTTCTCGCCTGTGTTAATTTTGTTTAAGAGCCACAAATGGTTAAGAATGTTCCGCTATAATATGAATTCAGAATTCGTCTCAAAAGCTTCAACCAAGCCAGAGAAAATTCCTATTTCAGGGCCGTGAACAAAAGAACCTCGTAGGGTTTTACCGCTCATATGAATAGTAAACGTAATATTTTTGTGTGAAATTTTGTGATGTCGGAAAGTGATTCAAAAATGAATTGTTTGTGTTTGTTATCTAGCCCATGTGAGCTACTCATGTATTGATGGAGAAAATTTGCATAACTTGTTTTGTGTGATTTAATTATGTTAATATATATGCATGTGAATATATTAGCATAATTGTTTTGATTGGCATCATGAATTCCATACGCACCTGCAGAGCTTAGCCTAGAATATTAGTGCGAGTGTTGAGAGCTTAAAGTCATCTGCATTTTCATCCATTTTTCTCGACACTTTATATAAAAAGACTAATTATATGTAATTTTGAATAAACTTCACCAATTTTCTGCAAACAGTGGGAATTCAAAAGAAAGCAGAATTGGTAAGAAAAAATGTGCGGGAGCGGTAATGTGGCCGAGCGTAACTCGATATAATGGGATGGCTGTGGTGCTAAGAACGAAGCATAGCATGAGGCGACCATGTCGCTGTTTTTGATTAATCAAAATACTTATTCAAAGTTACATCAAGTGAAACCTAATCGCAAATGAAGCTTAATTGAAACAAAGTGAGCTGGAGCGAAAGAAATCTCAAAGTTAAACAACCAGAATCAAGGAAGTTAAGACACAATGTCGCGACGTCGATGCACCACACATCAACGATCGCGATCGGCAAATGCACACTGGCCAGAAGTAAAGTTGTCGCTACAACAATCTAATGTGAAGATTCTGAGGTCGCGACAACATAAGTGCCACGGCCAACAATCAGGATGAATGGTCGCGACAACACCAGTCGTCGACATCACCGCAGAAGGACCGTATGTCGCGATGTCAAAGAAGCCGTCGCGACGTGAGCTTCCCAATGCAGAAGAGGTCACGACAAACGTTTGCCGCGACACCGCACTCTTCACTTAGCACGCGCGAACCACATAGAGGTCTTACGACAAGGACCGCGACAAGAACAGGTCGCGACGAATGCTCCGGCGTCGCGACAGACGCTTCATCGGGCCAGTTAACTAAAGTCCAAAAGAGAAATGCATCGAAATTAGGGGCCTAACTTTTAACCCTATAAATATGCAAATGCAAAGAAGAAACGAAGCCGCGGGGCTTAATTCTTGAAAGAGAGAGATCTAGAAAGGTCAAGGCCTCGTATTTTATTTTTCTTTCTTTTCTTTATTTTTCGCTTTTCTTCCCATTTATTTTAGATTGTGATTATTTGTGATTACTCCCACTTGGACTGAACGTTAACCGAAGTGCTTAGCTGGAATGCGATCTATATTTAAAATTACCGTCTCGTTGTTTGAATTTAGACAAATTTTTGATTTCAACACCCAGCTAAGCCGATTTACAAGGTTTTCGATCAAGCCAATGTATGGTATAATCGCAATTTAGAAACCCAAATATTGAATCGACGTTATCAGTTCTGGAATTATCTTCCCAGTATTTTATACATTATGGCTGAACTTCTCGATATTAACCCACTTGCCGGTTTTGCTTGTTTCCGGAATTGATCCAACGCCAATTTCCTATACCCATAACGAGATTTTTCCGTACTCGATTTCTAAATCTTCTCGAGTGACACAGAAGGCATTCCGGAGAGTAAGGAACAATTTCGTGAAGGTATATGAACCTCCGGATATTGCCGATCTAATGTGCCTGCATAATTTAAATCAATACATCCTCTTCTCACTTGTAACCGAGGAATGAGTTGAGTGAGCATAATTTACATGCGAGAGTTCACCTCAATTCGAATAGTGAATTCCTTGATCCCGTGTTAGCAAAGATCTAATCAAGGAATGAGGAGTTGTTCTGAATTTTGAGGTTGAGGAACCAGCATGCTGCAAAACCTCTCGCAATGACTAATTCTAAGGAGCTCAGTTTCATGGGATCTATGTTGTGGGTATGAAGTATTGAGAAAGAAAATACCCAACAAGGCTACCAGATTTGGTGCAAGTATTCAAACTCCACTGTGTTCGAGAGTAAACACATGAGATGATGAACTTATGGGGTTTGGAGAGATCCAAATACACTATCTTATCCCTCGACTAGTTTTAAAATCTAAGTTCAGAAAGCAAAGTTACAAGACAGTCAGAGGAATTGATTCTCACAATAGCCGATTATTCAATGTTTTCCTTTAGAGATAATTGCTCAATCTAAATTTGCTATTTTAATATTTCAATATTAAATTCATTTGTTATTCATTCATTTTTCGTTCACTTATTGGTTTTCGTGCTTTAAGGAAAAATCCTAATATCATATTATCATTCAAATAGTATGGAGCTTAAGAATAAGTAGTTGATTGTACCTGAGATCTCGTGGGATCGATATCTGGACTTAAATCCAATTTACTACTTGTTCGATCTGTGCACTTGCAGTATACTGGATCAAAACCACAAAGAAAATGGTTTACTCTTTACAAAATATCTTTTAATCAACACTATAGCTAAAGAAACTCACACTCAAGTTTAATGGTTTTATTACTTGCACTAGATAATAATCCTCGGGTAATGTCATGTTTGAATAGGTGTTTGACTATCAATTCATAGAAGTGTCAACAGTTTTATGGCGCGCTTTTTCCAAAGATTAGATAATAACTTTCGGGTAATCAGGTTATGAACTCAGGAACAGGCCTCCGATCCTAGCCAACAAGCTTATCGCGCCATTGCTAGGGATTAGACAATAGTCCTCTGCGATAACGTCACACCTTGTAGCATCAAATGGTTCAATAACAAGTTTTATGGCGCTCTGTCGGATCGAAAGTTTTAGTAGATCAATATTCTGACGAAAGAAGGAAATGCTAATTTGGACATTTAAAAGAAAAAGAACAAAAATAGTTTTTCCAAGCAGTGGTTATTTTTAGCCACTAATTTTTAACAAGCCATATTGAAAATATTTGTTCATTCACTAATCCTGCTAATGGGTGTGTGTTTTGATTTCAGAAAACTTTAATGCATAGGAAACAGAACACCGATCTCGATTCCAGATCTAACTAGAAAGAACACCTTGCTTGAGAAAGGCAAAAGGTCAGAAACTCAGCTATGGCGTACAGAAAAATGCATCAGACCAAGGACAACGAATGTTGAAATTTAAGGCCTCCCAATCACTCGATACAATGGAGGACTTTTGGAGACCCATATTCAAAGATGAGTACTCGTAATCGACAACCCGCAATATGCAAATAATTTCGAATCAAGCCAACACCGACATAATGGTTCAAAGAACAACAAGCATCGGTCATCCTAATCAAGACCCAAATGAGCATCCGGGAAGGTTTCTTAATGGCAAACTGAAATTGGAATGGGTGGAGACCAGAGGTCATAAATTGCATTTATTCCCATTTTCTTAAGAGATACAATGCCCACATGGTATGAATTCCCGCCATACTGCTTTGCTGATACTTTGCAGAGCTCATGGTGGCTCACCCATTCTTCCACCTTCACCACCCTCCTGGCAGGGCGAGGGAGATAATTGTTTCAAAGAAGGGGAAGATGAAAGCCTTTACGAGTCCCGGGAAAAAATTCAAAAGCAGCTGTTGAAGAGGTGTCCAATGCATGGAATAGATTCAAGACCCAGATGGACATAGTGTATCATGCTCGAATGATACATCTAAGGGTATTATCATGCTTCATGCCGTGGAGCATCTAAAAACGCAGTTACCGGGGCATGTAAGAGATCCGATCGAGGACCCGCAAATGCAATGGGCTTAAAGCTCCATCGAAGCTTTCAAGAGTAATTGGCGAGGAAGAGGAGTCAGAAATAGCAAGATGAGATGTGCCATGAGGCAAAGCTAGATGCCATCATGCATAGAATGGACAAGCAAGAGAGGAAGATGGCCACCTGCTCATGAAATGGGGAGCAATGAGAGGAACTATCGAGAGGAAGTGGCTGAGTACCTAATCGAAGAACTGCTTTTATGATGTCGAGGAGGTTAAGTACTTGGGAGCTAAGAAGTTATCACTTCAAACCAAACTTAATCTCAAGATTAATTATCATCCAAAGACTGAGGAACCATGAGTACTATACGGTGGAGGGGCTTCACAAGGCCCATCAACAGAAGGTGTAGGCATGGATGTAATCCTCAACAAGGATATCAAGAACCACCTAGGGTTCCTACAAGAAGAAGGAGGTGAAAATAGAAACGATTACTGTATCGAGGAGAGCCTAACCCATTTGAAGAGCAATGTCGCACTACGGGGGACAACAAGTAGTTTAAACCTCCATGAACAAAGCTCATAGAATTGGAAGCCTCAAATGCCAATTCTCAAATTTTTCAGAAGACCACTAATGCCTCCCTCAAGAACCCGAAACACAACAGGGCAATCGGCTCTAAACCCAAGAAACCAGATGAAAGATGCCTTCCCGTTGACACGAAGAAGAATCCAAAGACTTGATGGTCAGGCAACCTGTAAGTGGGAAAGACTTGGAGGAAAAGAAAGAAAAAGATGAAGGCAACAAGGGAGATGAAGGCCCAGACAATGCAGAAACACTGGAGAAAGAAAGAAAGAAGGAACAGCTGTCAGGAGAAGAAGGAAGCAAGAAGAAGACCCAGAACAATCAGCCTGCAGTCCCATTTCCACAGAGGCTGCAGAAATCAAAGATAGAGTAAATGGGCTTGTAAGGTTCTTAAAGACCTCGTGGCTTCTGAGATCAAAGATGCCTTTCATTGCAGGTGGTTACTGTGATGCCACTTTATGCAAAAAAATTTTGAAAGACACACCGAGCAAAAAGAGGAAGATTGTCAAGGAATTGTGAATTTGACTCGCAACCTCCAGTTACCGTGATCAAGAGAGGGCTTACCGTAAAAGACGAAGGATCCAGGAGTTTTATTCATCCCCATGCACCATCTGGAGAGTTTGAGTTCTAGAAAGCTCAGACTCGTGTGCTAGTATAAATTTAATGCCTTATTCTCAAGGTTAAGAAAGTTAAGCTTTGGGAGATTACCCCACTACTGCCACCTCCAAATGGCAGATAGAACCCTGGCAAAACCTGAAGGCATCATAGAAGATGTGCTGGTAAAGGTGGGAAACTTTATTTTTCCAGTAGACTTCATCGTGCTGGATATGGAAGAAGATTCACAAGTCCCTCTGTTACTGGGAAGGCCATTCCTAGCAACTAGAGCAAATTTTTAATCGATATGCATATGGAATTCTCACGAGTTGAGAAGAGATACCGGACTTCAATTTAATCAAAAGTTTGAGGAGTTGCATACAGAGAGGGAAGATGTGTCGATAAGATGTATATGTCAACAACTCCTCGAATTTTAATGGACCAACTTTCAATCGATTGATTAAAGGTCGATTGATTGTAAATTTAATTCAAACTTTCAATCAATGAAAAAGAGATGAATTTCAAGAACTCAAGGTTTTGATCTGTATTTTCGCACATCAATTTACATTCTAATTCGGTATGTGATGAGTCTCAACAAAATGGGATAAAAACAAAGAGACAAAATGAAGAAAAGGAAGTTCATCAAGAAACCAAAGAAGAAGGGCTAGTTTTAAAAAGAGTTGCCGTCATTTAAAGTATGCTTACCTGAAGCTGCCAAAGAACAAACTGGCACACGGCCAAACTTAGTGATGCCGAGAACAAGTTTGGTTTGAAATTTTAAGGAAGCATAAAGAGTCTATAGTATGGTCTATCAAGATTTAAAAGGTATCAATCCATCAATATGCATGCACAAATACTTCTAGAAGAGTAAGACCAACTGCCGAACATCAGCGAGATTGAATCCACCATGAAGGAGGGTAATGTGGAAGGAGGTATCAAATGGTTAAATGTCGGTTTTATCTATGCACTCGCATAGTCCTCGTTGGGGCCTGCCCATGTGGTTCCAAAGAAAGGTGGATTTACTGTAATCCGCAATGACATAAATGAATTGATTCCAACAAGAACAGTGACAGGATGGAGAATATGCATTGATTACGCAGTCGAACACGCCAATCAGAAAGATCATTTCATTACTCATTGATCGATAGACAAAGAAGCGTGACATCATCATTTTTGTTTGGATGGATATTCAGCTACAAACTAGATTGCAATTGCACTTATACCTCAAGAAAAGACTACATTTACATGCCCCTATGGTACTTTACGAAGGATGCCATTCGTCGTGCAATGCTCCCTACTTTCCGTAGATGTATGATGTCGATGTTCTCATCGTAGAAGAAGCTATGGAAATTTTTATGGATGACTTCACAACAGGCTGGTTCGCTTTGAACAATGTCTGAACAACTGAGACAAGATTTAAAGATGCAAGGACAAACAATAGCACTAAATCGGGAAAATGCCATTTCATGGTAAATGTAAGGTATTGTTCTCGTCATAAAATTTCGCATAGTGGCTAGAAGTGGACCAATCCAAGATTTCCATTATCAAAACCTTAGCACCTCCCACAAACGTGAAAGTTATAAGGAGTTTTCTTGACATGCCGATTTTATAGGAGATTCATCAAGACTCTCAAATTAGCCAGACTCACTATGACATCGAGAAGGACACAAAGTTTAATTCGATGATTCGCAAGGTCGCTTTGAAGAAATCAAGATCGCATTGGTTCAAGTAATTCCATCATGGCCGCACTGCACGGGATCAGGATTCAAGTAATGTGCGATGCCAAGACTTCGCAATAAATGATTGGGCAAGAAAGGAGAAAATATTCGTGTTTTCATATATTATGCTGCCAGCGTAACCTTCAATGAAGCACAAGAAAACTATTCCACAACTGAAAAGATGCTAGCCATAGTGTTTTGCTTAAGTAGAAATTCAAAGCATACATTCGGGATCCCATGTTATAGCTCATTATACGACCATGCAAATTCCATCAAATATCCATGTCAAAAGGAAGCTAAGCCAAGACCGATACATTTAAAAGCATATCGCAAGAGTTTGACGGTAGAAATTAAGGATAAAAGGGTCAGGACAATGTGATAAATGATCACTTCAATCCGCAGTAGAAATTTAATGAAATGTAAAAGAGGAGACATAATTAAAAGAGAACTTCCCAAATGAACAATATGAAGGTGTCATTCCAAATGCTGGTGGCGTCAGATATTAGAATTACTTGCTTCAGGAGAAGTTCCTTCAATTCAAACACAAATGTAAAAGAAAGTTCAGACTTACAAACAGTATTATATTTGGGATGACCTATTATCTTAAGAGGGGTAATATATGATTATAAGAAGATGTAGCCAGAGGGTGAACAAAGGCACTATGAATGAATGCCATACATCACCATATTGGGGCATTGAGAAAGAACACCATAAGATACCTAATCGGGATTTTATCGGGCAACTATTTTCGTGCATCAATGAATAATAAATTATGTGATAGATGCCAAAGATTGGAACACGCAAATAGAATGAAATGCCCCTACGAGGCATACAAGGGTGCAAATTTTCATGTATGGGGGATAGATTTGATGGGACCCTTTCCACAATCATTCGAAACCTCGTTACCGCTAGCAAGGGATTATGTTTCAAATGGTGGAAGCAAAGTGGGTTTGTCCAAGGAATGATACTAATACGCTAGAGTTTCTTACAAATAATATTTTGAAAGCAGATTTGGAACACCTAACTATCATTAGTGATAAAGCCATTTGCAAACAAAATATTTTCAAAACCTGCTGAGCAGATATTGGATCAAGCATATAAAGAGTTCAGCTTATCATCCCCTGCACTAATGGACAGGCAGATTTCAATGGGAGACCAAAAGAATCTGAAAAGACCTGTGTTCAAGCAGAAGGATCGTCTTCCAAACTCAAGGATGCACTGGCCAGGATCGCATTCAAAACTCCTATCGAATGTCCCCATACCAGTTGTCTTTGGCAACCATGTCATCTACCTCTCAATCGGAATACAAAGCCATGTGGGGCCACGCGGTCACCGATTTCAAAATAGCAAGGAAGGTTATTTGCTTCAATCGAATGAACTGAAGAACTGAGAAACGAAGCCTATGATAATGCTAGGATATACAAAGAGCCAAGACAAAGAAATGGCATGATCAAAGGATCTCCGAGAAAGAGTTCAACGGCGATCAAGTTCGCTTATTTAACTCAGAATAAGACTGCTCCTTTGCGTTGAAATCAAGGTGGAGCGACCATATACGCCAAAGATGTCAAGCACTACATTTGGAATACAAGAACATTAAAGACCGATGTCAGGGAAGAATTTAAATCATCGGACAAAGACTGGGCATTATCAAGGCAGGAAGAACTAAAAGAAGAGTTATAGTTGGTTCAATGAGAGAAAGAAAGAACTGTGCCGTTAAAGTCCAACCAAGGACTCAAACTGAAAGAAATGATGGGGAGGCAAACCCTACAAAGACTTTTAATTGCTTTAGACTTTGAATTTTAGAAGTCACTAGGATTTTGTTTTCTTTAGTTTTTATAGTGATTAGTTAGTTATATGTTAATTTTGCTAAATTAAATCCTTTTTCAGAATGTTGGTGTGAATGCGTGAGCAAAATGCAAAGGAAGGAGAGAAGGAGACACCCTGTGACAAACCCAAAGAATTCACAAGAAGGAGCTTTTGAAAAGGGGACATTCTTTTCCTATACAAATTCTCAAGGGAAAGTGAATAGAATATATACTAATCAATGTGTGGAATTGATTTAGCTGATACCGAGAATTTGAGAATTAATAAAGAATGAAAAGCCTTCACTAAATTTCAGCAAAAGCAGACTATAAACTGACAAAAACTTCTCGTCATAAGGTAAATCGATCAGAATGTGGTTGATGTCGTGATTCTAAGAAAATCAAGGAAGAAAAATTAGTGGCCGAATGTCACGACAAAACACTTATGTCGCGACAAGAGCACCTTCAAAAGAGGATGTGGTCGCGACATCTTAAATGAAACACCTTAGGTCGCAGCCGATTACTTGTCCTCCAAATAGTTATCTGCCGCGACAAACAATAAGTCATCATGACAAAAAGAGGGAACTCACACCAAGCAGCCCATTTCATTCTAACGACAACAAAGACATAAATTTTCAACTTTACATCAAGTCAGCATGCTTAATTTAAGTGAGATAATAACAGCTCCTTAATAATGTGATTGAATTGCAACCGTTGAGAATATCTCATTATCATCTCCTCCCCGAAGCAATAGCAATCTCATCTTCATATCTCTCTCTGATTTTCAAACTTCGAAACCCTAGACCGTAACTTCTTAATACAAACCTCTCAAATTTAATGGCCGAATCACAACCCTTATCCCGAATCTCGAATGAAATTATGGAGGGCATGTCAACTGTAGAAGGAGGTCTATCTCGAACCCAAGAGGTTCATCTTGGGAGACAGAGGAGAACATGCCTTCGGAACAACCGGAAGTTCGACCAGTTGCAAGGCAGCAGAAGAAAAAGAGAAAGGAGAGGCAACAAGAATCCAGAGAAGAAGAAAATGAGTTCGTTTCAAATGAAGCTTATTCCATTTGGAAAAAGCACTATACAGGCAAGGGATTTGTAGGGGAAAGGGGATTTGGTCAGCTCATCTCCCCGTTCAAAGAATTGATAGAGCAACGAGGATGGGAGAAATTTTGCAAACATATAAACCGGGTATGCACAATTGTCGGGAATTCTACTCAATCTGCTGAAGAAAGGATAACTCAAGTTCACGAGGGGTCCGGTTCCATACGGAGTCGAACATAAATGCAATATATGGCATGGAGGGCCAAAACATGGAGCAAAATATTAAAAGGTTAGCAGATTTACCTGTAATGGTGGAGAAGATGCTACCCAGGTCGACTGATGGAAAGGTGAAATGGGGAATGTGTCAAGGCTAAAAGAAGATTATTAACGAGGAGATCCGACAGAGGCCAAGGTGTGGTTTTATTTTGGCTTCACTTTGATTCCCACTACATGTGTGCAATGCTGAGAGAACAAGAAGCGCTCCTCTATGCTATAATCAAGGGCCACAAGGTAAATGTCAGCTATAATTGAGAACTAATAATGAAGTATCATGAAGGAAACAGAAGAGGCTTGATTCCACAATCTTCAAAGAACCATCACTCCAAGTGTTGCTGGGCAAGGTCAGTGAAAGGAACATGTAAGAAGAAGATCGCCCCATCGTTTCACCATCGACTTAACCCTGTAAAAGCACAAGAAACCTAAAAAGAAGGGAGTAATGGTATGTAATCCAGACAAGAGAGAATGCTGCAAAGAGACAGCCGATAATTGAAATCAAGAAACAACTTAGACACAAACATAAGGTAATAATTCTCAGCTGCCAGAGAGACGTGGAAGCAGATGCAGAGTCCCCATGGGATTTACCACACTCCCGGTCGGCCTCTCACCAATGAGAGAGAAAGAGATTTTAGAGAACCTGGAGAAAGTTCCAGGGGAGCCCAAGGAAATAATGAGAATATGGAGATGCTAATTGCTATGCAGAAGAATATGGAAGAAAGAGAGGAGAAATAGAGAACCAGCAGCAATTTAGAGAGGAAACATATGAGATGTAATTAAAGAGATCAAGAGCTGGAGAGAACCCACTACAGAAGAGAAGGAATGCTTGAAGTTTTAATGACGGAGAAAGAAGCAGTTGAAATGGAAGACGAAATGTCAAAAAAAAGAGATGGGAGTTAGCTTGGAAAAGATTCGAAGAAGAAAGAGAAAATTCGTAAAAGAAATGGAAGAGATCAGATCCACCAAGAAGTTTAAACTCCGCCATGAAGCATTCTACAACAAACCGCCTGACGAGACTCTCAACTCCCCTAAACTTATTAAAGAAAGGATGCATCAAGAAGCAAGGACAAAGGAGATATCAAAGGGTTTAAGTTCCTTATATGTCATTGATAAAGACTCGAGAAGAAGATGATGGATAGAGATAGTGCTAGGATGACAATGATGCCGAGAAGAAAATTTCGCCAGAAAACTGACTCGATCAACAACAATCTAGCCAAATTTTTGGAAGTCATGACTTCAATGGAGAACAACATGAACAAACTAGAAATGAGACAGCATGAACTGAATGACAAGGTGGATCTCACAAATGAACTAGCAGACAGAAAAAGAGAATACCAAGAGAAAGAAGAGAAGGGAAATGAAATTTCAATATACCCCTCGATCCGATCCCTGCATATCTTTTACCCTAAATGTGAAAGAAAATGTGACCTTCTATTATCTCAGAGATTCTCCGTCATTCTATCCTTTTATTCTCAACAGCTTGCACATTCTATGAATAAACTAGAAATTTGTTCGATGTGCTCAATTTAAACTGTGTTTACTTTGCTTTAATTGTTAGAAGAATAATGAGAATTTAAATTAAGAATAAAATACTCGATATACTACACGCGCTTGAGGTGATTGATTAGATAAAAGGATAAGGCAAAAGTACAGAGAAGAATAAGAGCTAAATGACAAAGTACCACTTGAAACATAAATCATGATTTAGTTTAATTTACGATAAGTCCGTGATAAGAAAAGGTTATACAATTGAAGGAACAAAACAAATTTTTTGAGTTTGTAGTATTAACAGTGAGTCAAGGAACCTGTGGAAATAACATCATCTAAATTCTCATCAATTGATATGAGTCAAGAAAATCCTCAGGGTTAGTCACAGTTAATCAACCCAAATTCTTGAACTTGTTAGATTATCACATCAAGGTGGAAACTTGTAGTGGATACAACCTACAAGAAATGACGCAGCCATCCTCGAAAGTCTGGTTTACTCCAGCCATTCCTATTCATATGCTAATGCATAAACTTTAGTTTCAGAAATTGAGCTAAACAAGCCCATTTCCAAATAAGCTAAATGGAGACACCAACCCATTCCAAAGAATCAATCTTCCAAATAACTTGTGATTACCAAAGAACTCAAAAAGAAGAGAAGGAATAAAGTTTGGGGGAGTGTAAATTTTTTTTTTTAGGAACTCAAAGAAAAAAATACAGAAAAAGGGAAAGAAGAGAAAAAGATCTACATCAGAAAATACATCTCGAAAAGAAAGTTTAAAGGAATAGGTTTGCCTCTGGTGGCCTAACTCTCTTGAACAATTGGGTTCTTAGGGGTGTTTCCAACACCTAGTACCCCCAATGCCAACTGCAAGGGAGTTACCAACCCAAAGTCATAAGAGTGTTAGAAAGCCTAAGAAGACAAAACATTGCACTATTTCTGAATGGCGATAGAAAAGAAAAAAAATTCCCCAATTTGAATTATGAATGAGAAATGGGAACATACAGTTCTGAATAGAAGAAAATCAATGTGGTATCCCAAACATGAAGTTTAGGGAAGTTTATTCAAGAAACTACAAGGAGAAAAAGGGCAATATGTGAGTGAAAAGGAAAAAGGAGTATTGGTAATCTTAACCTTAAAATCCCATCCATCCTACCCTTACCTGCTTCCCAACATTACAAGCCCAAAAGACCTCGATTAATCCTCAAGGTTGTATTAACCTATATTAGCGAGATCAATATGAACAATGTCCATGGAATTCCTTCTGGAAATCAGAAAGATCAAAACTACGGAACATCCTCTAAGGATTAATTGACCATTAAGGAAATGAGAAAGGAAACCAACTTCACTTTTAGCAGATCAATTGACCTTACCGCTTATAAAACAAATTCAACAATTTCAAGTATGAAATACCTGGATTGAGTAGAAATTAATCTCGATTCGACTTGGGTCAATTTAAAAGAATGCAATTTCTAAGATTTCAATTAAATTGGTTGCAATCGCAAAATGTACTTAAATGTCCTTTTGTCTGAGGACAAACAAATCTTTTTTCTTTCGCTTGGGGACAAGAAAATTTTAAGTTCGGGGGAGTTTGATGAGCTTAAAGTCATCTATTTTCAGTCCATTTTCTCGACACTTTTATATAAAAAGACTGATTTATATGTAGGAATCTGGAATAAACTTCACCACTCTTCAGGTAAAGAGGAATTCAAAAGAAAGCATAAATTGCAGTAAAAAGGAGCAGAATGTGGCCGAGCAGAACTGATATAATGGGATGAAGCAGGTGGCAGCAAGAACGAAGCATAAAGATGAAAGGACCAGATGTCGCGAAGCTTTGACAGCAATCAAAATGCGTATTCAGGTTACATCAGTGAAACTCCAATCGCAAATGAAGCTTAATTGAAAACAAAGTGAGCTGGGAGTGAAAGAAACTCAAAGTTAAACAACCAGGAATTGAAGAAGAAGAAGACACAATGTCGCTGGACGTTCGATGCGCCGCGACATCAACATCGTGACGTAAGGCCGCGACATCGCTTGTGGTGAGAAAGCTGCCGCGACAACAATTACACAGAAGACTTGAGGTCGCGATGAACATAAGGTCACGCGACAACAATCAGGATGAATGAAGTCGCGACAATACCAGTCACATTTATTATCACCGCAAGGACCAGGTCGCTGACGCCAATAAGCCGTCAGCGACGCCGCAGTTTCGCCGCGACGGAGTTTCACGACAGCAGGTCGCACAAGATCAAGACGTCGCGACACCCAAACACTTTAAGACATGTCGCACCATAGAGGCTCCGTGGATAAGTGACCGCGCACAAGAATGCAGGTCATGGCTAAGGGCTCGATGTCGCCACGTACGCCCATCACGCTTTAACTAAAGTCCAAAAGAGAAAATGCATCAAATTAGCCCAACTCGTAACCCTATAAATATGCAAATGCGAAAAGAAGAAACGGTCGCTGGGAGACTTGGAGAGAGATCCGAAGGTCGGGGTTGCCCCGTATTTTTATTTTCTTTTCTTTTTTATTTTTCTTTCGTTTTCTTTTTTCCATTTTATTTTTGTATTTAGATTAGTTTGTATTTTCATTCTAAATTTGGACTAACGTTAGTTGTGCTGGTTTAGTCAATGCAGATCTATATTTCTTAAATTACCGTCTGTTGTTTGAATTCCGCATAAATTTTGGAATTTCTCGAACACCCAGCTTGCCGATTTACAAGGGTTTTCTTGATCACAAGCCAATATGGTGGCACCGCACTTGTGAAACCCACTCCATTGAATCGACAAGTATCACATGTAAATTTTTATCTTTCCCAAAGATTTTACATTATGGTCGAACTCGCATATTAAATCGACTCAGCCGGGGTTTTGCTTGTTTCTCTCGAATTGATCTCAACGCCGCCTCTCTATACCCATAACTAGATTTTTTCCAAATTATTTCCAGGGGTTCTCCTCAGTGACACAGAAGGCATTCCTTGAGAGTAAGGAACAATGTGAAGGTATATGAGAACCCGATATTGCCCATCTAATGTGCTCAGATAATTTAAATCAATACATCCTCTTCACTTGGTAAATCGAGAATGAGTTGAGTGAGTTACACTCTAAGTATGCCGAGAAAGTCTACTCCCCATTCGAATAAGTGAATTACCCTGTTAGCAAAGATCTAATCAAGGAATGAGTGTTGTTCTAAATTTTTGAGGTCAGAACCAAGACAAAGGCAAACCTCCTCGCAATGACTAATTTATGAGCTCAAAGTTTGGTACCATGTCAGGTATGAAGTATTGAGAAAGAAAAATACCCAGAACAAGGCTACCAGATTTAAAAGTAGTTATCTAACCCACTGTGTTCGAGAGAAACAGTTAAGGTGAGATGATGAACTGGGGTTTGGAGAGATCCAAATACACCATCTTATTCCTTCGACTAAGCCAAAACTGTCTGTAAAGCAAAAGTTACAAAGACAGCCGTGAGGAATCGATTCTTCACAATAGCTGATTATTCAATGTTTTTTAGAGATAATTGTTCAATCTAAATTTGCTATTTTAATATTTCAATAATAAATCCATTTGTTATTCATTCATTTTTCGCTCACTTCATTATTGTGCTTTATGAAAAATCCCAATATCATATTATCATTCAAATAGCATGGAGCTTAAGTAGTCAGGGGCAGTTGATTGAAAATTTGGTATCTCGTGGGATCGATATCCGGACTTAAATCCAATTTAATACTTGTTCGGTTATGCACTTGCAAAGATACCGGATCAAAACCACAAAGAAAAATGGTTTACTCTTACAAAATATCTTTTAATCAACACTAGCTAAAGAAACTCACTCAAGTTTAATGGTTTTATTAATGAGGACTAGATAATAACTTCTGGGTAATAAGTCATAAATTTGAATAGGTGTTTTGATTCATATCAATTCATAGAAGTGGTTAACAAGTTTTATGGCAGTTTTTCCAAAGATTAGATAATAGTCCTTGGGTAATTGTGTTATGAACTTGTGAACATACTCTGATCCGGTCAACAAGTTTATTGGCGCCATTGCTAGGGATTAGACAATAGTCCTTTGGTGATAACGTCAATAAATTTGTGTACATCAAATGGTCCAGTCAACAAGTGCATGACATGAAATGTAACAAAAACGAAAATGTTTGTCAAAGGAATTTCAATGGATGACTTTCCGGAGAATTGTGTTGGGAGATGGTCCAACAATTACACGTCGGAGGAGCCCATGAATTGTTTCGGAAGGTTCTCGACACATTGCGCCTCGAGGTAGTCCGATACTGAAATTCGGTAGTGAGTTTTAAAACAAAAGCTTTTGTTTTGAAAGCGGATATTTTACTACGCGCGTGGCTTAGGCATATGTGAAGTCAGTCGGACTCTTATTAAGTTGGTCATGTAGACATTCGAGTAGGTTCATGGGAATTGCTTGAATGTGATTGTTCGCCATGCATGTGCACTTAGGTGGGAGTAACCACGTAGAAATTACTCTCTCTTGGGCTTTGCTCATACTGTCGAGGAGGATCACCATTTAGGTACGAGGGGACGTCCAGGAAGCGGCACTCACTAGAGGCCGCGTGTTAGAAAGAAGCTAGGCTTGTGGCTTTGATATTGTTAATATACATGTATTAAAATTCTAGGTTTAATATATATTTGTATAAAATAATTTATTAACTCTTGAACCATGTAAGATAGTTGATGTATTTTGTGGTATTGATCCCCGGGGCAGTGGCCATTATTTTCGCATTTGGACCACAATGGTCATTGTTGATTATTAGACAGGTTTGTACTTTAGGTAGGCTCACCGTACAAGGAGATTACGCTCGATTTTCGTGAGTGGTGTCGGGTTGCAGAGCATCCATAGTATTCCACGTAGGGTTGTGGGTTGTCACGAGAGACACCCGGTTTTGGGCGTCCGCGACTTGGTATCAGAGCTAAGGTAAACGATTACCTTGGGAGCTCGGTGGGTGTAGAGCGTAGGTAAATGAAAACCTAGGGATTGAGGGACTTGGGCTTAGGCCATAGTCATTAAAGTGTAAGAACATCACAACATTATAGCTCAATGTTGGGTACTAGGGTTATAGCTTAGTATCGGTAAGTTGGGTATGTGATTACCTGGACAATCACGGGACGAGTTAAAACCTTCACGTACCTTGTGTTTTATGTGGTCTGTGATTATTTGTGATTGATGTGTGAATGGTGTACATAACATGAATTGTTATGAATTGTGATTGAAATTAGGTGAATAGCACATAGGAAAAAATAAAATAAAATGTTGAACACTAGGGTTGAGAAAATGTAACCTTAGGTGTTCGAGAAATTTTGGACAAAATGGTCCAGAATTAAATGGAAAAAAATGGATAAAATAAATTTCAATAAATTTATTAGGTTTACTGGAAAATGAAAAAAAATAATAATATATTTTTGGGTGGTTTCCGATGCCGTGAAAAAGGAAATGGAAAATAAATAAATAAATAAAATAAAATAAGAATAAATCAAATCAAATCTTTTTAAAATAAAAAAATTCCAAAATTAAAATTTTGATGATTATGGTTATAAAATGAAAATTATGTCTTGCATTACTATAAATGCATGGTTATTGTGTATGAAATATTTTCTATATGATAGTGTCTCGGAAATTTTGTGTTTATGCCTTAGAATGCTACATTACAAATTAACGCCATTTGACATGTGTAGATGGCTAATCGGCGAGGACGGTAGAGGTCGTCCACGGAGTGCCAGTCGGGCACCATAGGCATTTTGACCAGCCATCGGCTGATCGGCCGGAGGCTTTTGCTAAGGTTGTAAGGGATTGCGACTGCTGTGGATTTTTGCGAACGCTAGTGCGAGGTAGCGAGTCAGGTAACCTCCAGAGGTTTAGGGCACATCATCCTCCGACATTCACAGGGGGAGGAGATTCGATGGTGGCAGACCATTGGTTCATGTAGATTGAGAAGGTGTTAGAGGATATGAAGATTACCTCTGATACGACCAAGATTAGACTAGCTGCGTTACAGCTAGAGGGCGAGGCCTAAGTATGGTGGAATTGGGCAAAGACCTCTAGAGACCTAGAGGCAATGACATGGGCAGAGTTCCAGGAGCTATTCATGGGTAAGTATTTTTCGGATACTGCGATACATGCGAAGGCTCAGGAGTTCCTAGAGCTGAAGAAGGGGACGATGACTGTGATGGAGTACGTGGTTAGATTCTGGGAATTGCTTTGTTTCTTTGATGACTGCGTGGTCACGGACATGGCCAAGGTCGGAGATTCGAGAATGTTGAAAGTTGTCTATTCGAAGCTGGGGATCGTGGGACTTACGCCTACGGGACATGGACTCGTGGTTGGGACTGACCACAGAGAGATAGAGGATCTTTGGGAGCACTCGAGATGCGGTGTTGGCCGACAGAGGGAGGATCAGCCTTCTTCTAGTTCAAGGAAGGCCCGAAGACACCTTCACGGGTTGGGACCGGGACGGGATTGGGCATTTGTCGGCCCGAGGGCGAGGATATGTGCCACCAGCGACGGCACAGGCATGTGAGGCAGGATTGCCCTCGACGGGGATCCCGAGATTTTGGAACCGGCGCGATCCCGATTAATTTGTAGAACGGAGAGTATACATTTTCATTCCTCCACACCCCCAGTGCGAGTCGGAGGAACCGGAGTTTCGGTTTCGAGGGTGCTATGCAAGCGCAACCATGAAGCACGGTGGGCCATAGGGACGGAGTGTGGAGTCGAGGCGGTCACGGGACTCACGGGCCGGGACTTTTAGTCATGCGGGGCGGAACTGATATGTTATTTAGTAAGCGGCTTGGGCATATGAGGCAGGGTGCCCAGGAGCGAGGAAGGTCTCATGGTATTACAGGCTGAGCATACCGAACAGCCGAATATGTAGGGTATGTTTCTACTCTTGCACTTGTTGACTAGAGTAGCGTTTAAATTGGATGCATCATATTCATTCATTGTTGCATCTTGTGTGATAGATTTGGGCTTAGAGGTTGAGGCCTTTAGAGAAACCAGATGTGGATGTTCTTCCCTAGGACGTGGGGTGAGAATTGACATGATAGGTCGGGAATGTGAGTTAAAGATCTCAGAGATTCTACTCATGGTGGACCCCCGGGATTTGGGTGTCACAGTATGGCATCATTGCGTTCATGTGCACGGAAACATCGCGTCGAGTCGGGTGTGGGTGCATGGTATGGTCATTAACCACTCTTGGTGAGTGTGAAATTTTGGGTTTGTCTTTGGGTTCGTCCCAATGAAGACTGTAGTTCGAATCGGAAATGAAGAGTAATTGTGTGTGGTGGGCAAAAGCAAGAGGGGCGATTAATCCTAAGGTGAGAAGCTTGGAGTTAGGGTGAAGGAGACCGCGGTAGTATCAGAGGTCTGTGTGGGTGTAAGGGCCGGGGCCATCCCAATTTTTTGTGAGGGTGTAGGGGGCCGGGGGGCTATCCCAAGTTTACGTGGGTGTGGGACAGGGAGAGATCAAGATTTACGACCAGTGGTGTCAGGGCCGGGGGCTATCCCAATTTACGTGTGGGTGTAAGAGACTCGGGGAAGATCATAAATTTACTGTGTGGGTGTAAGAGACCGGGGTATCCCAGGCTACGTGTGGTGTGAGACCGGGGGTATTAGAATTTACGTATTGGGTGTAAGGGGGCTCGTGGAGTTAGTCAGGAAATTTTACGTGGTGTAAGAGACCCGTGGAGATATCGAGAGATTTATGTGTTAGATGTAAGAGCCTCGCCGAGTGTAGACGAAAGTTATGTTGCTCGAGAGAGAGAAAACACGGTCGAGTTATCAGTGAACTTAGAGTTGAGTATTAGAAGTCGGGAATTGACTCGGATTGAAAGCCTGCAGTCAAGGATTATCACGTAGACTTAGGTTGAGTGTTAGGAGTCGAAGTGACTCGAGATTTGGTTACCCCGCCGTAAAATTGCATTGGTGTGGTGGCGGCAAGGCTCGAGTTTATGGATGTCCATTCACTTGACATGGACTAGATTGGCCAGTCCATTGGTATCGGTGATTAACAGACTTTAGGAAGGTCGGTGTTTGCACACCAAAGCGGGGTTGTGTGAGGGTTACGTATGCCTGCGTGGCTGAATGCGTATGTGTGTGGAATTTCAGGGGGCGAAATTCTTTTTAGAGATGGAAGAATGTAGGGCAGAAAATTCAATTTTAAAAAGGAGCAAAACGTAATTTGATGTCGAAATTTTCTAGATCTTGGATAATGAAGCGAATTCACCATTGGAATCATCTCGCGGTTAGCTAACACATCAATTTGTCGATTAAAAACAGTGAATTTTGTACCCACGAGGCAGGTGTGGTCTTGAAATGCGGGTTTGAGAAGACATATGATGTGACGAAGTCACCTATAACATGTATCTTGTACATGTTTCAAGATTAGAGAAGTGGGTCAAGATTAGAGATGATGAAAATGGGCTGGCTTAGATAGTGCCCAGTATCAAAATCTAGAATAAGGGACACATTGAGAACTTCTAAAATTGTTAATGAGGAAAAGACAAAAGAGGAATAGTGTCATCTTCTTCAAAAGAGGCCAAAAAGTGAAATAGGGATGCAGTGGGCTGGAAATCAGTTTTTAGAGAGAGAGAGAGAGTGGCTTCTTTCTAGGATTCCGACTGATCGGACCGTCGGTTCTCGACGGAGCAAGAAGGAAAGTTGCTCTACGTGGCGAGGACTACGTGTGGGCACCAATTTGGTGGAGTTCCGACAACTCCAAGAGGCAAGGATCTTTTCCTACTTGTGTTAATCTTTGTTTAAGAGCCATGTAAATGGTTAGGAATGTTCTGAGACTTGTTTTAGCCGTAAATTGAATTCAAAGCTTTGAAGCGGAGTGGGAAAATTCCTATTTATTGTGGCCGTGAGCGAGTAACCCGAGGTTTCCCTTTGTTCATGTGAATAGTAATGTGAATACTTTTGTGTGAAATTTTTGTGATGTTGAGTGATTCAAAATGAATTGCTTGTGTTTGTTAATTAGCCCATGTGAGCTAATTTTGGTGTATTGATGGTAGTACATAACTTGTTTTATGTGATTTAATTATGTTAATATATATGCATGTGAATATATTAGCATAAATGTTTTGGGATTGGCATCATGCATTCCATATGCACTAGGGTAGCCTAGAATATTAGGTGTGAGTGCATGACATGAAATGAAACAAAAACTAAAATGTTTGTCAAAGGAATTTCAATGGATGATTTTCCGGAGAATTGTGTTGGGAGATGGTCCAACAATTACACGTCGGAGGAGCCCATGAATTGTTTCGGAAGGTTCTCGGCTTGTCATACCTCGGTGTCAATACTTTTCACCGAGGAAATTCGGTAGTGAGTTTTCGAGAACAAAAAGCTTTTGTTTTGAAAATTGGATATTTTACTCGCATTCGAAGCTTAGGCATATGGCAGGAGTCGGTGATATGACTCGGGACATAGGATTAGTCATGTAGACATTCGAGTAGGTTCATGAAATTGTTTGAATGATTGTTATAGCCATGTGCACTTAGGTGGGAGTAACCCATGTAGGAAATTATCTCCTCTTTGGGCTTTGCTCACTTACGGCTCGAGATCCACCATTTCGGTGCGAGGAGCGATCAGGAAGGCGACCTCACTAGGCGCGTGTTAGAAGAATGGCTTGTGGCTTTGATATTGTATACGTATTAAAATTCTAAGGTTTAATATGTTGTATAAAGTAATTTATTAACTCTTAGACCATGTAAGATAGTTGATGTATTTTGTGAGTATTGATCGGGGGCCCCAGTAGCCATGTTTTCGCATTTGGACCTTATTAATGGTCATTGATGATTATTGGGACGGGTTTGTACTTTGGGTAGAGCTCCTCGTACAAAGGGCTACACTTGATTCAGTAAGTAGTGCCAGTTACGGAGCATCCACAGTATTAGCGGAGTTGACGGGTTTGTCAAACGGACACCCCCGTTTGGAACCTCACACATTGTTTGTTTGTGGTAAGCGAGTCGGTAGCCATTCGGGCCCAACCCATTTTGGGCCACGAGCCAAAATGGATAATTTGTCTGACACACATTGTGTTCTGGAGTTGGTTTCTTGACCATCCTAACCCATGCGAGATTCACAGGCAAGAGCAAAAAATCTTATAAAAAATGTTAAAAAAATAATTTCACAAATTTTACAATTCTTCAAATAAAAATAAATAATATATAAATATATAATAATAATAGTAAACAAATTTAAATAAATTAATAATGATAAAGCATTGTTATAACCAAAGTATCAAACTAATTAAGTAAATAGTACCAAAATAATAAAGTAATAACTTAATAACATTTTCGAAAAAACAAATTCAAAATATCAAATAAAATTTCTTATGTCTCTAATCTCCATCTTCATCTTCATCCTCGTTATCTCTAACAATAACATGTGACTCCACATTAGAAAGATGTTCATTCTTGATGATTGTTGAGTCATCATCATCATCATCTATTAATTAAAATTAGCATAAGTTAATAGGTAATTGTACAAAGGAAATGTTTCGACCCATAAATCCTTAATAAAAAAAGTTAAGTTTACCAACAAAACCAAGCAATAAATTACGTGTGCATATGAGAGCTTGAACTGTTTCATCATGGGCAAGAAATTGATTTAAGAAAAATGGCCAATCGTAATTTGGGTTCTGAAATTGTTTATTCTCTAGATCTCGGATGATGAAATAGATGTTGAATCGTCTGCAAAATCTAGCAAACACGTCAAATTTCGTGGTGAGACAATTAGGGATTCGCACGTTTTTCGAACATGAGTTTCGGTCTTGAAAAACTACTTGAGATGTGACAAAAGTCACATATAACATGTACTCATGTTACATAAGGTGCATGGGTAGAGAGACTATGGAAATGAACGGCCAATATAGTGCCAAATGTCGAAAATCCAAACTAAGGGACAAAATGGTCATTTTGGAATTTGTTTTAAATGAGCTAAATGACAAAATTGTGAACAGTGCCCATCTCCTTCATTTAAACCAAGAGCAAAACGTGAAAGGGAGGGGGTCTTACGGTAGGTTGTAGTTAAATTTTTTTGAGAGAGAACTTCCTTCTCTCTAGATTCTCGACGATCGATTTGTCAGTTCCTTCGGGCGAAGAAAGTTGTTCTCTGTGGCGAACAAACGCGTGGACTCCGGTTTTGGGAGTTTTCGATAAACTCCGTGAGGTAGGGGTTTCATCCTACTCGGTTTTTACACTTTGTTTAAGTGCTATATAATGTTTCGATTGGTTTGAGGCCTTGAATGACCGTTTGATCGGTTCCAAATCTTGGAACCGAAGTGTTGGGATTTTGAGACCCACGGACAGTCCGTATCAATTTTACGGGCTGTTTGGGTTGTTAGTTGTGTAAATTGTTAAATAAATCATGTATTGGTTTGTATGAGGCCGAAAATGGTCGTGAAATTCAGGTTCTAAAGTGAGCCCAGATGATTAAGGGATTTTTCGGGAATAATGGCTTAGAAGGGTTTCCTTTGTTCATAGGAATAATGTTCGCAAAATATTTTTGTGAATATGTGTAGTTGAGTAATTCAAATCGAATTGCTCGTGTTTGATCTTAGCCCAGTGGCTAATTTTTGTGTAATGGAATGTGAAATTACATTACATGTTTCAGTGTGATTTAAATTATGTGAATATATGCATGATTATATATTTGCATGTGTTATAGAATTGTAATGGAATTGGCATCATGCATTACGTATGCATTAGGAGCACCACTACTAGGAGGAACAATAGGAGTGAGTGCATGAGGTGATTCTCGAGAGAATAGTTTCGGAGGGTTGACTAGATAATAATAATTATCGGAGGGTAGTCCATATAAAATATCAATCGTCGGATTCGGCCCAATTGATTAACATTGGAGGGTAGTCCATATAAAATATCGGCGTCGAATTAAACCCAATTGATATATCTCGGAGGAGTAGTCTTAAATATAATATGGGTGATTCCACTCACCCATATCGGAGGGTAGTCCACAAATAATAACAAATATCTTTGTTAAAAATAATGTTTCTCATACGTGGCTTAGGCAAGTGTGAGGGAGTCGGTGAGGACTCGGGATATGAGTTGAGCATGTAGACATTCAAGTAGGATCACGCATTTACTTGAATGTTTGTTTACTTTGGAGCATTGCATATGCACTTAGGTGGAGAGTAGCCCATTTAGGGTGATTCCTTCTTGAGCATTAGCTCACCCAATCGAGGAACATATTTTTCGGGTACATGGAGCGCACGAGAGGCGGCCGTCATAGAGCCGCTTAGAGAAAGTGGTTATTTACTTTGGTTTTTGTGATGTATATGTATTAGAATTTTAGAATTTTAATATATGTTGTATAAGAGTCATTTATTAACTCTTGAAACTATTGGATATAGTTGGATACATATATATTGTGATGAGTATTGGTTTATGGGCCCAAGAGGCCATTTTTACTCATGTGAATGTTGATTGGGACAAGTGATGTATTTGGATAGAGCTCCCCGTACAAAGGAGACTCTGCCCGATTTTCGTGAAAGATGTCGGGTCACCCGACATTCACGAGTTTCCGCGGGTTGACGGGTAGTCAACGGACCCCCGGGATTTGGGGCGTCACAGCTTGGTATCAGAGCTTAGGTATACGAATACCTAGGGAGCTTGGGTTTGGGTAGCCATCACCACTTGGGTGGTTTGATGTTCGGTTTAGGTATGAGATTGCAGGAAATCAAGAATAGAATACTTGCATGCATGGTGTTTGATGTGTGATTACGTGTATAACATGAGTTGTATGTTATGTGAATGATGTTTATAGCATCGTTTGTGATATGTTATGATGTTTGGGTGCTTGGAGTGATTTAGCATAGTATGTTGGAAATGTTTGGGGTTTTCACGGTGTGTAAAGCGCAAAAATAAATAAAATAAATTTTATGAATTTATTTTGTTTAGAGGTGAAGAAATTAATTTTCTAAGGTTTTACAAGTTGTAAAATTAAAGAAAATTGAATAAAATAATTTTCAATTTATTTGAATATTACGGAAAATAAGAAAAAAAATGGATGAATGTATTTTGGTATTTCCCGGTGAGGAAAAGAAAAAAGTATATGAAAAAAGCGAAAAAAATGGAGTGTAGAAAATAGGTTGAACTCTTGCTTGATTGTATTACAAGAAGGCATTGTATTGTGATATAGTGGCCTTGGATGTGCAATAGGGTAGAGTGTATTACAAGAAGAGAAGAGATTATGAGATTTGAGCGTGTATTGCAATACACAAAACCTATTGCGAGTGGGGCTAGCTTGGAAGGAAAATGAGTCTGAAATACAATTTTGTATCGTGACACAGGAAGGAATTTGTGAGTTAGGCCATTGTATCATGATACACAATAGATGTATTGTGTTTTCATGGGAGCAAAGGCGGGGCATGGTACGTATTGTCTGGATCAACGTGCCTGACTGCGGCCAGGCGGGCGTGCACGGTGAGGGGCGGTAGGCGCGAGGCGGCGGGCGGCGCGGAACATGCGGCATGGCGCGGGCGCGGGCGGGCGAGGCGCTATCGTGCGACCACGGCCCGGTTGGGCGGCGGGGCGCGGCTATCTTGTATTGGCCCCAGGCTAAGTGGAACCTTGTGCACGACCTAATTTTGACCCGGTTTTGGACTCGATGCTTGTTCTGAGGTCAATTTATGGATCTTGTTCATGAACCCAGGTTCATGAACAGCGTTCCATCTCAAAATTCTTTGAAATTTTTAAAATTAAATTAAATTAAAAAATAAAATCAAATCCAAATAAAATGAGACAAAATTTTAGAAATATATATATATATATATATATATATTTCAAAATGAGATTTTTTTTGATAAAAATGTTTTAAATGTACAATTGATTGCCTCGCATTACCTGTAAATGCAAGGACAATGTGTATACATTGATTTAGGTGTATGAATAGTGTCTCGGGGCGGTGTTTATGCCTTAAATGCGGAGTGAAATGAATTTGCCATTTAAAGCGTATAGATGGCTAGTCGAGAGCTGAGACGTAGAGGCGTCACGGGGTATTGGTGCGAGCCTGCAGGTGTTTGATTAGCGAGGCCTTTCTTGGGGCGTAGGTATTGCGGGCTATTATGTGGTAGCATAGCGGTGGTCGGAGGTCTAGTAACCTCAGGAGGTTTAGGCATCATCCTCAGGCCAGCCGCCCAAGAGGAGGAAGTCCGGGTGGTGTGGACCATTGGTTCATACGGGATCAAAGAGAGGTGTTATGAGGTATGGAGATTTACCTCGACACTACGAGTTAGACTAGGCGTGTTCGGCCCTAGGAGTGAGAGCCAAATATGGTGGAAATGGGCAGGACCTCTGAGACCTTAGAGGGCCTTGCAGCTGTGGGTTCTCTAGGGATTAGGGCGAGGATATGGATGGATGATATGTCGAGGTTGCGAGTTGGAATCCTCGGGGACTCTACTCACGGAGTGGACTTAAGGATCATGAACATGTAGGAGTTTGATGTCATCTACGAGGATGGATTGGTAGCGACTTGGTCGTTATCGATTGTGAGCGTGGGAGGGTTACCGCCTACACGCAGGTCGGTACTCGTGTGGTATTTCAGGGGGACAAGCATGATATTTTGAGATGGTATATGAGTCAGGTGTGGGACGATTCGCGGGTTGGCTGCGAGCCTTACAGAAGGACGAGGAAAGACGGACTTAGATCTACCTCGAATGGTGTGCGAGAGGTATGTGGATGTTTTCCCGAGATGAGCTACTGGGCGCCTCCTGAGAGAGTTGTAGACTTATTGTCGAGTTACACCACAGTGCCCGCGTCTCTATGACTCCTCGTGGGACCCTTTTGGTTCGGGGGATTACGGAACTCGGAGAGTCCCGGCTATGAGTTCTTTGGATAAGGAGTTCATTGAATCGAACGCACTTCACCATGGCGCTCGGTTATTTGCAAGAAAAGAAACGAAACCATTGTGCATTGATTACCGACAATTTGAACAAGTTACGATCAAGAATCGGTGCCATTGCCCGAAGATTGATGATTTGTTTGATCAATTGAGAGGGCGCGAGTCACTCAGGAATAGACCTTGCACTAGTTACCATTAGTTTGAGGTTGGAGGCGGATATCCCTAAGACGGCGTTTAGGAGTTATGGGCACTTTTGAGTTTACGGTGATGCCTTTGGATTGGCGAATGCGTTCAAGATTCATGGATCTCATGCATAGGATATTCTAACCCTATTTAGACCACTTGTCGTGAGTCTCTTAGATGACATTTCGATCTACTCCCTACGTGGAGCATGAGTATCACTTGAGGATCGTGGTTACACTTGTCGAGACTATCGCTGTACGCCAAGTTCGGTGAGGTGCGAGCTTTCGCTTACTAAGGTGAGATTTTTAGACACGCGGGTGTCGCGATCAAGAGTGTCACGACCCAGCTAGTTGAGGCCGTAATGAGTTGGGAGAAACCGAATGTCAATCTTCGAGATACGTAGTTTCTTAAGATTAGCTGGGTATTACAGGAGATTCGAGAATGGGCTGAAGTTGTCCATTCGGGGCAGGATCGTAGGACTTCGCCTATGGGACAAGGACTCCATGGTTGGGATGGCCCCGACCTACGCAGAGAGATTGAGGATGCCCGCTAATTCGATGCGTGTCAGCAAGAGGGAGGATCAACCCTTCTAGTTCGGGAAGAGGCGTAAGACTTCCGCCTACACGAGTTTCAAGACCAGTACGTGGATTTGGGCATGTGAGACGGATCGCCTCGCAGACAGGATCCTGGTGACTTTGGGACAAATAAGTAGCCCCAGCTAGTCAGAGAACATGAGAGTATACGCCCATTCCTCCACACCCTAGCACGGTCGAGGAACCGGGCCAGCTTTCGGGTGCTTATATGAAGAATTTCTAGCAACACGTATAGGCTGTAGGGATAAGAGTGTGGTCGAGGTCGTGACATATCGAGTCACAAACAAAAGCGTGGTGGACCTTAGGTGATAGACATTGGCTGTCATGTCATGTTTGACACGATGAGTCGATGCCTGAATGGGTTGTCGCGAATGGACCTTAACTGTCATACTTTATACTACGCCTTGGATTCGGGGCTTGCAGGTTAAGGACTTTAGAGAAGCTTAAGTGTATGGATGTTCTTCCCTAGGGTGGTGGAGTTGACCTCGAGAATTCTGGATTATGAGTGAGAGATCTCCGAGATTCTCGTCATGGTAACTGATCGTGTCATAGTATGGCATTATTAAGTGCCTGCAGGCACTGGTGAACATTGCGCCGAAGCTCAAAGCAAGTGCACCATGATCTGCTGTCTGTACTCATCTTCAAAGCGAGCTGTGGGCCGAGTTTGTTCTGTGAGTACGTCGAATGAAGACTCATAGTTTGATTCAGTAAATGAAGAGTAATTAGAGTGTGTTGGGCAAAACAAAAAGGGGGTCGTAAATCCCCTAAGGTGAGAATCCTGGAGTTAGGGTGTAAAAGACCCGGGGAGATATCCCGAAATTATGTGTGAATGTAAGAGGCTTGAAGTGTGAGCCGAAGAGTTAGGTTAATCGAGATGAAACACACGTCAAGCATTTCACGACTTAGAGTTAAGGATAAGAGCTCTGGAGTGACTCGAGATTTGGATACCCTTTGGGAATTGCATTAAAAGTTGTTGACAAGTAAGGGCTCCTGTGATATTGGATGTCATTCAAGTGACATGCACTAGGTTGACGGTCCATTGGATTGTCAACAATGAATAGGATCTTGGGAAGTCAACGCTTACACACAAAGTAAGGTTTAGGTTACAGTCAGGTGGATTATATACAGGTGTTAGAGGACATACTGTGAGCATACGTCCTAGGTCTTTAGGGTAGAGGAGCAATTGCCCTTAGTGGAATTCGCCTACAACAATAGTTATCAGGCGAGTATACAAATGGCACCATATGAGACATTGTATGGGAGGCTATGTAGATCACCGTTATGTTGATTGCAGAGAGCTCCATCATGGGTCCCGATTCATTGTAGACACTCTCCGAGAAGGTGAGCTGATATGACAACGCCTTCCTACCTTACCAGAGCCTAAGAGCTGGCGCGGATGCAATACTAAGTACAATTTGACTTTTTAAAAAAGAATCCAAAGCAAAAGTCAAAACAGACGAGTTGGTTCTGGGTATCAGCACCCGAAAAAAATTCCAATTTTCTTCCAAAAGTGGCAAAACATAATTTCAGAAAATTTAAATTCTTTTAGATCTCGATGGAGAAAAGGATTCTTACCATTGAACTTGCTCACAAATCTAGCTAACATCGTCGAATTTTCCATTAATTCCGAGACAATGGAACCCTCTATAATGCTTTTCGAGGCACTAGGTGCTCTGGTGTCGCATAACCGGTTTGAAAGATACGTGAGTGATAAAAAGTCACTTATAACATGTACTCTGTGGACATATGTTGCAAAGATTATGATTATTAAAATGAACGGTCTAGATAGTGCCATGCCAAAATCTAGAAGAATGGACACACGGAATTTACAAATTGTTACGAGGAAAAGCATGCATAATAGTGTCATCTTCTTCAAAAGAGGCCAAAACGTGAAATGGGGATGCAGTGGGCTGGAAATCAGTTTAGAGAGAGAGAGAGAGAGTGGCTTCTCTCTAGGATTCCGACCGATCGAACCGTCGGCTCTCGACGGAGCAAGAAGGAAAGTTGCTCTACGCGGCGAGGACTACACGTGGGCACCAATTTGGTGGAGTTCCGACAACTCCAAGAGGTAGGGATCTTTTCCTACTTAGCATCTGCTTAAGAGCCATGGGCCAGGATCGCTCGGCATTGTTTACCTGCAGGGAATTCGGTCTCAAAAGCTTTGAACCCTAGTGGAGAAAATTTTATTTACAGTGGCCGTGAACCCAGGGTTTCACTTCTGCCCACATGAATAGTAACGGAATATTTTGCGTGAAATTTTGTGATGCTTTAGTGATTCAAAATGAATTGTTTTGTGTTTGTTAATTGAATTACGCTGAATAATTTCATGTATTGATGGATAAAATTCTCAGATAACTTGTTTTATGTGATTTTAATTATGTTAATATATATGCATGTGAATATATTAGCATAAATGTTTTGGGATTGGTATCATGCATTCCATATGCAATTAGGTAGCTTAATATTAGGTGTAAGTGCATGATATGAAATGAAACAAAACGAAAAATGTTTGACAAAGGAATTTTAATGGATGATTTTCCAACTTGTGGTTGGGAGAGTGGTCCAACAATTATACGTCTGAGGAGCCCATGAATTGTTTCGAAGGTTCTCCAACACATTCGCCTTGAGGTAGTCCTACTTTAATAATTCGGTAGTGAGTTTCGAGAACAAAAGCTTTTGTTTTGAAACTTGATATTTTTATCGCATTCCTGGGCTTTAGGTATATGTGAGAGAGTCTATGGGAGGACCTGTGACATGGGATTGGTCATGAGAAATTCGAGTAGGTTCAAGAAATCAATAATGTGATTGTTCACATGCATGTGCACTTAGGTGGGGAGTAACCCATGTAGGAAATTATCTCTACTGGGCTTTGCTCACCTTGTCGAGGGATCACCATCTTAGGTACAAGGAGCGATCGGGAAGGCGACACTCACTGCAGGTCACAGAGCAAGAAAGTTCGACTGCGGGCTTTGATATTGTTGTATACATGTATTAAAATTCTAAGGTTAAATATATGTTTTATAAGAGTAATTTATTAACTCTCGAATCCATGTAAGATAGTTGATGTATTTTACAGTATTGATGCAAATTGGCCGCCATTATTTTACTCGTGAGATTTGACCCCGTGTGGTCATCATGATTATCAGACAGTTTTGTACTTCGTGCTTCCCTCTCCTGACAAAGGAGACTCGCCTGATTTTCGTAAGTGGTGCTCAAGTCATCCACATCAACTATATTCCGCTGCTGATTCGTTGTCAACGAACACCTGATTTTCGTTGGGGGCTCACATTGTTTCAGGTTTAAAGCTAGGTAAACGAGCCACCCAACTATTTCGGTCAACTCCATTTGGGCCACGAGCCAAAATAGTCGAGCTAATCCTCGGGACATTTCATTCGTGTTAGTTTTCAACTAATTTCATCCTAACCCATGGTTACGAGCCAAAAGAGCAAAATCTTTAGAAAAAAATGTTAAAAATAATTTCCCCACAAATTTTACAATTCTTCAAATAAAAATAAATAACATATAAATATATAATAATAGTAGTAAAACAAATTTAAATAAATTAATAATGATAAAGCATTGTTATAACCTGTGCTATCAAACTTATTAAGTAAATATAAATGCAATAATAAAGTAATAACTAATAACATTTTCAAAAGACAAATTCAAAAATATCAAATAAAATTTTTATGTCTCTAATCTCCATTCTCATCCTCATCCTCGTTATTCTAATAATAACATGTGACTCACACAGAAAGATGTTCATTCTTGATGTTGTTGAGTCATCATCATCATCATCATTGTTAATTAAATGAAAATACAAGTTGACAGTAATTGTACAAAGAAATGCCATTGCAATCCTTACAAAACAAAAAGTTAAGTTTACCAACAAACAACAATCCATCAGATGTATTATGAGATTAACGTTTATCGCATATAGAACTTAAATATTTGAAGAAACAGACGAGGATCGAGATCCAATACTAAAAGCGGATTTCGATGCTACAATAGTTATTAGAATGCTTAACACATCACAAGACCACCAAATTTATTACTTCTATCTCTTCAATAACCCAACATATCAAAATTTCCCGAAAAGGAAATTCTTGGCTCCTCTAAATAAAGACTGTTGAGATTTTCCTAATATTGTTAACTTCTCGACAATCAAATTCTTCTAAATCCTATCAAATGACTAAATGAATGGGATTAACTAAATAATATATATGATGGGTTTCTTTCCAATACGCAGTGAGCTCAGATAATCTGGCCGATCTTATTTCATTGATCGCCGTGCACTTCGTGAACTCGTAATAACTGATGGTCCGTAATGAGGTTTTCGCTCTTCATGCCTAAGCCGCTTTCTCTCATGGAGCGAAATAATTCAACTACGATGGGCGTTATGATCGTGTACTTTCGTGGGATTTATTTGGTATTTATAGTGGATGATCATGATGAATTTCCTTGTTGATCAGAATACCCTGTCCCGTAGCACATATGTAATCAGAAGCATATGTGCACCAAGTGCCATTGTAATATTTTTTGGAGTTTTTATTAAGGATAAAATTGTAAAGTTTTCAAAGAATTGTGGCACTTTTGCAATTAAGGAAAGTGGAGGGGTGAAAGTACAAATTATGAAATTTTAAAAGGATAATAATATTAATAAATTGCCAAAATGGTTCAGGGAAGCCTAGAAAATTCTCTAGATCTCATATGATGAAACGGACTACGCCTCAAGTAAGTTCGGCCTCACAAATCTAGCGACCTAGAAAAGTTTCACAATTCGAGACAATGGAGTATTTACGACCCCTAGCGATCGTGTATTAAACCTCGAAAACGGATTTTAAACATCTCAAATGGCAAATATTTAAATAATATTCAATTAGGGATAAATCTAAATTGAAACCAGATTGAAATAATTTGTTCTCGAGTCGAACGGACCGAGAAGGGAAAGAAAAAGGGACATGTGGGTCCCACTTTAAAAAATAAATAAAATAAAATAAAATTGAATAAAACGGATCAGTGCTTCAAAACGGAAAGGAGAAAACGTATATAAGGTGCGAAGGAGACAATTTTATTTTCTATATTCTTCGCTTTCGCATCTACTAAATCGAATAATAGATTTTCGTCGGGCAAAGAACGAAAGTTTATCTACTCGATGAGGGCTACGCGTGGGTACCAAAAACACGGGATTTCACCGAGAATTTAGGTAAAAGTTCGAAAAATCCTAATTTTTGGGTTTTCTCAGATTACTGCTCTAATCTGGCCAAAATTTTTCTAGACTAAGAGTTAAAGCTACTCTATGCGACGAGAGCTACGCGTGGGTACCGAAATCATGGGATTTCGCCAATGTTTGAATACGTATGAATAGTAAACATTACTATGAATAGTGAATACGTATATGAATAGTACTACGAATAGTGAATACGTATATGAAATAGAGAATACGTATGAATAGTCTATGAATAGTGAATAAGTAAATGAAAAAATGTAATCAGAGCACCAAGTACAAATTGCTTGGTCAGTGTTAACGGTATGGTCTAATACATCGAATGTAGGGTAATAGCGAAGGGAAAGTCAGAGTCGCGGCTCAAGTTTTGTAAACAAAAGGTTGAGTGTTCTAAACCTATTTTCCTAATACTAAATACAGATATATTATAAACTCGTTTTCTTATGATCATATTTAATGGTTTTGATTGTAAACCATATTTGAAAAGCAAGAAATGAGTTTAGCAAGCAAGTAAATGGTTTTGATTTTAAACCATATGTGAAAAGCAAATAAGTAATGGTTTTGATTTATTCAACCTTACTTTTAAAAAGCAAGCAATGAGTTTAGAAAGCAAGCAATGGTTTTAAATTATCAAACCATATTTAAAGAAAACAATGGTTTTGAGTTGTAAAACCATATTTCAAAGAGCAAGTAAGCAAGCAAGCAAAAAGTATATTTTCGAAAACAGGCCTAACTAAAATCCCTAGTTTAAGCAAGCATAATGGCCAGAGTATTCCGCACGCACAAGTTGGTGTTAGGATATCATTCATGCATTTTAGATTTGCCTGTCTGCTTAGGTCATGCATCATGGCGGCATTTAAAGGAGACAATGGCACGTATGTGGAGTATATATAGGGTTAACGCTGCTAACTAAATTATGGTGATGGAGACCTGTGTCAATTCCACCATTTTACCTAAAAAGGTGGAGGAAGTGTGCCGAGGCCCTTCCACCTAGGCGAAATGACCTGTGTCCAGCCCACCCAAGACTACGATGCCCAGCCCTGTGGTTCACTAGGTACAGCAAAGGAAATGCCTGGTTGATGATTTATAAGCATGATTATACAGTTTGAAAAATCAACCACTCGGGTGTACCTGGCCGAGCCTGTGCCCCGTATATTTGTTTTAAGTAACCACGAGCCTCTGTGCCCCGCTTTGATTTCAAAACGACCTGCTGGAGCCTGTGCCCCGTGGTGATTTTAAAGAAACGCTGAGCCCAGCCCTTTATTTTAAATGTAACGCCCTTCCCGAGATAAAGGTGGCGTATATGTAAATCAGAGGGGCGTGAGCAGCACCAAGTGAAATTGTAATATTTTAGGAGTTGTTTTAAGGATGAAAATATGAAATGATAAATTATGAACCCTAATTGTTGTAAAAGAACAAGGGTAAAATAGTACTCGATTAAATGGGACATGAAGGTCAGCATCAAAGTAGAGATGGGCCATAATAGAAATAACAGGGATTGTCTTGCATGTAAAGTGATCGAGGACCTCTTTGCAATTAAAGTGAAAAATGGGATTATAAAGGAGATATGAGACAAACAAATTCATTTGGTCTCATTTCATTTAGCTGAAACAAACTGTAGGAAGAAGGAGAAGGGGAGGAAAAGAAGAGGAAGAAGAAGGAAGAAAGAAGGAGAAAGAAGACCAAAACCAAGGTATGTTTTGTCTTGAAATCATGAGTATTTTGAATTCCTAGGTTTTAGTTTGAGAGATAGTTATCTTTGTCCTGGGGAGAGGTTTTGTGGAAGATCACACAAACCCATGATTTGTTGAAGTTGTGGGGTAAAATCCTGGTGGTGAAGAATAAACATGAAAGCCATCATAATTCTATGGTTTGGAAGGAATTAATTGTGGACCTTAGGTTGAATTTTTGGGATTTTTACCTAGGGTTTTGTTGTATGTTCAAACCACCAATGCAAGTGTTATGGGTGGTTTGAATGACTTTCATGTTAGGTGTGTGAGGTATTACCAGTTTTGAAATTTAGTTGTAAAAAACAAGAGAGAATGAAGTTGTTAAAGGGTGTTGTCAAGAATTTTTGTAAAACCCCTGTTTTTGTTTGGTATAATAGATTAAGTTATAATCATCCAAATCAATTGATTCTAATTGTTAAAAACCATAAGATATAGGGCTACAAATGTATAGAAGGGACGAATCAAATTGTAGCTCTGGGCTCCCAATCCTGAATTTGAAAAGGTGAGCTAGTGTAGCTCAACGGTGTAACTCTGTTTTGGGTATTGTTATAGTGTTTTGCCATAGAGTGAGTTTCAGCTCATCCAAATTGGTGATTCCAAAATTATGGGTAAAATAATACTTCTAGAATAAGTTAGCTGAAGTACATCTGATTATAACCCCAAAGTGCGAGAAAATTTTCAAAGAGTAGAGTTATGTGCAGATTACATTATGCACCAATTTGAGTAATCTAGAGGTAAAAATACAATAACTTGGAGTTTGGTGATCCAAATTGGGTGATTCAAATTGGAGAAACTTAGACAAAACTTCAAATTAAGTGAAGAAACAATTTCAATTTATGGAGATTAAGACCGAGAAATCAACGATACTGATGAGTGATTCGATCGAGCTAACCAATTTGGCATCAAAAATACTGTAACTTGTGTTATGTGGTTGAGGCCTTAGAAGAATTTTAAATTCAGAATTTAAAGAGATGTCGTGGATATATAAGGACTGATCTGCAGAGTTTCATAATTTTGAAGACCGTTTGAATAATTTTTTGGGTAATAATAAAGTCAGTATTGTTGGAAAAAAGGTTTGCAAAATGAGTGGTTTTTGTTAGGGCTTTTTAGTGCTCAAGATGAAATTGTTAATTTGGTTATATGAATGTTGTGTTAACCTGAAGTGACTCCTGTGAAATGCACGTTAAGTGTTCACGCTATCTGGAGAGCGATTAATCGTTCTTGTATTCCGTTGAGTGTGTGAAGCTAAAAGCAAAATGGGGAAGAAGTAGTGGAGATGTGCTCAAGTTTAGGAAACAAGAAGGTAAGTGTTCTAAACCCATTTTCAAATACTAGTGTATTATTATTGTTATATTGTTTTTACAACGGTATTTAATGGTTTGGAGTTGTAAAACCATATATTTCAAGAGCAAGCAAATGGTTTGATTTAAATAGCAAATTTTTAAAACAATGATGAGTTTGCCAGCGAAGCGAATGGTTTGATTTAAACCATATTTGAAAAGCAAGCAAAAATTTAGCAAGCAATGGTTTAAATTGTAAAACCATATTTCAAGAAACGATAAGCAAACAATGGTTTGAATTATTAAACCATGTTTGTTCAGCGAAACAAGCGAAGCAAACAAAGAATATTTGTGAAAACGGCCTAACTAAATCCCTAGTTCTAAGCAAGCATACGGTCGAGAGGTATTAAAATCGATGCGGTGGTGTTAGGATATCATACATGCATTTAGTTTTGCCTGGTCAGCAAACTTGGGTCGTAAATCATGGCATTTAAAGAGGCAGGTAGCGCGTCACGGGGGTATATAGGGTTCGCGGCGTTGGCTAAATTATGGTGATGGCGACCTAGGTCCGATTCCACCATATTTCTGGAAAATGTGGAGTGAAGTGTGCCAGGCCTTCCACCTGGTGGCGAACCAGTCCAGCCAGGCGAAGTCGATGCCCGGGCTCTTGTGTTTACTAGAAGTGCAGTGACGGGGATAGGCCTCTAGTGGTTGATGATTTATAAGCATGCTTAATACAATTTTGAAAAATCAACCACTGGTGCACAGTTGAGCCCAGGCTCCCGTTTTTATTTCAAAACGATCGGTTGAGCCCAGGCTCCTGTGGTGATTTTTAAAGCAAACGGTTGAGCCCAGGCTCGTTTTATTTTTTAAAACATGCGGTTGAGCTCAGGCTCCCGTGTTTATAAAAAGTTTTGGAAACTTTTAAATGAATTTATGAAAAGTTTAGAAACTTTAAGCAGCGAAGTTATATAAAAAGTTTTATAAACTTTTTAAGCAAAAATAAGCAACCGTAAGGGATTTGAAAAGTTTTATAAACTTTTAAAGCAACAAGTAAAACAAGCAAGCAAAGAGATTTGAGAAAAAGTTTTAGAAACTTTTAAAGCAAAGCAAAGCAAAGTAAACAAGCAAGACTTCTGGAAAATATATTGTAAAGAAAGTTTCTGACTTTGAGATATTTTCGGCATGGCTTTATTTTATAAAGCATACACTCAGTGAGCTTCGTTTAGCTCGATATTTTGTGTTTAAAAACTATTTTCAATTTTGAGCACTCTGAATGGCCGGAGCATATTAAATTCTCGACATTTGTACAAGTCTTTGTTATTAATATTATTTGTAAGGAAACACTTTGAATTTGTATATTGGAGTATATGTATGTAAATAGTGTAGTTTTGTGAAAAATGTGTGTTGTTGAGCTGGCTTCGGTGAAAGAATGTTGTTGGTTGCCATGTTGGAAATGTGCAAATTGTGGTATCCCGGGATTTGGGACATGTCTACTATGCGAATTTGTTATGTTCTTAGAAATTTTCTGAAAATCTAAGTGGAGAAAGGAAAAAAATTTTATATGAGGTTTAAGTAGCGATAGGCTTGAAACTAGGAGTTTCTGATCGTTAGAGAAATTAACATTTGGGATTTATTGGAGTGGTAGGCAAACTCTCTTAAATGGTAGGGATTAGGGGTGTGTCATTAAAGCATGCGGTTGAGCGAGCTCGTGTTTATAAAAGTTTATAAGCTTTTAAACGAGATTTGAGAAAAGATTTTAGAAACTTTTAGAAGGTTTATGAAAAGTTTTATAAACTTTTAAAAGCACAAACAAAGCAAGCAAGCAAGTATGAAAAGTTTATAAACTTTAAAGCAAGCAAGTTATGAAAAGTTTTAGAAAATTGTAAACAAATGAAAACAAAGCGAGTAAGTATGAAAAATTTTATAAACTTTTAATAATTTGAAAAGTTTTATAAACTTTAAGCAAAAACAAGAGTAAAGCAAGCAAGAAAGCGAGAGATTTGAGAAAAGTTTTTATAAACTTTAAGCGAAACAAATGAATTTGAGAAAAGTTTTAGAAACTTTTAAACAAAGTATGCGAACTGCGGAAAATATCATGTAAAGAGTTTCTAGTTTGAGATGTTTTCGAAAAAGCAAAACATTTTATAAAGCATACACTCATGAGCTTCGTTTGGCTCATTATTTTCATTTTTAAAAACTATTTTCAGAAATCTGGGCACTCCGATGGGCATATTGATTCTCGACTTTTATTATCAATCTTTTAAAATAACATATGAAATACTTTGAATTTGTATAAATAAGGTATATGTATGTACATAGTGTAGTTTTGTGAAAATGTGTTGGGTTCTTTGGTTGCCATATTTAGATAGTGTAATTTGTGTATCTGGGAGTGGGACATGTCCTTGTGCGGTGATATCTTCTTGGAAAATTTTTCTATAAAATCCTAAGTAAGAAAGGAAAAAATTTTATAGGAGTTTTCGGCCCAGCCGTCTGAGCCTTCACGAATTTCTAGTCGTTAGAGGTAATGGTGGGGATTTACGTGGAGTGGCTTGGCACACTAGATAGTGGGAATTGAGGTGTCATGGATGATGATACAACATCTTCCCAGGTGGCGAGGATCTTCTTTTCCTTGTCGCTGGCCCCGGATGGGGATAATTAGAGAGCGCGTTGTAGGAGATCTTTCTTTCCTTAAAGGGTAGATCTCTGGATCATGAAGGTGGGTGCTTTCCTTTCTTTGGGCTGCTTTCGGGCGGTCAAGGAATTATCGTCACCGGTTCGGCCCGTAGGGCTTAGTTCTAGGCCCCGAGCCTCGGGGGACGGGACATCGTTATGGGCTAAGTTCCACTGGTGAGTCTTTACGCTACCCTCTTGGAGGATGCCGGTCACTAAGGCTCAGTTCCACACCCAGGCCCGTGTGCAGGCTATGAAGTTTGCTTTATTTTAGGCATCGTCGGTTGCCCCGAGCCACTGCTAGTGAGCTTAGCGAGGCTGATCGTTCTGGTTGGTGGAGATTCCGCGTGGCTGAACGGGGTTTGTTGGTCTGGAAGCTTGTTGCCATCAATTGCATTCTGCGATATGATGGCCTCTCTCATTTCGTGCTCGATTGACATTCCAGGTTTTTTAAACGTCTCATGATTACTCGAGCCGTATTTTCCTTGTTCTCTAATCCTTCTTGTCAGCTTTCCTCTTCCTTACTTTTTTCTGTTCTTCAACCCTCTTTCACTATGACCTCGGATTTTTTGCTTTCTCGAACTCTTTAGACTATCATGGAGGACCGTTCTGGGTGTTTTTTATCGTTCTGTCTCGCTCGGAGTCGTTTCTCGCGTCCTTGTCCCTAGTACTTCTTTTTTCTTCTTCCTCTATTTACCTTTATTTGTTCTGGAGTTCATGGGTCCCTAGTGGTCGTTGTTTGTCCATTAACCAGTTTTAAGCGAAATTAGTTCTTCCCTTACTTGCGATCATGCATGCCTCACTCTAGAACTGATCGATCCCTTCGGTTAGCATAAGGGGTAGTTCTGCGAGAATTGGACTTAGGGTAGATAGGAAGGGGGCCCGATCGTCTTGCTATTGTTATCGATCGTGTCCCTTTAGCAGGTCCCCCTTCCTCCTCATGGCAAAGGCAAGGGTAAGGTCAGTGAGGTCAGGTATCACAGTGGCTCACGCTTGCCGAGGAGCGGTTGTCTGAATTACGGCTATGGGGGCCCTAGTTGGGGTGAGCCCTCTTTTGAACATAATTTCGCCTCTCGCTACCGGCCTCCCTTCGGGGTCCGGATTTGGTGCCCTGACTTCTCACCTCCTATGTCGTTCACGTGCCGAAGATGGTTTACTTCTTCGAGGCGACCTTCGAGAATGGGCTCCTCTTCCCTTTGCATCCTTTTATCAAAAGTGTTTCTGACGACACAATATGCATCTTCTTTAACTTTCTCTGACTTTTGGGGTGTTCACGTGTTTGCCCCAGTCGTCTTCGAGGATAAGGTCTTGGGGTACCTGGCATTGCGTTACTCTTAGACTTCTTTAGCATGAAGAGTCAGTGGAGGATTTTGTACATCTCCCGAAACTCTCGATGCCAGTGATATTTAGGATCTCCCGTCTTCCTGAAACATTGGAAGGAGCGGTATTTTTTTATGGGTGGTGTGGTGAGATATAATCCAGCTGACGAATGACAGCTTGGTATCCGACACTGGACTACCCCAGAAAGAAACTAAAAAAGTGGCTTAGTTTGATTTTAATTTAACTTCACGAAAGTCATGAGGTGTTTCTAACTTTACTTTGATTTGTCACGATCCTTCGGTATTAGCCAGCCTCGACCAGGATGAAGAGGTGAAGTTGAAGTTGTGAAGTCTTGTGTGGTGTACTCTGAGCTGATCAGGTTGGACATTCCCAAGCCTTCTGGCTTGTCTCCTCCTCGGGCCCCAGGCTTGAGCCCTCTACGCCCTTGTCGCGAGACTTCTGGCGAAGAGCCTGGTCATGAAGCCTGCTCGGGAAGAGCTCCCAGGCTCCGGGTTGAGTGGATTGGCCCCAGAAGAGGAGCATTAAGCGTGAAGCTAGGGCTCCCTAGAGGTAGCCTCGGGACTCGGGTGGAGTCGAGGTAGGTGATTACCTTCTCCACCGGATTGTGGCCCAAAGGGTGAAGTGATCTGACGAGGATTCGGCGAGAGGTCAGACGCCTCCATCCGTTGCCGAGGTGTCCAAGGTGGTGGGTCTAGAGATTTCTTCAGGGAGGAGCGTTGAGCTTCCTCTTGTTACGCCTATTTACGTTCGAAGTCCACGGCCCCAGAGACCCCGAGTGTTCTCCTCCTGACCGGCGGAGGGACCAGGAAAGAGTTAACTGGAATCGAAGGGGAGGAGGACTCGCTACTTGCCAATTCGAAGCTTACCATGAGAATTAGGCATCGTCCATTCACGGGATTACCGTCTTAAGAGGCGGATGCCATATACATTGAGGATGTTCTAGCCTTATCACTTTAGGAGCGGCCATGTATGTCGAACACCTTTGTTTATCTACATCTTTGATTTCGGTTGGCCCTTACTTTTGTCTTGTTTCGACAAGTGGCTACCTACGTGAAGAACCTGGCAAAAAGGGCTTGTCTTCGGGGATGCGCGAGGCGAGGCGTAGAAGGCGGTACCTCCTTGACCTTGGAAGCGAGCACTGCTGACTCGAGGTCTGACATTTGAGGCGAAGGATGTAGCTGATGTCTGTAGATGACACGAAGCATGCCTTGATGATGTCGTCGGCGGATGAATAGGAGAAGAAGGATCGGGAGGATGAGCATTCTTGCTACGATTGCGGATGGTTGAGGATGTTGCGAATCGCCGAGGCTTAAAACGGCCCGGGGTGAGCTGCGGGTTGTTAAGGCTGGACAGTAGGTGGACCAGGAAGAACTGCAGGAGGACCAGGAAGAACCGCAGGCGGTTAGGGACGAGCTACGTCTCAAGACCACAACCTTGGCGGGTCTTCGATAGGTCCCTGAGGCGGTAGGTGGGCTCATGAGCGATGAATCATCGGCCAGCCGTGTTTCACAGAGGCGGTGGCCTTGATGGCAGCTCGAAGGCGATCATGAAATTGTGAGGGATGGCTTATGCTATGGGCCTCTAGTTGGCTCTCTTTTCTGGCAAGGCTTCTAAGGTCTTCCCAGGTTTGCACTTCGATTTTCCTTTCTCATTGAGAATGAGATGGGGAATCGAAATGATGAGAAGATGACGCCCAGATTGTCTCGAGTTACTTGCCAGCTCTGCTTTTCTTCTGGCGACCGGTAATTAGGTTGCCCAGCTTATCATCTTCGAATGCCCAGGCTTTTACATCATTCCTCTTCACTTTGGTAGCCTTTGGCCCTTGTAACGACTGATTTGACCTTTATTGAAACGTTAATTCATATATTCATGCGCTCTGAGTCTTTTTACTTTTTCACCTTTTATGACCGGACCAGTTAAATTCTGATTCTTACTCTGAATTAGGCCACGACCCTTTGATGGTGAGTTAAAACTCTCGGAAATTTGGGTCTCATGGTTCAGACGGGCTATATAGCTTCCATAGAACTAATTGTGTTTACCAAGCCAGCTGTGGGCTTGTGGCAAACTCTAAGCTTCGTGTCTCCTTTAGACTGGACTGCATGGTTCCCTTGGAGTCTAAGCTACGTGTCTCTTTTGGACTGAGCTACATGGCTATTTCGAAGTTTGAGCTCCGTGTCTCCTGTGGACTAAGTTGCATGTGGTTCATCGAGTTTGAGCTCCGTGTCTCCTTTGGACTGAGCTACATGGCTCTTTAGTCTCCCCGAGCTCAGGTCTTCTCTTTTAGTGAGCTATGTGGCTCTTTCAGAAGTGCGGGCTCAGGTGTCTCTGTGGTGGCTGCATGGTTCCTTGGTTGAGCCGTGTCCTCCTTTAGATAGCTACATGGCCCCTTTAGTCCCATTTCAGGTGTCTCCTGGTGAGTGGAATGGATCCTTGATTTGAGCTCTGTCAATCTCTTACCAGATGCAGGCTGTGATTCAACCAAGTTTGAGCTCCGTGTCTCTTTTGGACTAAGCTGCATGGCTCTTTCGAAGTCTGAGCTCCGTGTCTCTTGTGGACTGAGCTGCATGAAGCTTCTGTGGACTGAGCTGCATGGTTCCTTCAAAGTTTGAGCTTCGTGTCTCTTTTGGCCTGAGCTACATGTGACTCTTTCCGTCTGACTCAGGTGTCTCACGGCTGGACTATTTGCGCTGGTTCATGAAGTTTTCCAGGCTCCATGTCTCCATTGGACTGAGCTACATGGCTCTTTCGAAGTCTGAGTTCCATGTCTCTTGTGGTAATTTTGCATGGTTCATGGTTGAGCTCCGTGTCTCCTTTGGTGCGACTACATGGTTCCTTCAATATCGAGCTCAGGGGCTCCTGATTGAGCTCGTGGGCTCTTCGCCTTCCTTCCCCTTGGGAGTGCCTTGTTTTAATGTGGGTCTATGGAGAATGAGCTTGGCTGCGTGGCTTTGAAGCGGGCTTCTTTATAAATAACCGCCTTCTTGATGGTGTGTGTGTTATACTCCGCTTTCAAAATTTTTCTTCTCTCCGTGATGTCGAGTTTGGCCTGCCCTTGCCTGAAAATGCATTGGGTGAGTGTGACTTCGATTTTCTTTGATCCATTCTACCATTTGTTGGGGTTGCATTGTTCCCTGACGTAGTTGTGGGAGTTGCTTTGTTCCTAACCTTGATTTGAGTCGAGGTCACGCTGGAGGGCGGCGTGCTTTAATCTTGACTCGTTCCTTGCTATTCCTCTCACTCCCTCTTTTCTCCTTCTCCTTCTTTTCCTTTCTCTCTTTCTTGTGGTTTTGCCTTGATTAGCGGATTTGCTGTTGCCAATTTTATGATATGTAAGTGGGTGTTATTTGTTTGTAATTTTGAGATGTAGGAATGGTCTGCGTTTGTAATTTTACGAGATGGGAACCAGTTTTTCTATTTGTAATTTTCAGAGATAATTGTAAAAAAGTCGATCTTTTGAGCGTATACTTGCTGTATGATGTTCTTTGTATGTCAGACCCTTGAGTCCCATGGATTTATAACAAACGAGCCTCCCAGCTCTCTTTATGATTCTGAAAGTTAGTGGGCAATAAACACAAAAATTGTTATTTGAGTGATGAGCTTGTTTGTTTATTAATAGATACAATTTGATGTTTATGGGTAAAACAGCTTGAGTGCTTGGCATTCCAAGTGTGTTCTTGAGTCTTTCCCTCCTCTTTGTTTAGACTCATGGTTGCGGACGGATTACCCATGATACGATGTAAGGTCCTTCCCTGAGTGAGTTCAGTTTCCCATGGTGGTCCTTCCTTCATGGCCGGGGAGTTTCTTGAGTATAGGTCAGCGGGACTTGAAACTATTAGGCGACCTTCAGATCATAGTATCTGTTGTTTTTAGTTGGTAGTCTGTGCATTCCAGCGGAGCTTGCTCACGCTTCTTTCGAGATCTGAGTTCAGTCTCTTGGTTCTGGCTCGCATTCGCGAACGACCCTAGGTGACTCGACTGACCTCAGCCCGAGAACACCACCTCGTACGAAATGCGAAGAAGGCGAAGTTACTCGAGTTGTAGACTTCAACGTGTAGTTACGTATTCCCATAGTACCTACGCGGGATGTTCACCCATTTTCCTTATGGTCCTCGGCTTAGTCTTCAATCTTGCCTTGAGAGTCAACATAGTGACTTACGCGTAAGTTAGGCTGCCGGATGGTGGGGACGAATAATTAACTGATTCCGTCGTGAAGTTTTGAATTTTGGTTGTCGAGCCCATTTTTTCCGATATCGATATCAACGCTTTTGGGATCGAACCTCTGATTATGGACCTCAGCGAAATTACGTACTTTGCTTTCGATGATTGCCATGATGGCTTTCATTAGCCCATTTAGTGAAGTAGTCGACTCCTATAATAACGAATTTGCATTGACCCCTTCCAATGGGTAGGGCCACACGAGTATCTGTCGATGAAAAGGCCGAGGCTTATGATCAATGTCGGTGGCTGGTACAGAGATGGAATCTTGGCATGCTCTTGGCAGATTCTACGCACGACCAGTTCGTGGCGTCTTTGAGCATCATTAGGCGATGTACCCTTGCTTAAGGGTTTTTCACATAGGCCGAACTCTGATGGTTCGCGTGGATGCCTTACGTGCACCTCTCCCTAAGTCATTAGTTGGCATCTTCTCTCTATGCATTTGAGAGGTCTGCGAAGAAACCCATTTATAAAGGGTCCTAACAGTGAATCCGGCTGACCTTACTCTTAGTTTAGATGCTTCCTTGAGTCAAACAGCAATATTCGAGTTGATAGGTAGTCTGAATGGGATCCATCCGGCTTCGATTGCTATCATTCACTTTGGAGGACCTCGTATTTGTTGACATCTACTAAAAAGGTTCCGTAGAGGTTCTCACTGGAACCGTCTGTCCAAATCTTCTTGCGGTGCTATCGCTAGCTTAGCTAGGGTGTCCGCTCGTGAATTCTCCGTCCTTAGGATGTGTCTGACCTGAACTCGTACGAATTTTTTGAGCAACTCTCGTACCTTCTTGAGATAACGGATCGTTTTTTCGCCTTTCACTTCGTAGTCATCTTCTATTTGTTTCACCACCAACTGAGAATCGTTGCATACCTCTAGTTGATCAACCTCCATAGAGTGGGCGAGGTTTAGTCTAACAGTGTGACTTCATGTTGGCTTAGTTTGTTGGGAGCTGATCGAATCGAGTGCATATTCCGTCGATCCATCAGGAGGTCGAATCAAAGCCAGCTCCACTTAGGTAGGCATTGGCGGCCCCATCTCTGGGACAACCTCCAAGCGGGAGGTCGGCGGGATCACGGCCCGGGCGATTTGATGGGCTTTGAAAGTGAATTTCATGATGAAATCTGCTAAAATTTTCCGTTTAATTTCTATTCTTGGCTTATATCTGATATCGAACTCACTCAACTCTATGGCCCATTTCACCAGTCTTCCAGAGGTTTCTGGTTTATGCATTATTTGCTTCATCGGGTGTTCTGTTGGAATTTCGATAGTGTGGGCTTGGAAGTATGGCCCGAAGTCATACGGCGGTGGTCACTGATGCTAGGATGAGCTTTTCCATCTTCAGGTACCTTTCCTGCGCTTCTCTCGAGCTGTTTGTAGTAATAAACGGTACATTTAGTTTTGTCCGGATTCTCGACTAGGGCGACACTAGTGAAGTCGGAAACAACTAAATAGAGCGTGAGGAGTTCTTCCTCGGAGGGACTTACCAGAATAGGGGGAGAGATCAAGTAGGTTTTCAACGCTGTGAACGCCTCCTCACGTGGGTATCGTTGGAAGGCCTTTTGAATTCCAGAAGAAGGGTGACGCGTCACTCGATGCGGAAACAAAGTGACTCAGTGTGACTATTCTCCGATCGATGAACTTCTTTAGTGTTTGAGAGGAGTGCGTAACCACGACTCTTATTTTGTCTGGGTGGTCTATTCCACTGTGGCCTTGAAAGCAGGGGTAGTTATTTACCGTCAACGTCTGAATCTTGTGAATGTCGAGATCATTGACATTTTAATCAGTGATCTCCTTTGTGGGGGAGCTCTGCCAAATACAAAACACATATCTTTATTCGAACATCGATATAACGATAACATGAGTAAACGACCCTTGGGCCGTGAAATGATACTCGCCAAACATATATATCATTATATCCAATAGTTTCAAGAGTTAATTTTACTCTTATACAACACATATATTAAATTAGAATTCTAATACATGTCATACATCATAACCCCAAGCCCTTGTCCAAGCTTTCTTCTAAAGCTCAGTCTCTGGATGGCCGTCTCCTCATAGCTCTTTGTGCACAGTAAAATAGTATCCCTTGACGGGTTAACTAATGCTCGATAGTGAATCACCCTAAGTGAAATTACTCTCCACCTAAGTCGGTGCAGTAACTCCAAGCAAACACATCAGCAAATCATGATCTATGAATGTCTAAGCGATCATCTAAATGCGAAAGTCCTCACTTGAACTCCTCACACACTAACTAGCTTTCATTGTGAAATTATTATGCTTATTTGTTTGTGGAATGACCCTCGTGTGTATATATAGATTGGCCGTCTCAGACGATTGATGTATTTATGGACTACCCGCCGATGTATATCAATTGAGTTCCAGACGATTGATAGTATTTGGGCCTACTCCGTCATTTTTAGTTTTGAACTGACCCTCAAACCATTCTCTACAGACTCACCTCATGCACTCACTCCCTATTGTCCTAGGAGTGCTTGGGTGCATAATAGATACATGATGCCAATTCCATTACGATGCATGTCACATGTAAATATATAAACATGCATATATTCACATAAAAATTCAATCACCCAAATCATGTTATGTAATTCACGCATTTCTATCACATCGAAATTAGCTCACACATGAGCTAATGATCAAACCACGAGCAATTAGACTTGAATCACTCGACCAAACACGTTAATTCATAAATTTATTTTGTGAACACTATTCGAATAGTGAAACCCACGATTACTATTCGAAAAATCACTAATCATCGGTTCTTTATGAACTAGAGTTCCATGACCATTCAGGCCTCATTCCAATCAATACATGATTTATCACATAATTTGTGAAATAAACACCCGAAACAACCCCCTCACGATCACGGTGGACATTTTTTTATTCGATAAATTCAACGATTAGGTCTGATTTTGGGACCGATCAACAATTGTTCAGGCCTCGAAATTTAGCAGGAAACATTAAAAACACTTAAATAAGGAGTGTAAAACCCAAGTGAGGAGAAACCCCTGCCTCAGAGGTTGTCAAAACTCCTCAAGTCGTGTCCATAGCGTGGCAAGCTCTGCGTAAACGTTTCCTTCTTGTCGAAAATTCTTGCAGACCGGTTGGATCGCGATATTTTAGAGAGAAGTTAGGTAATCTCTCTAAAAATGCCATTCGGCTCTTTGGACCTCTCCTTTGATTTCACGTTTTGTCTTGGTTTAAAGGAAGAAGAAGATCACTATTCCTTATTTTTGGCATTTTATGTTTAATCAAATTTCAAATGACATCATGTCTTCTTTTCCCGATTTGACATTTGTATATCTGCGTGATCCATTTCATCATTTCTCTACTCATGCCACTTATGACATGATGCGTTGTTATATGTGACTTTAAGTCGTATCGAAAATTGTTTCACGACACGAAGCGATGCCTCGAAAAATGTGTCAACCATTGTCTGAGTGCGGCGAATTCGCGTTAGCTAGATTTCACGAGCGATTCCAACGTTGAAATCCGTTTGTCATCAGAGATCGGAAGAATAAATTTGGGATTTTTAGCGAAATTACGATTTTGTAACAAGTACTGGCACGCCCTTTTCGAGAAGGTGGAAATTCTAGGTCTTCTGGCAACTATTGACTATGACCGAACTTCCCTCTTGAGACCCAGGCACATGATTGGGTTTAACCGTCTTGTAGTCCTTGAACTGGGCGCCTCGGCTAGGTGGCCCGTGAGCCACCGCCTTGGTGACTTTACTAGCATGTCATCTATATGCACCTCCGGTGGATGTGCCAATGCGTTGCGGAACATCTTGTTTAACAGCCTCATTAAGTGGCTCGGCGTTCAACCCAAAGGCATCACGATGATGCGTCCATGTCGATCCGCGAAGGAGGTCTTCTCTGATGGGTTGAAGGTCCATCTTGATCTAGTTGTACTTTGAGAAGCGTCCGTGAAACTAAAGAGCTCGTGGCGGAGGTGGTATGCATAAGAGAATTCGTCAGAGGTAGGGAAAACTATCTTTCGACGGCTTCGTTTGGCGTTAGTAAATCAATGCGAGTTGCCATTTCCATTGCCTTTTGCAGAACTCGTTAGCTGGCGATCGAGGTAATCTACTTCGGATAACGGGCTTTGGAGGAGTTCATGACCCGCTCGTTGATCGTTTTATCTTTGGGCGAAGCTTAACTTCTTTTACGTTTGTGGGTTTGAAGGAGGGCTGACATTTAGCTTGTGGTGATGGTGTTCGGTCGATTCCCATGTCCTCCCCACTTCAAGTGAATACTTCCACGATACGTTTAAAGTGGATGAGAAGGTCTCGACATCTTCGAAGCTAGCTTGGTCAGATGCGAGGTGTTACATTGATGCGTCAGGTTATACTAGTTCCGGCTCTTCGGTGTTGGTCGGTGTCCGATTCATCTCCTTATCGAGCTCATCGCGTGGACAGCCGACTTATTACCTTCATCGACACCAAGTAGCACTCACGGCTATCTACGATCTCCTTGAGCCTTTCTACCCCATTTCTGGGAATTTAACAATATATGATAAGGCGGAAGGGATGGCCCTTATGGCATTGAGAGAAAGGCCTGCCAGTAACATGTTATATGCCGATGGGGCCTCCGATGAGGAATTTACGCCGTCGTTGTGGCGCGGCATAGGGGTCTCTAAAGTGAGCCGCCGATTGTGAAAGTGATCACAGAGGCGTTTTCTCGAAGAATCCCCTTAATTGGGCGTTCACGCCAGGTTTAAGCTTCTCTTCGATGCCCATTTTGTCAAATATCGACGAATTGATGTCGAGCGAGCTTGCAGTTGTTGACTAGGATGGTGTTGTTTTTATTGTCTCGACGACCACTTTATCACGATGGTCATCATCGGGTGTTGGCGTATTCGGTCGGCGTCAGGAAAGGTTATGGTGGTATTCAATTGAGGGAAAGCGGACACGACTGCACCTCTAGTGTCTTCCCGATCCCCAAGGATTGCGTAAAGTGGGCTTTCTGGTTGAACTAGACTCCCGGCGTGTGAGCCCAGCGAAATCAAGTTGATCTCTCACAGAGGCTTGATCTTTGACCGAGACGGTAGACAAGGTGGTGGAGGAGGTGCCCGACTCTGATCTTCGGGACACGTAACAACGGAGATGTCCACGTCGGATCAGGAATTTGATTTCTTTTTTCAATTGAATACGATTAAATAAATGGAGTGTCGTGATCTCTGTGATGCAATACTTGGTCATGTCTCTTTTGGTGGTCAGTCCTCCATGCGGATGGCCATCTTAAAAACTTCTCATGTTACCTCAGTATGGGAACTTGAGATGCGGGACGTCGGGGGGTGAGCTACGGAGGTGGATGCCGCGGCTGCGACTTGAGGTGGGAGTGGACCCCGGCGGTCCACGGCGTTACCTGCTTCTCTTTGGGGATAGATCTCTGTCTTCCGCGCCCCTCACGTAGGATCTTTGCTCCCATCTCAACCGTCTCATGGAACCGATCACTTTCTCATCCTTGCTTGAGGTTCTTGAGATGGAGAACATTAGGTCTTTGGATTGTCTTGGCGACTATAAAGGCGGTGATGGCGAATTTTCATCTGAATGCCCTTAGTGACTCGGGTGAACCTGCGGGCGTGGAACCTCAGTTTTCTTGAAGGCCTTGCTTTGGTCAGCGGTGGTAGTTAGGTTCCAATATGCGGGCTCAAGATGAAGTGGGACCACGAAAGCAATGGAGAGTTCCTTGAAGGGCAGGCCGAAAGTTTGGCGAACTGTTGAACCATGTCAGTAGGAGCCTTTAAAAATAATGGCAAGGCTGCATCTCACAGGGTCTTGATATCCATGTAGCTTCATCTAGTTCTTGTAGGTGTTGAGGTGGTCTCTGGGGTCCTTCGTCCATCAAAGCTTAGATCTCTGACATCTGAACTTTGATAGGAGAGGGAAGTGTACCTCGGTAGTAAATGGGGATCAGTTTGTTATTACTAGGCGTCCATGGAAAGCCAGAGGCTCGAACTCTTGACCTCTTTCACGTGGTGAGCTCTTGATGGATATCTGAAGGCACATTGCTCCCAGGGCCGTTCCTCTTTTCCCCTCTGATGATGGGTTGGTCCTTCATAAATCGTCCTTGTCGAGCGTTCCTTCGTTTCATTCGTCTCCAGGGGGTACGTTGGGATCATGCCCTTTGGTCCAGCTATTTTCTCCTCTTCCGTCATTGTCTCGGGGGGCGCCGAGGTGTTGTTGCTCCTCTAGTGGTATGGTATTACGACCTTCATGGGCACATTATTTCATCCTATGGTCGGTGCACAACGGTAGGTTACGTCGACTCCTCCGAAAATGGCTGATTGATGAATGAGGGCCTCCGTCTCGTTGCTGGCGGCGTGGAAACTCAGGAGCGTCTCTCGGTTACGTTTGACCGACTTCATCCCCATTGGTCTTGCAGCCGGGGTTGGCGTGACTTACGCGCTCATGTTTCGAGTTGATACCATCGATCCGCAGAAATCGAGTTTATTGTAAAGAACAATTGTTCCCCGCAAGCGGTGCCATGATGGGCGCTCTTTCTCAATCTTGGGCGAAGCACGTATGATTGCTAAGCCGTCTGTTGTTGGATAAGTCGTGTACCCTGACCTACAATGAACAAATGGTTCGTCGAGGGTACGCATGTCGACTCTCCAATGCCTAAGTCAGTTTCTCTCTTATGGAAAGGAAATAATTCAATTGTTGATGGCGTTATGATCGCGTACCTTTCTTTGATGGGATTACTTGGTATTTATAGTGGATAATCATGATGACTTTCCTTGTTGGATGATGATACGACATCTTCCCAATTGAGCATGGGATCTTCTTTTCCTTATCCTTCTGGCGGATATTAGGGGATAATTAGAGGCATGTCGTGGAGATCTTTCTTTCCTTAAAAAGTGAATCTGGGATCATGAAGGTGGGGTGCTCCTTTCTTTGAGGTGCACTCGAGGCGGTCAACGGATTATCCTCGTCACCAGTTCGGCCCACTGGGCTTAGTTTCTACTCTGAACCCGAGCCTCGGGGGACCCGGGACACGTTATGGGCGAGTTCCACCTGGTAGAGGCTTTAATCGCCCTGCAGAGGATGCCGGTCTACTTTGAAAAAGCTGGATTCCCTAGGCCCGTGTTACGGGCATGTGAAATTTACTTTTATTTTAGACCTAATCCAATATATATATATATATATATATATATATATATATATATATATATATATATATATATACTATATATATATATATATATATATATATATATATATATATATATACTATATATATATATATATATATATGTAATTAAAAAAGACAATGGAGATTTATTAGAAAGCAGCTTATCATATATATAAAAGCAACTACTCCCATTTTCTTCTAATAATACTTGAAGGTTGATTTACATTAGAAAAACATTATATACATAAAAGTTGATGCACATTTTATTGTTATACTCCTCGAAAAGTTTGTACAGAATCTTCCTTACTCTTTCTAATTTTCTCCATAGCCATATGAGTTAAGTTTTGAATAAGTATATTCGATAAATTAGAATTTCTTCGTTGGATCAGAGTGAGTTACCAAAATCACGAGAACACACTATATTCACTCGATACTTATCAAAATTTCCTTCGATCTATAACACATGCTGAATCAATAAATCCTCATTTGTCAAATTGGATGTCAGAGAATCTCTACCTTCATTTCCTCAAAATACAAATTGAAATGAGATAAGATGATCTAGAAATCAAGTTGGTTGTTGTATAAAATGGCTTCGAAATTCACATATTAAACATCCTCTTGCCCGTTCATCATTAGATGGACGCCACTTATAATTTTATCAATCGAACTCCAAACTATGAAAACCGGCTTGATACTTGATTGCAATCTCAAGCATTTTATAAGTAGAGTTCCATCTAGTAATACAATATGATCTCAAGCCAATTGATGTATCAATCCCACCAACTTGTTCGACACATTGAGATAATTGTTTCATCCTACTCTTTGATGTCCTTATATAATGCACACTTTGCCTAATTTTGTGCAATGTATCAATAGCAACCTTCAAACCATCTTGAACAATAAGGTTTAAAATATGTACAAAACATCTAATATGAAAGAACTCTCCATTAGAAGTAACAACTGTTGTCTTAAGTATAAGTGTTCCCTTCAATATCTTTGCATGTTACCATTTGAAGATGCATTATCAAAAGTAATAAAAATATTTTCTCTCTATTCCCAATCTTACAAAAATTCAAGTACCTTCAATGACAAATCATTCCCAGTATGTGAAGGTTGCATGAGAGTAAATGCTAAAATTTTACTTTTCAACATCCAATCCTTATCAACATAATATGCAGTCAAAGAGATATAACTAATATTGGTGCATGCAGTCCAACAATCAGAAGTTAAGCACACTCTACCATGAATTTTGGCTAATTGTTATTTCAACTTTTCTTTTCCAATTTCATATTTCTTCATCACATCATATTTAGTCATTCTTCTGAAAATATTTCTACAATCTTCATTAAAAAAAATTTGGTATTTTCTAAACACCTTCCTTAGACAATCTTTGAAAGAGTAAAACATGTGTAATAATCAATTCAAGTAATATTTCTGATTCATCTTAGGATCAATTTTCTCTTCTTCAACTTCCTTCATTATCAGTGCTTATATCTCCCACATCATGAAATCTAGGTATCTTGTGACATCTAGGAATATGACGTGATAGGTGAGAAGTTCCTAATTTACTTGCACAAGTATATTCTTTTCCACAAGCCTTGCATTTGCATTTTTCTTTGACATCTTTATCCACCCTCAATTTTCACAAAAATTTCTATTCATTAGAGGTTAAAGCATGTTGCTTTTTGGTTTTTAGTTCAACAATCTCATTAACATGTGTGTTACTAGAAAATTAGGATTTTGTGACATTTGTTAATCATCTTCAACATCACAATTAATACTTGTAGTATTTGATCATTTCAATAGGAAGTCATATTATTCACTTGCACATAAATTACAATAATAATAATAAATAATAATAATGAAAATCTAATTTTCAAGTTATAATTACATTAAACATATATAAATATGGATATAGAACTTGAATTTTAGAACCATATGTGATGGTAGGTCAAATATCTTTTTTCTCCTTCTCTGTTGCAATTTAGGATGTGAGGGTTTTAATTTTGTAAATTGAAATTTATAGTCTCGGAAAAAAATATCTATAAAAATGAATATTTTGACAAAAATATTGATAAGTTAAAAATTATCTAAAATTTATGAAGATATTTAAAAAACTTTCAAAAAATAATTAAATAAACAATAACGTACATATTGAAATTGTTTTTCAATTATGATAAATTAAGTATGATTAGGATAATCTCTATTTTTTTTTTTATAAAAATTATCTTAAATTTTATTTGATATATGTATATTTCTTTATTTTAAAATTAAAAAACAGTTATATTCAAATATGTTTTGTTTCATTTAAATAAAAATAAAATATTTTTAAATATTCAAATAAATATTCTGTTGTTAATTTTTAAAAATTTATTAGTTGTTGAACATATTTAATATTTTGTTATTTTATTGAAAAAATGAATTAGGAAATAATGTAAACAATACTTTCTATTTTCTTCTTTCTAATATGATTCATCTTTTCTTTTCTATATAGTACATATTTTCTATTTAAATTAGTAATTTTTACAATATGTAACATAAATTTAATTTATATTTTGGAATAAAATCAATTTTATAATAATGAAATATCCTATTTGTTTAAAATCCATATTTATAGAACTAATCATATTAGGAAATAAAGAAATGTATAATTTTTTGTTATTTATTTTTAAAATAACAAATTTTTTTTTTTGAGGATAAACAATATTTTGTTATTAACACTAATTTCAATAATAAATTTATTGATAATTTAGTTATTATATTTAATTTAATTTAATTTATAAAGCAGTACAACTTCATTTTTATCATTTTAAAATTTAATTTTTTTAAATCATATCTTTAATTTTAAAATAGAAATATGATTAAATAAAATTTAAATGATAAATACAAAAAAAAAAAATGAAGTTGTAGATATTTAAAATATGATTAATGCGATAAATGAAAATATATCTAATATTAAAACTGTAATTTATTTAATTGAAATGCATTTCATAATTTTCCATATAAGAGTTTTTAAATATTAAATTATCATATAAATTATATTAAAAATATAAATTTACAAATTAAAAGTTAAAGAGCTAAAACAACAAGATTTAATATATTATAATAATAATGTAAGTTAAAACCCCATGTGCTATAAAAGATTTGACTCTATGTGGGGGTAAATATCAAATTACAGCAAATAAATATTTAAAATCTCAATTACTAAGTTAGTTACTTAAAAAGATTAAATAAAGATTTTGAATCAATCGAACTAATTTGATCAACCCGAACTAAACTCATATGGGCCACGAGCCAAAACATGTCGTATTCTCGATTTAGTCCGATTTTTCGAATCATAAATTTTACAGTCTAATTATCTAAAAATCGAGGTCAAATGGACTATTATCAACCCATATTGCCCGATCTAGTTTGTTTCAAACTATTTAGATAATTTTTTTTAGAATTTGTATTGATATTTTGGAACAAACTTTGAGGTCCAAGTCATAAGGTTCAGGTGCTTTTCACGTGGCATTGTACATCCTTTGATCCAACGGTCAAAAAGGAAAAAGGAAAACAAAAAGAAAAGAAACGTCAGGGTCATTTTTCCTAGTAGGAATTAGAAGCTTCAGATACCCAAATTTGGAATTTCAGGCCTATTTGTTCATTTTCCAAAATTATTTTCTGTTTTAAAAACAAGGAAAACAAATGAAAACAAGAGGAGCACCTTTAGTTAATAGTTTTTTTTTTCCTGACATAATACAAAAATATATTAGATTTAGATAATAAGAAAAGTTTTTAAAAAACATCAAAAATGATTTTTTATATTTTCAAAAACTATTCTTAAGAAAAATAATTTTCTTGTGTGATTAATCCGATCTGCTTGTGTGATTTTATTTTTCGAGAATCTGATTGGTTTCTGGTTATTTATGAGAAATTTGAGAAAAAAAATATTGGTTAGTGTATATTTGCTAATTTAGTATAATTTTTTTATGTTTCAAAACAAAATTAAAGAAATGAAATTCATCACATGTTTCGAAAATATAAAGATCATTTTATATTTTTAATAAAATAACACTAATTATTTTTATGCTCAACGGTTTGTTTTTAGGTATTGATGCAAAGCGAACACATAGCTTCTAAGATAATAATTAAAGTTCTAAAAAGGCAAGTTTTGAGAGTAAAAGAAAAGAAGATCACTCCATATGCTAATTTAAATTCTAAAAGAATCTAACGTATTTGATGTTTTCTAGATCATGTTCTATAGCTTGCATATTTACTTTCCTTTTAGTTTATTTATTTTTCTTAGTTTATTTTTATTTAGACTTGTTTTCTTTCTTGTTTTAGTTGTAATTTAGGTTAAAGATTGTAGTAAATATTTTGTTTATATTTCATTTCTAGTTTATAGCCTATATAAAGACATGTTTATAATGAAATTATACAGAATAATATGAATTAAAAATCTTGAGAGTCTTCTCTTCTTTGGTTCTCCAAATAACTTTTGAACTTATTGGATTTTTTTGTAGCGTTCATCCTATCGACTTATCAATCAACCATTCCATAATTGATTGTGGTGTCTTCATTCCATCAACTTATTAATTAACATTTTCATAGTTGATTGTGGTGTTTTTATTTCCATTGACTTATCAGTCAGTCATTCTATAGTTGATTGTGGCGTCTTCATTATCCTCGACTTACTAATCAATATTTTGATAGTTGATTGTGACATCTTCATCTCATCGACTTATCAATCAATCATTTCATAATTGATTGTGGCGTCTTCATCTCATCGATTTATCAATCAATCATTTCATAATTGATTATGACGTTTTCACCTTTTTCCTTCACAGCTGATCGTATAACGATCCGATAGAGTATTATGTTGTCGGTCGAATCGGTTTGAGACGACCTTGCATCAAGTATGAGAGTTTCCATCCAATGAACAAAGCGGCAAAGACATAAATGCACTGAGTTTGAATGGGCTTAGTCAGTGATTTAAAAAATAATAATGTTTTCTTTTTTTTTAATAGAAGAATAATGTTTTCTTAAAGTAGTAATTTGCAATTCAATAACCATGTCGAAGTATTTGATGGTAATTTGCAATTAAACAACCATGTCAATATTCGAGACACATTATTTATATGTCTTTACACCAGAGTCGTTTATATTAAGAATTTAAGACATTAATTTAATGCAATTCAATAGTTTTACTTTGAATGTATAATTATTTTTTATTTGTTATATTTGTTGCTTTATAATTAGGGTTTTTCAAAAGCTTCGAGGTTCGTTAAGGCTTGATCCAGCCAATAGAGGCAGGCTTGACCCGGCTTAGTTTTCTAATGGGTCCAAGTGTGAGCCTCATTTCAGAAGCCACGACTTGACGTAGACTTTCAAGCCCGACTTGACCCGTAGAGAAGCTTTCAAGCCGCCATGGGCAGATCCCCAAGATCTTTATAGGCCCACCCCGATTCCCATCCTAATCTCCTCCTCCACTTAAAAATTTTTTATTTAAATTATAGTCAAAAGTTAAATAAAAATAAAAATGAGATTAAAACAATTCAAGTTTAAAAAATATCTCTTTTTAGTAATTGAATATATCATATATGATTACATTCGAAACGTGGGAAAATTTATCACTATAAAATAAATACATATAAATTAGGTTGACATCTACTTATTTGTCAATCATTTGTACATTTCAACCACAAGAAAATAAAAATACAATATATATAATACATTTAATGAAATATTTTAATTATTATTTTCTGATGATGATGGAGAACTATCATGGATCAACTTATGTCTTGATAATTTTAAGTTCTCATGATCCACTCTTTGTGACTTCTCAAATAGAATCATGCAATCTCTTGTCCATTAACTTTCAATCTTTTAAACATATTTCTACTTCTATTGTAAGTGACAAACTGCATCCCCTTTTCGCTAACCACTCTTCCACATGCACTAAAAGCAACTTGTCATACGGTGTACTCATGAACACAATTAATATGTCACGTGATATTATATACATCGGGTATTTAATTTTTTGTTTTTTCCACTATTCTAGAATTTCAAAATTTTAATTATCTTCAAACAAAATTGTTTCTATATTTAGATATCTCTCTATATCTGTTGTTTCAAAATTGTTTTATACTTTTAAATATTTCTAAAGCACCTTTATAAAAATGTGAGGAGCTTGTAATGAATGATGATTTAATAGAACTAATATCATTACTATATATATTTTTATAAATATTATAAAAAAATATGTAATAATGAATTTACTTCATTTTTAATTTCTTCAATTTTTATTGATCATTCAAATAAATTTATAACCATTCATCAAAAACTTCAAATCAAAATTTATTTAGGTCCCAGATTAAGCCGATATAATAAATTAAAAGGTATTTCTCTGATATTTTCAAATTTTTTCTAACATTGTAAAATTTGTATCATTAAACATTTCAAAACTTAAATATTTTTAAGTACAATGTGAATATTAATTGTTGCATAATGACTCAATTTGAAGTTGGATAATACATACCACAAAAAATATTTGTTGAAGCATCAAAATTTTCAAAAAGATATTGTAAAAAGTTCGCAATGTGTCAATCATTGTCATTTAACACATCAAGATCTACATTAAAATCATTACTAGATAATTGCATTTTATATAATTGTACACTTTTATATTTTACTAAAAGTTTATAAGTGTTGATGGGGTTTGAAATAACAATAGGTCGTAGGCCCTGACATGACCAGATGTCGAGGATTAAAGCGGGCTGATGCTAAGCGTTAAAGGCTCTTAATGGTATCCCCCGAATGCAACTTCGAAGCGAGGGCTGACACGCCTGCCCAAAAGTGGCAGCCCGAAATGCAATATTGAAAACACCTAATCTCCTGAGTGGAAAGTAAGATATTCTCGATTATCACACAAATTGCTCTGCTTATTAATTGGTTCTGATAACAAAAAGAAAATCTCTGCCGTGAGAGAAATATTGTATCATCCTCGACTAGGAGCTTATCTTTTGACCGATTAATCATCTGTCGTGAAAGCATGTGTGCATTTATCATAATCCAAATAGGAAAGTTGTGTGTGATCATCCAGGAATAATACCGGCGCCCATGTCGTAAAAGTCACATGAGGACATACGCCTGAAACTCTATTCCCTAGCGGTCGTCTTCTCTCCCAGGAAAGTGCGACTTAGGCATGTGGCGGAGGCGGCAGGCGAGCCCTACGCCGATCCTTTTTGTTTGTTTTGCGAAGGGCGAGCATCAGAAATCAATGACCCAGGCCCAGCCATTCCAGCACGCTCTAGCTTAGTTCCTGTTGAAAAAGCATCATCGGTTTGAGGAGCCCGACATCCAGTCGTGAAGCGGCGACCATTCAAACGCGGCTCTAGCCCGATTCAGATTGAAAAAACATCGCCGGTTGGTGCGATGCGTGGGAAAAACGGGTTCCTTTACAAATAAAAGGTGACCTCTCGTGGCCCGATGGTATCAACTTCCGAACCTGGCGAGAACAGCGCCCGATCCTCGAGGATGTAAGACCAGCGGCGTGGATGGCCAGGCCTCCTGGGCCCAGCGTTAGAGAAACTATGTGGGCGACACGGATGAAATTGGGCGCTTTGCGTCATAACGACCTGCTAAAGAGTTAGAATAACTTCGGCAAGAGGTGAATCGGCCCCAATTGACACGACTAAACCCGAACGAAGCCAAAACCACATTATCGGAGGAGAATAGCTTTCCTCGACCATGTCGAGAAGGGATGAAAAGGGAAACTAGCCACGGGGGCATGATCCTCACTGACCCAGGAGAGAGAATCTCATGAGGAGAAGATGGGTGGGAGCAAGGTTCACGGACATCAAACAAAATCAAGCCACATAAGATGTATGGCGGTAAAGTCGACTACGGTCTGTGGGCCTTCTGATATGAAGCAAATCCCGTTGCCTCACTGGGAGTCTGCACTTCCTTCGACAGAGTTCAAATGTCCCGGATCGAGGCGTTCAATGAGGACAAAGACCCCATAGACCACCTCAATAATATTGCAAAAATTCAGACTGGAACTACATGGGTATCGGGACCCCGTCACGATCAGAGCCTTTGCTATCACCTGCTTAAGGGCCCGGCATTGGCTTGGTTTAACGAGACTCCGTAGTCTCAGTCTCATCGTTCCTGAAAACTCTCCATCGCATTTGTCTCCCACTTTATTAGAGCAGGACATACAGGAAGCGGGGTTACCACATCTCTGACCATAAAACGCCAGCTCGAAGCTTAAGGTCATATGTTCAAAGGTTTAACAGATCGCTGAAGGTGGACATCCTTGACGAGATGTTCGTCGTTACTGCTTTCATTGTAGGGTTAGGGGTGTAGTCGAAAGATCTAATGTTCTCCATTTCAAAAAACCCTCCGGGCGGCGTGGTAGAAGTCTACTCCTTGAATAAGTATCTCAGCGGAGAAGAAGCCCTCCTCTCTAAGCCAAAGCTCTACCTGAAAGGAAAATAGCGAGACAACAAGCAAGCCCAAAGAGACGCGGTAGAATGGGAGCCAATCCCAGGCGAGAGAAAGCGAAGGCGATCCGAAACCAGGGAGAACGTCGAGGATCGCGAGGACCGCAGCTTTGGCTGCGACAGCGATGTTTGCCTCAATGATATACCTTTGGCCGACTCGGTGTACGCGGTCACGGTACAACCGCGAGGTTCGGTGGCCATCGGATGATCGGACCCCCTAGAGGCGACACGAATACTATGAGTTCCGCGAGGACCACGAGACAGAACAAATGACTACATCTAGCTAAAAAGGAAATTGAATACTTAATCAGGCGTGGACATCTCGTGCCGATGCATGGCCTGGAGAAGGCGACGACTCAGCGACCACCGCGCCTGTTCGGCTGACCTTAGTTGACATCAGCGCCTTTGGGAGAAATCCATGTAATCTCCGGAGGTTTGCGGGAGGCGGAGAGTCAACTTCGGCCCGGGGCCCGCTTGCATAGCATCGGATGAAACCTTGAGAAGTACGAACAATATCAAGCTTCCTCGGTACGGATACTACCATAACCTTCCGGACCGAGATGAAGGCTACTCCAACATCCCAGTAGCGACCAGCAGCGATAAAGCCATAATAGTAATAAAAGCGATCCGCATCAAGGTCGCGTCGACAAAAACTCGCGTGATATCATCGCCATTCGCTTTGAAAAATAGGCATTGGAAGAAAACTAGAACCTGCCCGATCGGCGCTTACTGCCAGCGATTTTGAGGAAAAATCACGCCCGCCCAGGATGATGCAGTTAGTGCCCAAGCCTAGTAGCTTCGATTCGAAGCGAGCCCGTGTAGCCACGCGGGCCCGAAGTAGCGCAAAGGGCGGCGCTTCGGTTAACGGTATGTAATGGCAAAGCCGTAACTTCGATTACATGAAAATGCGCCGCTGAACGAGCCATGTATACGGATCAATGCTTCGATTCGCGGCGTAACGCTCGAACGAACCGTAGCAGCCCGCAAGCGAAATAGCTTCGAGGCCAATAGCTCCAATTTGAGCGAGCCGTGGCAACCGCGGGCCAAGTAGCTAAGTTTGTAAGCGTAATCGCTCAACGGTAATAACCGCGGGCAGTAGCTCGAGAGCCTAGTAGCTTCGATTCGAGGAAACGAGCCATGCCGCGAGCCAGTAGCTTCCGGTTAAGTAGGCGTAACCTCTCGAAGCGAGCCATGCCAGCCGCGGGCCATGGCTGGTTCGCGGGGCGTAGCGCCCAAACAAGCCAATAGCCCGCGGAGCCAAGTAACGAGAGCCCATTGGCACCGATTCCGGCGAGCCATGTAGCCACGGAGCAATGGCACCGGTTGCGGGCGTAACGGCTTCGACAAAGGCGGTAGCCCGCGGGCCATGTAGCGCCGAGCCCGACCGATTTGAAACGCGGCTTCGGGAAGACCTCAGCGCCAGGAACGATGGCTGGTGACGAGCCATGTAACCCGAGCCCAGTAACCCAGGAGCCCGGGAGCTCGATCTGAGCTTAACAACTCCGAAGGCCACCGGCGCCTAAGACCATTAGCTTCGATTCATGGCTGCGGCTTCAAAGAAAGCCTCAGCGCCGAGAATTCAAGAGCTCAACCGCTTCAACTAAGGCCATATAGCCACTGAGTCAACCAAGCTTAGCGCAACAGCCCAGAGCCCAAGAGTTGGCCAGGTGAGCTCAACCGCTTCAACTAAGGGCCATATAGCCACGTAGCTGGGGCCAACAGCAGATAAATTTCACCGAGCCGCCTTAGCTCAAAGCAATAGCCTAGAGCGCTAACAGCCGCTGCAGCTTAACTGTCAAAAGGCATAATAGCCTAGGAGCCCAAGAGCTCAACATTTTCAGGTGAGCTTAACAACCAGGAAGGCCTCAACTCCCAGAGCCCAAAGAAATTAGCTTGCAGAGCTTAACAAACGTAGGGCACCACGCCGTGAGCCTAGCAACTCGTTTTGCAGAGCTTAACAGCCTCGTAGCTGGGCCTTAGCCGCCTAGGAGCCCAAGAAATTAGTTTGTAGAGCTCAACTGCTCAACTAAGGCCATATAGCCACGTAGAGCCGCTCCAATAGCTCAATTTGCGCAGCTTAATGTTCATGAAGGCCTCGGCCGAGCCCAAGAAATTACCAGAGAGCTTAACAACTCAGAAGGCCTTAGCTTAGGAGCCCAAAGAAATTAGGGAAGGCCTTAGCGCCTCTAGGAGCCCAAGAGAGTCAGCCAGTAGAGCTTAACAACTTAGGAAGGCCTCAGCGCCTAGGAGCCTAATAGCTTAGTTTTGTAGAGCTTAACAGCTTAGGAAGGCCTTAGCGCATCCAGAGCCCAAAGAAATTCACAGAAAGCCTAACAGCTCTAAGTGCCTGGGCCTGGTGAGCCTGAAGAAATGGGCAGGTAGCGAACAGCTCGGTAATGCCTTAGCGCTCTAGGAGCCTGAAAGAAACTGGTTTGCAGAGCTTAATACCAAAGAAGGCTCCACGCCAGAGTCCAACAACTCACTTGGCAGAGCTTAACAAACAGAATACTCACGCCCCAAGAGCCTGAAGAAATTACCATTGCAGCTTAATACCAAGAAGGCCAGCGCCCTGAGCCCAAGAAATTCGCCTTGCAGAGCTTAACAACCTGTGAAGGCCTTAGCGCACCCAGGAGCCCAAAGAAATTTCGCTGCGAGTTTAATACCGTAGGCCTCGCCAAGAGCTCGACCATGGAGCTTAACAGCCTAAGGAAGGCCTAGCCGCCTAAGAGCCCAAGAGCTCAACAGAACTTAACAAATTAGGAAGGCCTCGCCAGGAGCCCAAGAACTTCATTACAGAGCTTAACAGTCAGAAGGCCTCGCCTAGGAGCCCAATAGCTCGCCTTTGCGCAGCGAACAACTCGTGAATGCCTTAGCGCCTGGTGAGCCCACGAAATGCCTTAGCCTGGTAAAGCTTAACAGCCTCGTGAAGGCCTCGCCCCAGAGTCCAAAGAATAATGGCAGCTTAACAGCCTCAGCAAGGTCCCGCGCCTAAGAGCCTAATAGCTTCGCTTTGAGCAATCAAGCCGTAAAGGTTCCTGAGCCCCCGGCTCAAGAGCCAGCTTTTTCGCAGCATAACCGCTCAAGAAAGGGTCTTGGAGCCCCGGAGCCCAATAGCTCAGTTTTCAGAACATAACTGCTCAAGGAGGCTAAGTAGCCATGGAGTTATGTAGCTTAGGAGCCCAGTAGCTTAGATTACAGAGCATAACTGCTCAAGGAAGGCCAAGTAGCCACGGAGCCATGTAGCTCAGGAGCCTAAGCAACTCAGTTTTTTAAAGCTTACTTTCTCAAAAAGGCATAATAGCCTAGAAGGCCAAGTAGCTCGGAGCCTAGTAGCTCAGATTACATAGCACAACTACTCAAGGAGGCCAAGTAGCTAAGGAGCCATATAGCTCAGGAGCCATGTAGCTCAGGTTCAAGAGCTCAGAGTTCGGGCCAGAGGTTTGCATCTCAGCCAAGGAGCCATGTAGCTCGGGCCGTAAGGCAAGTAGCCAAGGAGCCATGTAGCTCGGGGCCGTGGAGAGCCAGATTCAGCTTTTGCTGAGCCATGTAGTCGCCTTGGCTGCAAGTAGCCATGAGCCATGTAGCCTGGCCAAAATAGCCTCAGCTCGCCAAGGGAGCGACACAATTAAAAGAGCATAAACAAATGGAGGCAAGAGTATCTGGCCGTTAGCTCGGGCCTGTATATGAATGCACCAGAGCCAAGCAACCGCTTTTAGAGCTCTACCGCCAAAAGGTAGAACAGCCCAGAGCCAAGTAGCCTCGCCCCGATAGTGCAACTTTAAAACCAAGCAAAATTAAATCGGCAAGACAATAAAAGAGGATAAAATTAATCAAGCCCCCGAAAGAGCTGAGTCACACCTGATCCAAGAAGCATTACAGCCTTTGCCTACGCAAGCCCAAATGTTAGGATTGCTCAGTACTAGGGTTAGGCCTTTAATGGTATCCCCCAAATGCAATCCCGAAACGAGGGCTCAACTATCCTTTAAATGTCAAACCAAGGAATCAGACAAAGGGAAAACACCTAATTCCATCAATTAGGAAAGTAAGATATTCTAATTATCACCCCTCAATTATCCCTTATTAATCGGTTTACGATAAGGAAAGAAAATCTCCTACCCAGTGAGAGAAATATTGTATCATCCTCCAACTAGGAAACATACTATTCAGTGTCATCATCCAACTAGGAAACATACTATTCAGTATCATAATCCAATTAGGAAAGTTGTCATGATCATCCATTATAAATATCATGTCACCCCATAAGTGAAAGGTGCGCAGACATACGCACAAAACTCCATTCCCTAAGCAGTCGATCTTCTCTCCCACCGGAAAGAACTGACTTAGGCATCAGAGAGGCAACGGGCGAGCCTCCGCCGATCCTTTTTGTTTCTTGTTTTCGTTTCACCCTTTCGACGGACTAAAACAATTCCATAGCAAATTCAGGATATCACCCAAGGACTATTGTCTAATCCTCAAGAATAATGCCATGAAACTTGTTTGTTGTGTTCTTATCTATTATACCGATTAAAACGGTTTTCTTAAGAATAAATCATTTTCTAGTTTTGATCCGGTGATGCCGCAAGTGTACGTGCCGAACAAGCAGTAAATTGGATTTAAGTCCATATATCGATCCCACAGAGATCTCAAGAATTCTCAATCAACTACCCTGACTACTCAAACTCTATACTATTTGGACTCAGATAGGTAATTGGAATTAGTTTTGCAAACCTTGAAATATAAAATAAGCCTAAGATATGTGGATTATTAAAAAAATGAATTAAAACTCGAAAAATTCAAAATAACAAATTCAGACTAACAATTATCTTAAAGGAACATTGAAAAAGACTCCGTTAGTGTGAACAATTCGCAGAATCGACCGAAACTTGCTTTCATGAACCACGCATTTAAAACTCGTTCGCTGAATATGATAGTGCGCTTGATCTCTCCATACCCCACTGCTCATCATCTAAAACTTCAATGCTCTCTTTCAAGACGAAAATTGTAGAACTACTTTTTAATCCTGGGTTGCCTTGTTCTCGAATATTTTTCTTTTCAATACTTCATACCTGTGAACTAGACTCAGAAACCTTAGCTCCTAAGACATAGGCATAAAGTATGGGTTTACACTTCTTGACTGGTTTCTTCTCAAATTGAACAAACATCCTTTCCTTGATTAGATCCTGCTAACACTCCGATCGACTTTTACTATTCACCGAGGCGACCTCTCTACTTGTTTAAATGGATAAGTCATTCAACCTATTCTCGATTTCAAGTGAGAAGAGGATTTATCGACGAATTTACAGAAATTATTAGATCACTATCATGATTCAGATACCTTTCGTAAATTGTTCATCACTCCTCAGATTGCCTCTTATGTCACCGTGAGGGCCTCCGAAATCGAGCAATGAGACAACTTATTATGGGTATAAAACGCTTACAATGGTGATTCACTATAATACCTAAAACCAAAGAAGTAGATTTACAACCGATAGTTCAATAGCCTCTCGATAAATTTCATAGAAAGATAATTTCGACAACGAAACGAGTCTATTGATGGAAGGCTGGTTTCTAAATCACTAGATTACACCCTCTGATGGCTTTGTGATCAAGAAAACCCACGTAAATTAGGCGGAAATAAATTCAAAATTTGTACGGAATTCGGACAATCGAGACGATAATTTGAAAGAAATAGAATTCTACATTAAACTTCTACTTTAACGGCTAAGTCGGATCAAATTTGAAAGAAATAACATACTAATCTAAAAATAAATCAAAACAAGAAAAGAAAATTAAAATCTGAGAGCCTCGGCTACGGATCTCTTTTGGCTTGCTTGGCTTTGCTCTTTAGTAGCGGTGCGTATTTATAGGGTTCTGAGTTAGATTTAAATTCGATGCATCTCTCGCGTAGTTCGGGTTCGGCCCATTTGGTTGTTAATGTCGCGACCTAGATTCTTTGTCGCGACCTCAGTTGTCGCAGCTACGTCGCAGAAGCTTTTATTTGGTCGCGACTTGCCTTTAGCATCCCTTGGATCTGATGTCGCGACCGCTGAATGACGTCGCGACCTTCTTTACTTGCAGCTGATGTCGCGACCACTGAATGATGTCGCAACCTTCTTTACTTACGCCTGATAATAGCGACGCCCGGTGTGCGCGACCTTCTTCTTTAATAGCGGTGTAGCGACCAACTTTGAATGACGTGCGACCTTAGTTCTTAACGAAAGCGATATCGCGACCCTTTGAATAGCGTCGCGACCTTCTTTACTTGCAGCTGATGTCGCGACCACTGAATGATGTCGCGACCTTCTTTCTTTACGCTTGATGTCGTGACCACTGAATGACGTCGCGACATCTTCTGATTCAGTGTTGATGTCGCGATCTCTTCTAGATGTCGCGACCTCTATGTTCAGTCTCTTGAAATCTTATGTCGCGACTTCTATTCGATGCTGCGATCTCCATGTCTACTGCTCGGCCTTCAATTCTTTCGCTACTTCGAAATTGTGTTGCGACATCATATCTTGTTCTTCATTAATTTATGGTTGCACGAGCTGGGTTACGTGCGACACTTTGCACGTTATAGCCAGTTACCCTTATGTCGCGGCGGGTTTTGATTGCGACCTTCGGCAGCGATTCTTCATCAACGCCAGCGTCGCTACCTCTGAGGTCCTTTCTTCCTCGTGCATTTCTCCTGTTGCAACATCATTGACCCGGTCAGTATCATTCTTGCTCGGCCCGGTTGCTTCTTTTCTTTGCATTATCTTCTTTCTCTTGAATTTCTGGCACATAGCGGTTGGTGGAATATTCAACATTTATGCACACTCATCAGTCTTTATATAGATAGAAATCAATCAAAAAATGGTGAAATGGATGACTTTTAAACTCATCAAACTCCCCGAACTTAAATTTTGCTTGTCCCCCAATGAAAAGAAAAATTGTTTGTCCTCAAGCAAAGGACATTTACGTATTGTTTCACAGTTGCATCAATTTAATTGAAGAGCCCAGAATTTGCATTCTTTTATGTATATCTGGCAGTCAGGATGAAGTTAGTCATTACTGATCCAGGTGTATAAAACTAAATTGTTGAATTTTTTTTATAAACAGTATAGTCAGTTGATCTTGCTGAAAAGTAGGTTGGTCTTCTTTCTCTTTTCTTAGTGAGTCAGTTAACCCTTTGAAGTCCTTCACAGTTTTGATCCTTTCTAGATTTTCCAAATTCCATATGCTTGTTGTTCATATTTGATCTCCCAATGTAGGTAATTCAACCTTGGTCCATTAAGTTCTTCCAGGCTTGTAATATCGGGCTTGGGTGCATGGATAGGATGGATGGAACTTTTTAGGTTAAGATTACCGGACTCTTTCTCCTTTCTTATAGCCCCATTTGCCTTCCTTTTTTTCTTGCAGCTGTTTAGTTGATTTCCCGAGCTTCATCATAGGGTATCTTCTTGATTTCTTCTATTCCCCAAAATTGTTCGTTCCAATTTCTCATTTGCATTTCTCCTTTATTGGAACTTTTTCTCTTATACCATTCGGGAATAGTGCAATGTTCGTCTTTTTTAGGCTTTCTGACACTCTTAGAACTTTAGGTTAGTAGCTCCCATACCGATTGGCATTAAGTGCTTGGGTGTTAAACACCCAAGAACAATTGTTGAGAGTTAAGGCCCTGAAGACAAAACTTCTTCCTTTAAACTTCCTTTTTTTTGTTGTATCCTCCTGCTTTGGATCTTTCTCTCTTCACCCTTTTCTGTATTTCCCCTTTAGTTCTCCAAAGAAAAACTACTCCCCCAAACTTTATCTCTTCCTCCTTCTTTGAATTTTGGAGCGTGGGGTTCTTTCTTTATGGAGGATTAAGTATAAGATAATAGAATTTACGGTGGCTTGTTTTGAAAGATAAATTGTTTTGGCCCAATTCGAATCTAAGGTGTATGGAAGCATATAAATGGGTGGCTAGAATAGCTCAATGCGGATATCATTTCTTGTTAGTTATATCACCACAGAGTTTTGCCTTGATCAATAATCTAACAAGTTCTAAGAATTCGATCGTTGTGACTAACTCCCAGGATGTCCTTGACTCGCCAGGTTGATGAGGAGTTACATGATCTAAGGTTCACGGGTTCTTTGACTTCTTGTTTATACTTCAAACTCAAAATATATTTTGCTCCTTGATTGTATAACCTTCCTTTATCTTGGGCTCATCAATTGAAATTAAAATCTAATTATGCGAGTTTTGTGTTTCAGATTCAATTTATATGCCATTCTGCCATATTACGCAATTATTTGTGTTTCATTATCTTCTAATCAAACTACTTTAACTAACTCAGTTATGATATATCACATTTCATTCACGAGCTAAATCCTCTTGTTATTCTTCTAACAATTAAAAGCGAAATGCTGACACAAATCTAACTTCAAACAATATCAAACAAATTTTTTTTATTTTATTTTATTCATGAGATTGTGCAAAAGTTGAGAACAACAGGTTGGAAGTGAGGGAGAGATAGATAAATCAATGGGAAGGTCTATTTTCTTCTTTTTGGGGGAGGAGCAAAGATGTTGGGTGGATCCAGATCAAGGGTAGCCAAATTAGGGTTGAATTTGGGAAACTTCATTTCAGTTCTCTTCTTTTTCTTGTCATTCTCCCTCTCTATTTGCTCTTCAAGGATCAATTCATTGGTGAGATCGACCTTTTTATTCAAATCATCTTGCCTTTTACCCAATGTGTTCATTTATTGTGCTCCATTGAGTCAGCCCTAAATTTGAAAAGATTATTGTTGATCAAATCCAATTTCAAGCGGACTTTTCTTCTAAAAGCATCTTTGTCATGAGCTCTTGATCTCTTTCCTTGTCTTCTTCTCGAAGTCCTTGAACATTGACATGCCGAGGAATTTGGAATCCCATGATGCGCTCCTTAGTTTTGGCTTCACGGTACGAGGTCGCGCAACTATGAGTTTTAGTAGTTGAGAATCACGATCAAGCGATTGTTTATAAAATGACCCATGGCTCAGTACGGCTTCTTCGAGTAGATCATGATCTCTTTCCTCCATTTCCTTCTTGAATTTTTTCTTGATGCTCCAGGATCTCTTTCATCTGCACTTCCCTTCTGCTTATTTCTTCTTCCCATTGCTGATCTCTTCTTTTCAGCTCAGCTTCATATACTTCTTCTTGTCTGTTCAGTTCCTCTTCCCACTGTTGATCTCTTCTTTTCAATTCTGCTTCATACACTTCTCTTTTTGGTTTGTTGGAGGCTCCATTTCTCTTCTCTTTCTTCATACTCTTGAATGAGCTGAGCATCTCCATTATTTGATTATTCCACAGGCTCCCCCCAGAGCTTTCAACCCAGGTTCTCACGAAATCCTTTGTCCTTAGGGGCGGCGTTCAGGTGGAGGAATCATGGGACTTCTTTCAATTACATTTCTCTGTCCTCACAAGCAGAAAGGTGTTCCCTTATGAGTTCTTACGGATCTTCTTCTTCTTGATCTTGACCAAAAGTGTCTCTTTAATCTTTGCATTCTCATTTTTCTTTCTGATAAACCTACTTGGCTTTTTCTTTTTGATTCCTTGGCCTTGCCTCCAGTTAGGACAATTTGAGTGAAATCTTGGGGCACTCTTCTTATAATATTCGAGTTTCCTTAACACGGCCCTCGAGCATGGCCTTGATGGTTCTTTGAGTGAGGATCAGCTCTTTTATACCTTCGTGATATCTCATTATTGAGTTTTGATAGCTCCGACATTAAGCTTGTACCCTTCGGCATGGCATAGAAGAGGAATGATTGCTTCTTGTTCTCTGCAGAGTGCGAGACATTCTTAATTAGGGACCATAACGAGACGGGGAAATAAAACCATACCTTTGCTCTTACATCGAATCTCACAATTTTATAATCTTTTTCCTCTCCCTTCATGACCACGGAGTTTCACTTCTGATACATCGACTTTCTTGCTATCTTTTTCACGATTAGGGTTATGCGCTATCTTCTTGTATTTGGATCCATGCTTTGCCCCTCACGTTAGGTACATTTCATTTTATGGTTTTGACTCCATATAGCACCCAGGCTCCTCGACATAAACGAGTTCTCCTTACTCCAATAGGTTGGAGTAAAATTCTCGTACGACTGCTGCATATCCAGACTTTTGATGTTTGCAGAATTTTCCCCAACCTCTTTGTTCAATCAGTTCCTTGAAAGGGGAAATAGGTTTCTTTGAAACCTCTTTCTCACAAACCCCTTTCTAGCATAGTCACCTCTTCAGTTAAGGTAAGCTTCTTAGGGCGAGTGTCTTCCCTCGCTTCTTCTTTTCTTTTCCCTTTTTCCTCTGTTGCTTTGTGACTGGTTGAACTTGGAGTTGTTAGATGCTGTTCTCCTTGCGGGTTCCGGATGAACTTCCCGCCCCCGGTACGAGTATACTCCCTCCGTGATTTCGCTTCCGATTTGGGATGAGGTTGAAGGTTCGGCCATTAGAAAGTCGGACGGTTTCGAAGAATTTTTTGGATCTAGGGTTTGCAAGGAATTGAAAAACTAGAATATGCGAAGATGAAGAGTTGTATTTGCTTGAGGAGATATGGTGAAAGTGAGGTTTCTCGTGATTCTGATTCAATCATTATTGGGCTCTTTTATTACTTCATTTATTTGCACTTGTCGCGACTTAAATTTCAACACTTGATTGTGTCTTTATCATTAAATTTAGAGGCGAAATAAAAGGCGCCCGGGTGGCGTACCTTCTCTTATGTCGCGACTTATTATTGTTTGTCATGTTTATAAGTAAGCTGTAGGAGGACAAGTTATCATAAGGCTGCAACATTAGGTATTTTTATGACATAGTTGAGTTGTGCGACCCTGCAATCTTGCAAGGAATTGTTCTTGTCGCGACCGATATTACCACTTGGGCCTCACTTTACCAGCCAGCGACATAACTTTTTAGTCATGACACATTGCCTGTTCTTCCTTGATCTTGACTAAGTTGCGACCTCGACTTCTATCGCTGACATAAAATCTGATCAGCGACTTAGTACACTGCCCTGAATTTGATGATCGAACTGACTTTTCACTCCTTATTAATTTGCACATTTTTAGCATCCATTTAATCATTCCCACTCATCAATTCAAACATGTATTATATTCAATTTTTACAGAATTTATGTAGGGAGAAGAATACTCCCTTTTTTAAGTCGCTCTTTCCTGTGAATTGCTGGAGTTATCCTGGAGTTTGTTCCTTCTCACCTGAGCCATTTGATTCTGCATCAACATGCGCCGCCGATTTCAAAAGGTTAAATTGATCGAAATGCTAACCGTATGTCCCAATGAATCACTTATTCGGCCCAAGATATTCAAAACGAGTAATAATAAAAAATTTCAAAGTTTATATAAGAATCAAAAATCTATATAGGTTGCCTCCCAGCACACATTTTGAGTCCTTAGGCTGGACATTAATTGTTTTAAGCCTTCTCTCTCTCAAATTCACCGGTGAGTTCTTTTCTTTCTCCTAGTGAGATAGTGCTTGAGTCTTTGACCATGAACCTTGAATTCTTCCCGACATCAGTCACGAGGTGTTCTTTATCGAAAGGTAGTACTTGACACCGCGTATATAGTCCGTTCCATTTTGATTTCAACTTCCACAGAAATAATCTTAATGCAGGTTAAATAGCAAGGGCGATCCCACACTTTCTGAACTCTTTCCTCGGAATCCTTTGATCATTACCATTTCTTTATCTTGTCCTTGTATATTTAGCATTATCATAGGCTTCAGCTTCATTTCTCGATTCTTCGATTAAACAGGTTGATGTCTCTTTGCTTTGCCATTTTTAAATCGAAAGTTCATTCTTGATGGCCCACGTTGCTTTATATTCTGAACAGGGGAGAGTGGCATGGTTGCGAAGAATCCACTCGATGGGGACATCGATGGGAGTTTTGAATGTAGTGTGGCCAAGTGCATCTTCGAGGTTTGGAAGGTGATCTTCATAGTGAACTTAGTCTTTCAGATCGCACCGTATACTCAGTGCAGAAATTCTGCTGTCCGTTAGTTTGGGGATGTTAAGCTGGCTGTGTATGTTGATCTATACCTGCTCATGAGCTTTACAAATATTTTGTTTGCAAGTGGCTTCCCACGTCTTGATGGTAGTGCAGAATTGTTCCAAATGCACCAAAAAAATGTTCTTTTTGCGAGAAGCTCCACAAGCTATGTTAGCATCGTTCTTTAGATGACTATTGCTTCCACTCATTTGGAAACATAATCCCTTCTTGGTAGTATGTACAAGTTTCCGAATGATGATGAAGAATCTATCAAATCTATCCCAATCATAAAAAATTTGCTGTAATATACCTCGTAGGGGCATTTCATTATATTCACGATATTTTGATCTTTGAAAATATATCATAATTTGGGCCATTAGATGATATATGAAGATGTTGACAATGGCTTTGATTGGGTATCTTATGAGTACATTCTTTCTCAGGAAAAATGTCCATAAGTGGTGTGACATTCATTCTGTTGCATTGTTCCTCCTTTTGCATCTTCTTATAATCATGTTGCTTTCTCTTTTAAATAGCGATTAGGTCGTCCCGGATGTAAACCACTGCGTAGGTCTGAACTTTCTTCTCGGTTGGTATTTGAATTGAAGGCTACTCCCTGAAACCAAATGAAGTGCATGTCAAACATACGCTGGAGATTTAGGGAATGAGCCAGTTAAACGGTTTGCTCATCTGAGGAAGTTCTGTTGATCCACTCTCTTCTTCTATGTTTCTTTCTCTGTGACAGTGATTATTATCCTGTTGTCATGACTATATATCTTTAATTCAGGATCAGCTCATATAGTAAGCACCCACCTTATCGGTCTTGGTTTGGCTTCCTTTTGACATCGGATATTTGATTCTTTGCATGATACATTAGTGAACTATATGCCGTGAGATCCAAAATGTATGGCACGAATTTCTCCTGGCTTAAAAAAACTATGGCTAGCATCTCTTGCCAGGTAGTTGAATAGTTTTCTTGGGCTTCGTGAAAGTTCTGCTAGCATAGTATGTAACTAGATATCTTTTCTTTTCTTACTTTAAATAAACCCATTGTGAAATCTTTGGCATACATTATTCAAATCTGATCCCCATTGAGTCTGGCCGTGATTGGTGCTGAACTATCGATCTTGATTTCTTAGTACTTTGCAAGAGTCATCAAAACTAAACTTTGTGTCTTTCTCCAGTAATCTGCATAATGGTTTGGCTATTTTTGAGAAGTCTTTGATGAATCTCCTATAGAATCTAGCATGCCCTAAGAAACTCCTTATCCCTTTTACTGTTGTGGGTGGTGCAAGAGTCTTGATAGTCGAAACCTTTGATTGGTCCGCCAGTCGTGTGAAATTTTGTGACCAGAACAATACTGCTTTGTTACCATGAAATGGAACTTTTCCAGTTCGCAGCTAGTTGTTTGTCACTTGTCTTTGATATGTTTCAGGTTGTTTTAGACAATGCTGGCGGATCCATATCTTGTGAAGTCTGTCATAAAAATCTCCGTGACCTCCTCAGTGATACGAGAACATGGACATCATACATCTACGAAAAAAGTAGCGAGGGCATTGCACGATGGCATCCTTACGAAAGCGAAAGGTGCCGTAAGGGCATGTGAAGATATGGTTTCTCATGGTCATAAATTTTATGCTTAATCGATTATGGCGAATACCCGTCGATAAACAAAAATGAGGGTGTCCTGTAACACATCCCGACATTTGATCCAATGAAAGGCAATGAGAAATGATCTTTCTGTTGTACGTCATTGAAGCAAGTAATCAAATATCCTCTCATCTCATTCAAGTTGTTTGAGATTGGCTCATTTTTCATTTAGGATCACAGTGAACCCACCTTTCTTTGGAACCACATGTGCAGACTAACCAGGCTATAAGATTATATATAAAACCAGGATTCAACCATTTGAGCACTTCCTTTATTTACTTCTTTCATGGTAGGTTCGATCTTCTTTGATGTTCAGCAGAGATGGTTTGTATTTTCACTCAGGCGGTATTTTGTGCATACATATTGGTGGTACCACTCATTCATCTATTGACCAAAACGATCGACTCGATAATTCTTCAAAATACTCAGCAACTTCTATTCTTGACATCATTGAGATTTCAGCAGGAAGTAATCTTGAAACACTTTTTGGTAGCTCCAGTAAAGCATACGCGGGATCAGTTGACAACTCTTTTAAAAACTAACCCTTACACCTTTGGTCTCTTAATTGAGTCTTCTCTTCATTTTTATCTCCATTGTCGGTCTGTTTTGTTTAAGACTCATCACTTTTTTAGGTAGAGTGCAAGCGATGTCTGGAAAATCGAATTAACACCTTCGAATCTTTGAAATTCATCTCATTTTCAGTGATAGGAAGTTGAGCATTACAATCATAACATTCGAGTTGATGAGATGGGCATCATCTACTAACTTTGCCTTAATCTTCCTATGCGTAATGCAAGTTCTTCAAACTTTGGAGGAGTTGAAGTCGGTTGCTTTTCTCGACCACGAGTGAGAACTCCCTTCTGCATATCTATTACAGCAGCTCCAGTTGCTAGGAATGGCCTTCCTAGCGACGGAGGGACTTATGAATCTTCTTGATATCGGGATGATAAAGTCAGCCAGGGAAGAAACAAAGTTCCCCACATCGCAGAAACCGCGTCATGATGAAGCTCGTGGTTTCGCCATTTATCTGCCCGTTTGAAGAGTACTTAGTGGTGGAGATAAGCTCCCAAACGCAATTTCCTTGCAACGAGATAATGGCATGGTTTACCTATACAGGAGTCGCAAAACCTTTGAATTTCAATCTCCGATGATGAAGTATAAAGAAACTTTCACGTTCTTTCATCTTCTACAGTAAATTCTTCTTTATCTTTGCCATAAATGCTTGATGGTCTACTCTTCTGCAAATCTTCTCTTCTTGCTCGAGTGTGAGGAATTTGGCGTAAAATAGCATTGAGTTACCCTTGTAGATTAGCATGCTTATCTCAAACTTGTTTGAAAACCTTGCGGCGCCTCCACATCTTTGACTTTTGCAATCTCTGCGGGAATGGGACTGCAGGCATAGAGTTCTGGGCTTTAATCTTGCTTCTTTCTTCTTCTTGTTGCTGCTCCTTCTTTCTTTCTTTCTCATGAGTGACTGGCATTTTCTGACTTATTTTCCTTGTTGCGCCGTCTTTCTCGATTTTCATACAATTCTTTCCCATAGGCTTTGCAGCGCCATGCGATCCTTTAATTTTCTTCGATGTCAGCAGGAGAAAAACATCTTTCATCCGATTACGCGAGGGTTGGACCGGTTATACATTTTTGTGTTTTCAGGTTCTTAAGAGAGAGTGGTGTGCCACGAAGGATTTGAAATTGGTATTTGAAGCTTCCAGATTCTGAGCTTTTGTTCATGGAAGTTCAAACGACTTTTATTTTCCCCCGTAGGTATTTGACCTTGGTCTTCAAAGATGCGAGCCCTTTGACCTTGATATTCATTTATGCCCTCTCTGTTATTCAGCTGCTTGGAACCTTGAGTGGAAGCAAATGCACCTGGTGAAAATTTTGCCCGTGTCTTGGGGCGTGTTGTTATCTCCATATAAGAGAAATTCATGGTTCATATCTTTGAGGAGTATAATGGGTTGCGAGTTTGGGATTAGGCTTGAAATGATATGCTCTGCGCTCGTTCAAATAGTTAGCCTCACTCCAGCTGCCTTAGGAAACCTCTTGGTAACGCCCACTGACCATTATTTACTCTTCCTTACTCTTTGCTGCTCTATCTCATTTTACGATGCGTTCTTTTATCTAATGTGCAATGCATCAGCTTAGCCTCCTAAAGCGAGACATGTTATTGGCTCGATCTTCCCATTTCTTTGCTTCTGCTCACTGAGGATTGAAAAGGAGTTTCGTGTTGCACTAGCCAGATCCTCGATCGATTGTCTTAGCTACTCCTGCTCTTCTGCTTCTTAGATGCTCCCATGACAAAGGCTGCATCAGTACCACCCTTTGAGGTATAATTCATGAAGTAGTAAGGTGTCCATTTATGTCTTGGAGTCTATCCGGAGTACATGGGACATCTCTTAAATGACCTCTTGCATGTCTCCTCCCCAAGCGGTGTCACGGACTCTCATCCTCCACTTGTTTTTGAAAGTAGTAGTTCCCCCTCTTGGATTCGGAAGTGAGGGGGATGGAGAAGAATGCACGGAGTAAAAAACTGTGAGGCTCTTCCCATGTATTGAATCCATATGGTAGTAAAGTGAGGCAGCCAATCACGGTATATCTCTTGAGAGAATGAAACAAGCTAGCATTAACATACAGTCTCACACCAGTGATTCTTTAATATTGGCTATTCTCTGAAACCTTCCCAAGTGTTCATTGGGATCTTGAAAGGGTGACACAGTGAATTAGTTTGGTTGAACCATAAGTGATCAGGCGGCAGAGCTCTAGAAATTGTTAGCCTGTCATGTTGGTATCTAAATGATATTCATCTTGAATAACTGGTCTCAAGTCCTCAATAGTATCAGCTCTTGAAAGTCACTTCTGTGCAATTCTGATTATTGCTCTGTAAATCCTTTTTCATCTACCCATCTACACTATTTACGCACTCTTTCTCAGTCCTCTAAGTATTCTTTTCGATCTGATTGTCAATATAAGCATTAATTAAACCACTGCTTCCTTGTGTGAATCCTTATAGTATAATATCTTGAGATCAAATGAGTGAGTGATAAAATTGTATTTATCATGAAAGCTCTTCTAAAAATTTGTTAGCACTAAAATATGCTGTTGAATCATATTTTGGTACTCTATTTTCTTTGTAATTTATGTCAAATTATTATTTAAGCTTTTTGTTACAAATATTGATTTGGAAATTCTTCAGTCAATGGTAATTATTTGCAGTAGGGTGATCTTGAATCCAACAAAATTTATATTCCTAAGTTCCTCGGTATCGTAGTCAAACTCTTTGCCGATATATTGATCTCTAGAATTGGTTCACGAGATGGGTTTCATCACAAAGAATGACTTGCATCAGTGTTGAAAATGGTGAGGCTTTTTATTTGGATTTTTGTTTGTTTCAAAACAGTGATTATTTATTCTTTGATCAAATTGTAAGCTGAAAGTGGAGTGTGAAAGGTACTTTGAAGATTTAAGGTCACTAACTTGATAACATAGAGGCAAACAAGTGTCTCAGTTTTTATATCGCATTATAATCAAACCTTCTATAGTCAGCCTGCTGGGATCTTGTTTTGCTTGTAGCTAACCACCCAGAATCCCACTCTATTTGAATTATTGATGCTTGGCCATCTGGCCCCCTTTACGGTTTGAAACAACATTGACATCATTTAATTCTTTCGTAAAGGCCGTCCCAGAGGCAATGATACATCTAAGGAATAAGTATGCCTTGTATCTCAGCATAGTAGTATTGTAGTGAGAGTAATGACCATTAAATGATATTCAACCTAGTTTGAAGATGGGGCCTAAATCACAGTACTGTAGCATTTAACACATGAGGACAACTTCTTGGCCTTACAGCCAAGCTAGGCACCTTCATAACTTCCAAAGAAAGAACCTTGAGCATCTCTTGAGTTGTCATTCTCAGAGGGTGTTGGAAACTGAAAATAAGGAAAGAGGAGAGAGAGAAAACCAAACCCATAATGAAAGGCTGCGGGCTTTTATTTAAAATGCCAAAGTACTTCAGTGTGCTCCCCAAGTTGCTTAGGGTTACAAAAACTATGGGGTTTATATAAACCTTGATATGTGAAAATACAAGAAAGCCCTTTTTTGGCTAAAGCAGGGACAAAGAAGTAATACACCAAAATGAGTCGGTTTGCATTAATTTACACAAGATGACAAACGGGAGATTTCTGGCGAAACGATTTCGCTGATGTGAAAATTTAGCTAGGTAGAAAATTTCGCTAGGTAGCGAGTACCGAGAGATAATCGGAGAATTTAGCTATGCCTTTATGATTCATTTATTTGAAGAATTTAACTCATAAAGCCTAGAGATAATGTTGTATATTTGCTAGGCACGGTGGAGTTAGTGAAGTGCAAAGGAACTGCTTGAATTTCTGTTCGCTAGGATTGCGAAATTTTCGTAATCCCAGCGAAATTTTCGCAATCATAGCGAAATTTCACGGGTTTATATTCTTCCTTCCGCTTTTATTGCATCTCTGCTTCAAATCATTTCTTCTCAGCTTTTCATTCCTTCATTAGATTTTGAAATGTTTGAAGGGTGATAAATCAGGTTAATCTTCATGGTTAATACGTATTTCGATATTGAACTCTGAGGTATGCAAAAACACGCAAAATAACCAAAATACCTCTAGCGGCATAAAGTGTTGAGAGGACACAAACACTTCAATTAGTTATTGACATGATTAGTGCATAAAAGCACTCAAAACCTATCTAAAATAGGGCTCGAAATAGCACTTTTGATTCATCCACCCCCGGCGAAACGTTGCTAGTCCCTTACTTGTCTGAAAATAACAAAGGCATGCATCACGATGATTTTCTCAAAAGTTTATGGTTGAAAAGGTGTATGTAGAATCAACATTGCTAAAATGAAAAATTGACACGAGTTTGGCAAACATGAAAGAGCCAAAACCATACGAAACGATTTTGGTCATCATGGATTTCCATGATTCTCATGAATTCCACGAAGTCTAATGGTTCTTTATGCTTAACGGATCTGACGATAATTGCAGAGTGTCCCCTCCACAACTGCTTGGCACGGCCTTAAGTTGTTGAACTGACTGGGTGGGGATAGTTACACTCTCCTTTCTTTATTCAACTACATTGTAGGGTGCAATGTGAAATCAGGCTTTCACAGTCAGTATGGCAAGGGTCAGATGACTCGGCAATTAAGGTTTAGGGCGTGGCTTGAAAGGATCGCGACCCACGAAACTGGAGCTTCACCACCGGACTCGAATGGCTTGATCAGCCTTCTGATTCGTTAAACTCTGCTATCCACCCGTGCGAACACTAAATCGGGCTGACTCCCAGCCCAGTGGGCTTAGGGCATCGGGCTTGAGAGCTTTAAATGCATACACCCTCGGGCCAGTGCTCAGGTTTTAAATGAAGTGTCACGACTTTTTGTTTTCTTTTTCACTTCTTTTCTTTTTCTTTTTCTTTTTCTTTTTCTTTTCTTTTCCTTTTGGAAGACTGCATTTGGTCTTCAAATGTGGGTAACACAAACCTATCTAGGTTGCCAACATGCCTAAGGCCGGTATGCAAGTGAAAGGAGAATCTGATTTCGCGGTCATTGAGTACGATAAAATTTGTAGGTGTGAATTAGCTCGGAAATTTTCAAGTTGATAATGGAACTTGGTAGTGAAAGGGTGAATCACGTATGGAGTAATTCTGTGATAAAGGCAACATGCAAGGTTTCCATTTTTCAATTAAGGCAATTGATTGCTCCCGATTGAAGCAATTGATTGTTCGATTGAAAACCATGGAACTAAGCAAAATTGGGGGCCTGAAAAAAAAATGATATGCAAAAGTGTATATATATATACTGAATAGCTTTTGATATAGCCAAAGTGGCTAGTACATATATACAAAGCTAAACATACAAAAGTATAAACACTACTATGTTAATACATGAATCTGAAAGCAAAATTATTGGCAGTTGATAAAGTGCATTAACTATACAAAACATAAAGCTTCAACCACCTCCTTCTTTGTGGTGGTGGTGGAGTCACATGCTTCTTTAACACTTCTTCTTTAACACATCAAAGAATCTTGCGTGGCGGTGGACTCATCCTACGAGCGAGAACCGTGGAAGACCTAGGTGAGTCATGATGCTGCTGGAGCATGGAAGCGGCAGTCCTCCCAGTGGCCTCGGCTCGATCTGGCAACTGGTCTGTCTTTGCTGGTAGTGGCCAAAACATCTGACATCCATCACTGCTATCTGAAATGTGAGCATTACTGGCAGAATCTTTGTGAGGTAAATGATGGGCCCGAGTGTCGATTGCGGCTGGAGTAGCATGGAGGTGGAGGGAGACATATGCGGATCTGGACTCCTCTCCACCTCGGGCTCAGGGGCTCATTGCTGTCTGTGGGAGTCCTGCGCCACACAGTCGTACCTCCTCCGATCCTGCTTCTTTGGAGGATAAATATTATGGAGCATGACGTAAACTCGCTCCATGGCGGGACTGAGGCGTCCCAAATCTCCTCCCTCGATCAGGGGCTCCTGCAGGAAGCCCAGTGCTCCGGGACTGGCATAGCCAGTGTGCCATCAGCGGTGGAAGGGCTCTCGGCTCGAGCAGTACTCCCGGTGGACCTTTTCTTGAAAATGCATGAGGAGGTCATCACCATTTCAGAGGTTCAACCGGTATCCCTACGAGATTCGGTCTGAAACCTGCAGAATGGCCCTCCGTACATATCTTCACTTGCGGGAAAAGGCACAGTCTGAATAGGTGATCTATCGAGCATCGCGGGAGGCGCCTCTAGAAAGGCGCTGGCCTGTTGGTGTCTCGGGCGATATAAAACCATCTCCTAGTTGAGGTGGGTGGGCTGGCTTTCGATAACCCTCTGATTACATTTGGCGGTATATCGTTTATGCTGGCGAGATGTACGTCGCTCTGGTACTCTGGGCGATCGTCTATGGTGAACTGGAGCTCAAGCGGACTAGCTGCTCCCCGGGATGTCATCGAATGGTAGAGCTGGAGACTACAGGGTAATATCTTGTCTTGGGGTCGTGAAGGAGCGTGAGTAGTGCTCTATCGACTCATCGAATCCTCGAATGCGGGATCATCCGTGATCTGAGACATCGTGGTATGACTCCCCCGATGAAAGTCCACCGAGTGTAGTGCGACATTCGCGAGATGATTTTTGACGAACAACGACCTCGATCCACGGAGCGGCCGCGAGGCGATGATGTTGTCTCCGCTGCGGATGTGGTAGCGATCGGCGAGGCTGGATGGGGATGACTCACCGGGCACAGTGTGCTGAGGCTTCGCGGGCCGGAGCCACCTCCTGGGTCTCATTGAGGAGTCTGGTGTGAGGGCCGGGGTCCGTCAGAGTCTGATATCGTGCGAATCCTGAGGCTCCTCGGGGGCCCGCCTGAGGGTGAGATCGTCTTGGGTGGGACGGGAGGCTAGGCGGGAACTGCTCCTCGCTTCTGTTATTACTACATCGACGTGGCGGCGGGACCACCTCGGTGGGAACCGCCGCCTTAATCTGACAAGACAGGGCGGGCGGGGCGGGGCTCGGCTAAGCGTCTTGACCGAGCCGCGGGGTGCGCGATGAAGGCGATAACTCCTCTTGAGTGGTTGTGTGCGGTGCACCGAGCGATGCTTGATGAGAGTCACGATGAAACGGCCGTGATGTAAAAGTGCGATGACTCGAAGGGCCTTCGGCTTACGGGGAGTCGGGCGGGCTGGGTCGCGAGCGATAGCGTGCTTCTGGTGGCCAGCGAGGCGAGGCTCGATGAGTAAGCCGGGATTTCCTTGTGTGGCGGCCCGAGCGAGCACGAGGCCCGTCCGGCGGTGGGGCCTTGAATATGGGCTGAGGCGAAGCAAGAGCAACGGGCTCGCCTCTTTTTGTCGGCTGCATTAGTGCGCTGTACTAAGTAGCTCGGTCGAACTCGATCGTCTGAGAACCTGGTAGTCTGTTGTAACTGACATTAGCTCGAGTGAGAAACGAGGGCAATGAGATGAAGCTCTGAGGAGGAGAATGATATGAATTTAGCCCTCCCTTTCTTTTTATAAGCGCGGCATTGGCGAGTCGTTTTGCCCGATTATTTATAATATTTGGTCGACTTAAAAACTGGTTCACTATAATTAGATTTTCAGTATTAAAATATTAAAAATAAAAAATAAAAATATTATATAATATATATCTAATGATTTAATATATTCTAAAGTCGGTTGGGGGGTGTGATTAGTACCCCAGTCTTATTTTATTTTATTTAGATGAGTTTGAGTCTTTTTCTTGCGCTAATCATGTCGATAATGCGATTGAAGTGTTGATCTTCTTAATATCACTTATCTTAGTTTAGAGGGTATTTTTGGTTATTTTACGGGTTTTGCATACCTTGAGTTCAATATGAAATATGTGCTAAACCCGTAGATTGAACCCGTTTATCGACCTTGAACATTTCAAAATTCAATGAAGGAATGAAAATGAGTGAGAAAGAAATAATGCGATAGAGGATGCGTGTGCGTGATGAAGATATGCAAACCAGGAAATTTCGCTATGATTACGAAAATTTATTTGGGATTCGCGAAAATTCCTGTCATGTAAAATTCGGAATCCTAGCGGGTCAATCGCTAGGCTTGAAATTTCGGTAATCTTGTGCCTAGCGAAATTATACGGTTTCGCTATCTCTAAAAATTTAAGCTAGGCTAGAGGGAATTTCGCAGCTAAGCCGAGAATTGAGGCGGTGCATGCGAAATTCTGCGATTTTTGCTATCTGCAATGCGATTTCATTTACTGTGTGATTCTGCAGCTACCTAGCGAATTTAGGCTGCAAGCGAAGTGTTCTTCTGTAAATCTTCTGCCTTGTCATCTTTGTATGAGGTAATGCAACCAGAGCCTCATTTTGGTGTATTACTTCTTTGTCCCTTGTTTTAGCTAAAATGTTGACTTTCTTGTATTTTCATACATTGGGTGGCCTATATAAACCCCCGTAGTTTTTGTAACCTAGCGACTTGGGGAGCACACTTCTGAGTAATTTTGGCATTTTGAATAAAAGCATGACTTTCATTGGGGTTTGGTTTTACTCTTTCTCTCGCTTTTCCACACTTATTTTCTAAGTTTGCTAAACACCTCTTGAGGATAATGACTCAGATCTTAGGCTAAATACCTTTGCTGAAGAGGAAGGTAGCTAGCTTGGTTGTGGGAGGCGGTTGCGGGTTCAATCCTCATGTGTTAAATACTCTAGTCATGTTATGGCCCCTCGTCTTCTTAAACTAGGGTTGAATATCATTTAATGTCGTACCTTGGCAATGCCACCATGCTTTAGGATACGAGTGCATACTTGTTCCTAGATGTCTTTGTTGTTCTTTAGATATGGCCTTTACGAACCCTTTGAAATGATGTTGAATGCTAGGGTTTCAAGGCGAAAGTAGATGCATATTTTTGTGTTGAGGCTTTCGAATAGGAGTGATTAGGAGTTAGGTTTGCTAGTTAAACAAGATCCGGTTATGGCTTGGACTATAGGTTGCTTGTGCATGTCACAGAGGATAAAATGCCAGGACAACGACACTATGTTATCAAGTTAGTGACCTAAATCTTCAAAGTTACCTTTTCACACTCCACTTTCGGTTTCCTGATTGATCGTGGTCGAAACGACTCACACCTTTGTTTTTTAGAAAGCAAAATCTAAAAATCCAAATAAAAAAGCCTGTATTTCCTTGCGGTACAGAGTCGTTCACAGGATGAAAACCCGTCCAGTGTTGACCACAGACATTGCTGCCGAGTAGCTTGACTACGAGTTGGAGGCTTTAGGAATATAAATTTTGTTGATTAACATCACCTCTTGTGTACGAATCCAAAATGAAGCAGTTACTAAAAATAGAAACTATTAAAATTGTGAAATTAACCTGAAAAACAAATTATTGAGCTTGATTTGGTTTGTGAGAACACCAAATGTCGACTCGAGATTTTACCAAATTGCTTTCGAGGAGGTCGGAGGGATGGTCTCCCGCCAGGCAGATGGTGGTGCAGTTTGAATCCTTAATTTAGTTTCCCATTGTTGCTCGGTTTCTCAGCGGTGGACTTTGGGCCAGACAATTTCCTTTAGTAGGCAGAAGAAGCGATACGAAACCTCTTAACTTCACCTTGGCTCACTATTCTTTGCAATTCACAGGACCAACTAGCTTCCTGGCATGATGGCCAATTGAAAGCAACTATCGATCGATTTCTTTTTCATCTTCGCGTTTGTGTTTGTTGTTCAAATGAATATGTTTTCCGACTCAGGTGCTGCCAAATGTAAGTTGCATGACTCATTTCGTGATTGATAATTCACATTGGCGTGGCGGAAATGGTCATCCCTAGGATGATTGTGGCACATGATTGGAGTTCATTTGCAGTGGCTGGTGTGAGAACTAAATCTCTTGGGTAGTGAATTTGTCTATTTCACCAGACATCCTACGACTATCATAGGGATCTTCAGCGATCTGTCGGCGATGATGAGTGTTATGTTGGTAGGTTTAGTTCACCCCCGATCTAGCGCATACACCCAGGAGTATGGCGATGGACCACAGCAGCTCCCAGGTGATGAGGTTGTCACATCTGAGTCACCTAATATTCTGAAATTGTGGGAGATCTGGATCCTTGTATTGACGGGGTTCTTACTTTGGATTATAGTGCAGCTTGTTCGATTAGAAATGCCTTCTTCGATGCTAATCCCTTCTTGATTTATGCAAGATCTTTGAAATTTTGCATAGAGCGGGGACTTGTTTGATTATGTCGAAAGAGGTATGTGGCTTTACTGTAGGACTTAGGATGCACCTTCTTGAGATGCCTTCTTCTTGCCTCTAAGTGCTTGTGGAAATGGGGTGGCATGCTATGTTTCGTGAGTCCTCTTTCGAAAAATGTTGGCTCCATTTCTGCTTCCTTTTCTGGTTTCCCAACGGGTTTGGCATTGGTTGATCAACCTCTTTTCCACTCTAAGGGTGATTATAGCCTTTACCTCATCCATTCTGAATTCTTGGATGACCACTACCTCATGCACTCCTTTTTGGATTTGGCAATGTTTGGGAAGGAACCTTCCTACTATCACAATACCCTCGGAAATTTTGTTGATCTTTGTAATTGAATCACGCAAGTTATGCATTTTACGATTAAGATTGCTCTCAAGCCCATGCTCATTCTTGTTCGGTGTACTCTCTCTGATTATCAATCCTTTGTGCCGTGTGCATTGATCACTTTTGTTCTTTCCATAGTTACCCACCACCTTACTCAATTTAAAATGGCTTGTTCCCGCGGGAGATGAGTGGTTGTGGTTGAGAGGTGGAACCAAACAGTGGTTTGGCAGCTGGGGGTACATAGGCTGGGGGATTAGGTTTCCAGGAGAGGTTAGGGTGATTTCTCCAATTGGAATTGTAGGTATTACTATATGGAGCATTGGATTGTTGTGGCTTGTATTGTCCTACAGTATTTGCACATTCTGACATCAAATCCTTCATTGGAAGGAGCCATAGAGGACTTAACTGTTCTCTTTGGGTGTACGAGTTGGGGAGTGGTGCGGGGATTGGTTAATGCGGGATTTAGTCGGCTGCATGCACTTATGGGTGTTACATTAAGCTCCTCTACTTTCCTTGCTAGGGTTGAAATCTAACTTTGTTTTCCATTCTTGAATGATGCATACATCCCACCCCTTTGGTTGGTGATGGCCTCCAATCTTTCTATTTCTCTAGGGTTTGGCTCATTGGCCCTTAGAAGTTTCAGCCACATAATTTCAAAATCCATGGCTTAAGTCAGTTATAACTACTTAGAAAGTCCTCCTCCTTCGTTTCCAGAAATTTGCTTCATGGCAGGAAACATACCACCATAAAAGTGGTTTACAAGCATCCATGTATCAAACCCATGGTGTGGGCAGGCACTAACAGTTTCCATGAATCTCTCCCAACACTGATAGAACCTCTCACCATCTTGAGCTGCAAAGGTGTAAATTTGTCTCTTCAGATTGTTGGTCTTATGAGCATTGAAGAACTTCTTCAAAAATTCTGCCTGCAGCTCAGCCCAATTTCTAATGGTTCTAGGCCTCAGTGAGTTAAGCCAAATCTTGGCCTTGTCCTTTAGGGTTAATGGAAATGCTTTCAGCTTAAGCAAATCCATGTCCATCATACCTTCCTTAAAGGTTGTGCAGCTTCCTCAAATCCCTAATGTGTGTATGGATTTTCATTTTCCATACCATGATAGTAGCAGGAGTAAGTACTAAATAGGGCCCTCTTGCTGTCTTGTGGAGGTATGATGCGAGGAAAGAAGTATAACTCTAGGAGGGTGGATGTAATGGTCCCTCATCGATCCTATAGGCTGTTGGATTCATTGGGAATTGCACAGGCGACTCTGTTGTTCCTCGGTGGTGATCCATGGTATGGTGTGTACAACGGCTTCAACGCCTTAGTCAATTTGTGTATCTTGATTCTACAGTCTACAGTGTCTCTATCCGCGGGTGCATAAGCCTGTTACTGAATTTCGAGACAACCAAGAGCCGCAATAAAGCTTGTGAAAGATTAGGGTTAGGTAAAATAAAGCGTGTATGAAAAACCAGCGGTCACGGTGGCGCAGTGATGAAAACTTCAGTTCTGACCATTTATTCAAAAAGAGTTAAAAGGTCACCTTCACTTGTGATGTAAGTCCACCGTACACTTTAACTTATCATTAGTAGTTGGCACCATCGACAGCGGCGTCATTTGATTCGTGCCTGATGGGGTGATGCGGAATCAACAAAATTCTGTTCTAACAGGATTCCTCACGTGTAGTAAATCGAGCTGCTGCGGTATAATTAGTCTGGTCGAACACGGGGATGGGTTTCATCCTAGGAATGACTTGCATCGATGTTGAAATGGTGAGGCTTTTTATTGATTTTGGATTTGTTTTAGCTTGGTGTAGGTGTTATTCTTGGTCAATTGTAAGCTGAAAGTGGAGTGTGAAAAGAGTAACTTTGAAGATTTGGAGTCACTAACCATTAACATAAGGCAAACAAGTGTCCTCGGGTTTTTATCCTCACATTATGACAAGCAACATAATTAATATAAACTGGATCTTTGTTTAGCTATATGACTAACCACTGGAATCACTCTAATTTGAGTGACACAGGTAACATCCATCTCGGCCTTCGGTTTGAAACCTTAACATTCAACATCATTTGAGTGGCTCATTAAAGGCAATACAAAAACAACAGTATCTGGAATAAGTATGCGTATCATAAGCATATGGTAAGTATTGGCGAGGTAATGACATTAAATGATATTGGCCCTAGTTTGAGAAGATGGGGCCATAAATCGGTGCACCATGGCATTTACATGAGGGACAGCACCCTTATTTGCCCCATGACCAAGTAGCTACCTTCCTCTTCAAGAAAAGGGAACCTTGGCATCTCTTGAGTTATGTCCTCCAAGAGGGGTGTTTGGCGACCTAGAAAAATAAGGGAAAGGAGAGAGGAGAGAAAACCAAACCCTAAATGAAAGGCTAGGCTTTTATTCAAAATACCAAAATTACTTCAAGTGTGCTCCCCAAATTGCTTAGGAGTTACAAAACTATGGGGTTTATATAGGCCACCCGATGTATGAAATAAAAGCCTAACATTTTGGCTAAAACAAAGGGACAAAGTAATACACGAAGTAGGGTCGGTTTGCATTAATTACACAAAGATGACCCAAGGCGGAAGTTGCTAGGCGGAACAATTTCGCTATGTAGCGAAAGATTTAGTACAATTAGCGAAAATTTCACTAGATAGCGAAATTTCTGAGTCATGAAATCGGAGGATTTCGCTATGCTTCTTGATTTATATGTGATTTAAGCTAGCCTAGCGAGTACAGAGATAATGATTTGTACTATCTTCGCTAGGCATGATGATGTGAAATTCTCTCTGATTCGCTAAGTTGAAATTTCTCAATTCGCTAGAGATTGAAAATTTTCGCCTATAGTATAATTTTGCAATCTAGCCGAAATTCGCAATCATCAGCGAGGAAATTTGCAGTTTATATTCTTCACTTTGTTACTACTTGCATCCTCCTCTTTTGCATCATTTCTTCTCACTTTGCCTTCATTCCTTCATTGAATTTTGAAATGTTTGAGAGAGGCGATAAATCAGTTCAATCTTCAGGTTGACTGTATTTCGATATTGAACTCTCAAGGTATGCAAAACACGCAAAATAACCAAAAATACCCTCTAAGCGGCATAAGTGATATTAAGAAGACTGAGAACACTTCAATTGGCATTATTGACATAGTTAGTGCAAAAAAGCACTCAAAACTATCTAAAATAGAGGGCTCAAAATAGCACTTTTTGGGTATAATCAGCAATGGCGCCAAAACTTGTTCCCACCTCTTTCATTCTGATAGACCAAACACCTGTAAAATTTGTGACATTTATCACGAGAATTTATTATCTAATCCCGGCAATAATGCCATGAAACTTGTTTGTTGTGTTCTTATCTATTATCTTGATTAAAAGCGGTTTTTCTTAGAATAAATCATTTTTTCTAGTTTGATCGAGGATCTTTGCAAGTGTACGGTCGAACAAGTAGTAAATTGGATTTAAGTCGGATCTCGATCCACGAGATCTGAGATTCTCAATCAACAACCCTGACTACTTAAACTCTATACTATTTGGACTCAGATAGGTAATTGGAATTAGTTTTGCAAACCTTGAAATGTAAAATAAGCCTAAGATATGTGGATTATTAACAAAATGAATTAAAACTGAAAATTCAAAAATAACAAATTCAGACTGAACAATTATCTTTTAAAGGGAACATTGAAAAGACTGCTAGTGTGAACATCAATTCTATGACCCCTTACTTTGAAACTTTGCTTCATGAACCCTGTGATTTAAAACTGTCAAGGAATATGATAGTGGGTTGGATCTCTCCATACCCCCTTTGTTCATCATCTAAACTTCTTGTTTCTTCGAAGACGAGAAAATTAGAGAACTACTTTTAATCTAGGTTGCAGCGATACGAATATTTTCTTTTTCAATACTTCATGCAGGCATGGTATGACCTTGGCTCCTAAGACATAGGCATAGCATGGTTTACCTTGGCCAGTTTCTCTTCCTCAAAGTGGAGCAGTTCATCCTTTCATGATTGAATCCCTTCTTAACAGGATTGGACTTCTTATTCGAATCGAGGTGACCTTTCTACTTGTTTAAATGGATAAGTCATTCAACTCATTCTCGATTTCAAGTGAGAAGAGTTATGGTGAATTTCATTGAAACTCATTAGATCACCATTGTTAGATTAATATACCTTTAAAAATTGTTAATAGCTCTAAGGTGCCTTCTCATGTCACTCGAGAGGCCTCTTTGGAAATCAAACAATGAGACAATCTTATTATGGGTATAAAACGCTTACAATGGGATCAATTACAGAATACTCAAACCAGCAAGTAGATTTACAAACTAATAGTTCAGTAGCTTCTGATAAATTTCTACTTAGGAAGATAATTTCGACACTTGATCACATTCAATGGAAATAGGTTTCTAAATCACTAGATTCGCTACAGCTTCTTGATCAAGAAAACCCTTTGCAAATCGGAAGTGATAAAATTCCAAAATTTATGCAGGTCGAGATAATCCCGACGATAATTTAGAAAGAAAATAAGTGCATTCACCTTCTACTTTAATAGCTAAAGTCCAGATCCAAATTTGAAAGAAATAACATACTAATCTAAAATGAAATCAAAACCGAAAAAAATTAAAATACAAGAGCCTGTTGCAGATCTCTCTTTTTTGAGCGAGGCTGCTCTTTTAGTAAGCGACTGCGTGTTTATAGGAGTTAAGTTGGGCCTAAATTCGATGCATCTCCTTATGGATTCGGTTAAGCTGGCCCATTTGGTTGTTAATATCGCGTTCACGATTCTTTGCTCGCGCGACCTCGGTCAATCGGCTTCGTCACGAAGCTTTATTTGGTGGCGACTTGCCTTTAGCATCCCGCCTTAGTTTGATGTCGCGACCCTGGGTGCGTCGCGACCTTCTTTACTTCTGGCGTGCCGCGACCAACTGAATGATGTCGCGACCTTCTTCTTTATGGCGGGTGTCGCGACCATTTGAATGGCGTCGCGATACGTTCTCAACAACCAAATATCGCGACCGCTGAATAGCCTCAGCGACCTTCTTCCTGCGGTGATATCGCGACCCTTTGAATGATGCTCGTGACGCTTCTTTCTTCACTTTGATGTGACGCGAATGACGTCGCGACATCTTTTGATTCGGTGTTGATGTCGCGATCTCTTCTAGATGTCGCGACCTCTATCGACCGATCTCTTGAAATCTTATGTGCGACTTCTATTACGATCTTGCGATCTCCATGTCTCTTTGCTTTCGGCCTTCAATTCTTCCTTCTTGAAATTGTATTTGCGACATCATATCTTGTTCTTCATTAATTTATAGTTGCACAGGCCCCGGAGTTTACATTTGCGACGCTGCACGTTCTGCCTTGATTACCCTTATGGCCCCGAGTTTTGTGGTTGCGACCTTGGTGATTCATCAGCGTCAAGCGTCGCTACAGCGGAGTTCTTTCTTCGTGCATTTCTCTGTTCTTGACATCATTCGATGATCTTCGTATCATTCTTGCTTTCGGCGATTTACGCTCCTTTTCTTGCATTATCTTCTTTCTCTTGAATTTCTTTGCATAGCGATTTGGTAGAATTATTCAACATTTACGCACATGTCAGTCTTTTATAAGATAAAAATCAATCGAGGAAAAATGGGAAAAAGGATGACTTTTAAGCTCGTCATTTTTGCGGAAGGGCGGAGCATCTAGAGTCAGCGGACCAGCCCGACCATTCCGGCTGCGGCTCTATGGAGTTAGGTTGAAAAAGCATCATCAAGTGTAATTTCATCTAATTGACTTATCTAAACTTATATTATTCTTACTGATTTCTGAATTTTGTAAAAAATAATAATTAATGTTACACTTGGAACTATTCATATGATAGTAATGCCTCCTAAATTTTTTAATATACTATCAACTTGTTTTAATCCCTATTTTTGTCAGAATTTAAATTATGTGTAACACTATAAGAAAAGTGACTTATAGGGACATTGCTTTATTTAGGGCCAAAAAATTTGCAACTAAAGCATATTTTTAGTTTCATATTTATTAACAGCTTCTAGTGACTCTGTAGTTCTTGAGGATAGGCTTGCGTCTCAACTAAAAGTGATTCTATAGTTGCATTTAGGATTGAGTCTCAACTAAAAGTGACTATAGTTGCAGATAAGATTGCGTCTCAACTAAAAGTGATTCTATAGTTGCATTTAGGATTGAGTCTCAACTAAAAGTGTCTCTATAGTTGCGGATATGATTTATTCTCAACTAAAAGTGACTTTATAGTTGCATATAGGATTGAGTCTCAACTAAAGGTGACCCTATAGTTGCAGTTAAGATTGAGTGCAACTAAAAATGACTCTATAGTTGCGAGTAGACTTGAGTTTACTATTTGTAAGTTACTATAGCTGCGAATAGACTTGAGTCGCAACTAAACTTCAAATTATTGATACTTTTATAAAATATTGGGATTTATTAGGGATTTAAATGTAAAAATCTTGAAAGTTCAAAATTTTAATACTATTTTTTCCTAAAATATTTTATATTTTTTATTAAATATTTTTTAAATAGGAGACCTAGTTTTGATTTTAGGTCTTTTATTCCTTATTTTCAAATAAATTGAGATGGGATCCTTTCCCAATAAAAGCGCCTCATATTAATCATGCCAGACCCATTTATCTTTATACACTTAGTAGCTCTTATATAAATTTGAATTTCATTAAGTTTATATCTTAGTATACATATTAATCATGGGTTATTTATTATCAGTCAGTCTAACCCTTAACCATTGAGCGGAACTCATTAGTAACCATCGTTCATTTATACTCAATAGATACCCACCACTTTAACTTATATATCGTTTTACCTAAAGTCTATATTTGCTTTGATATCATTCATGATATACAGAGTTATAATCTTATCTCATATTAAATATGAGAAAAGTTCTGGCCCCATTAGGCTCCTCAATATCTATACAATGAGTGGCGACCATGACAATCTATGATTACCCATCCTCTAATTATAAATATCACGACCATGTGGAAATTATTGTTTTTGTTTTTTAATTTTTTGTTTTTACATCAATTCATTTGAAATTACAACGTAATGATATTTTGTTCTCACAAAGACATTGAATCAAACCTCATTGAGAGACATTATTCATTTTATGTTCTATAGATATCCACCATTTTAATATGTACCATTTTTTTGAAAATTGACATTTATACCAGTAAATAATTTTGAACATTTGCATTCACATTTGAAATAAATTTGTTTTAAAACTCGTAAAGGAGTGAGCCCGTAATATTTAGGTGCCTTTGGATCCAAAACAAATAATAGTGCGCGTCTTTGTACGAACCGGAAAGCTTTCTCTCTCTAACTGAGGTTTTAGAGCACACAAAACTCATATTTTGAAAGGCTGCTCTTGCTTCTCTATACAGAGATTCAAAGAATTTTAGGTATTTTCTTACTATTTTACACAGCTTATTGTACAACTAAGTTTTCCTATCAAGCTACATTCTCTCTTTTCAGTTATCACATTCCTTTAGCCATTCCATAATATCGATTACTTCTTTTATCGATGTCTATATGTTTACAATGGCAAGCACTACGATTTCCATCTTATTAAATGATCGCTATATTTGACTATAAGGATGAATTCCATCCTTAGGCATCTGCTATGTTTGTTTAATAGAGTGTTATTCCATGGGTTGTAGTTGTTATCCCAAATCAAGCAGGTTATTGTTATATGTTTTACTGTAACATATTGGTGGGTGACCAGTTTTAATCAAGTAGATTTGGTCGGATAGAGTGATTGACTTGACTAGTTCCTATGAACTATAGGATGAAGCGTATGATCTTTCGTTGTTATATGTTTTTGGTGGTGTTCCTCATTTGAATAAAATGAAATAAAGTCTCCTTCTAATCCAGTGAATATCAAATCCATGTCTTCAGATTAGGTATGAATTAAACCCCTGTGAATTATGAAATGGGAAATGGAAGAAAGAAGTTTAATATAATGAAGCGCAGAAGATGCACAAAGCTATCTTTATCACGAGATTATTGTCTACTATCAACTACTCGAAAGCGGTAGTTTGTCTTCTATGATATTTGGTTTATATCGAGAAGCTGATTATATGGTGTAGTATAGTAGTAGTATATTTCCCTTATTGAGTTATCTTGGAAACAAATTTAGATTTTGAGGTTGGGGGTTTATACCTTTCAAACACATCAATAAATTAAATTGGTACCTCGGATGTGGACATAAGATTTGTTTGAAATTTGAATAATAGATGATGTGAAAATCGGCCAGTTATTAGTGCGTAATATATTTTATTTGTGAAGCGGTTTTGAGGATTTATTTGTTTAGTTGAAGTTAGTGCTTGGACAGGGTTTATCAAAACCGATCATTTGTGGACTTCTTTGTTCAAATAATTCATTTAGAAAAAAAAACACATATAGGCTTCTTTATAAAATAATCGTCAAACTAATATTTTGTCATTTTGTGTGATTACTATGTTCATTTATTTGTACTATTTTTGAGGATCTCTTTTACTAGATAACACATTAATTTGGGATGAAAACTTGAAATCGAATTAGTGAAAGGAGAAGATATCCACACAAGACGACTTAGTGAAATGAAACACAATTACGAGGGACCCAGAAGAAAAGGTGGGTAATGCTGCGGGGTGAGTCATGGACCATGAGTAATCTTGAACCCATAAAATACTAAAAAGTAACATCTTAATTATCTATAATATAGTAATCCGTTTCTAAAGAGGTCGGGAAAAACCAAAAAAGCCTTCAATCTCGAGGACAAACGAGCGAATTATCTTACTTGATGAACATATGACAGTCTTACGCCTGCGGAGTAGGCCATAAATCACTTATTATAAACTTCATACCTTCCCTTACCACTACAACATTCCTGACAATGATATATATTTTTAATAAGCATTATCATATAGTGATGACTTGTGTGAATGCAATAAACCTTAACTATCATTTTAATCTTTGAGAAAACCCGATGAAAATAAATAAAGATTTCAAAATCAATATTTTATGCTCTTGATAAAGGAAATCAATATTTATGCTGCGATAAAAAGAAATCCAATATTTATGCTGTTTTATTTTATTTTGTTATTTTTAATGAAACACACACCTGAAGTAGGTCGAATATTTTCAATTGAGCACCGTGATTGTATGATTCGTTTGTTCTCTTGAATTCCCAAAATGAAAGATCAGACACTATAAATAAATAAATTTTTTTTCTTTGTCAACATTTTCTCCATATTCAAATGGACTTCATGAAACCAAGTCAAACTCAGTACCATAAAACTAATTCGAGAATAAGAAATTAGAAAAACCAACTATGAGATACTTGAGACAAAATTAAAGAACCAAGGTTCTGTAATTAGGTGACTAAGCATTCTAGTAATGCAAACTACTGCGACTTTGGCTAATTTTATTAAAAAAAATTTGACTTGACAAATTTTAATGTTACTTTACATTTGTGTTTTGGTTTATACGAAGTTCTTTCATATTCAGTAGAACATGCTCGATGTTGTCCACTTTGAAACATGATTTTAGTTTTAGTTTCAACTTCCACCTAAAGCAAAAAAACGAAACCTTGTCAAATATGTTTGAAGTTTTTCAGAATTATAATTTTAAGAAAAGAACTACTAATTGGCAATATTATGTCATTGAAAATTTTCATGATTACAAAAAATAAATTATATAGATTTCAAGAGAGCATTTTTTAAGATTGGAAATATGTGTTAATCTATTTCTTATAACTTAATTTGGATTGTATTATTTACTTTGGCCCTTTTGAGCGAATGTTGCTGAATATCTCGGCATACTCGAAGATGCTTAATTTCCACAGTAGTTAATTGGTGCCTTGCATTATCTTTATTAACATTACATGTAACCTTTGTTTTGCAACTGTTGAATTCATGTGTAGCAATAGTGCACTAATATCATTCTATTTATGTAAAACATACTTATTTGGTTGGATGCATTTGCTTGTCTCAATCTTCAATTGTTTGGATGATCTAACTGTGACATGCATATAATTTGTTCTTATACTAAGTAGATAAAACAAAATTTGGATATTGGAACTTCTATTAGTGATCACATGCTTGAGTCTAACCTGGAATATGCTTCCATCTTCATTTCATGTATATGAAAAACTAAACTATATGTGAAGACATTTGCTTCTTTTTGCAGTTTTTTGTGTTTTGTTTGTCTTGAGGAGACCTTACAGTACCACCATCAAATCTATGCCTCGTATATCTGCTCGAGATATAGATTTGATTCATAATAAGGAATTTATAAAGTGGTTTGAAAAACGTGTAAGTTTATCCATGCTTTTCTCACATGAGAAAGGTTTTGGAATGTGCACTTTGATAGCAGTGGGAACCATCATAAGTTATGGGTCTTGAAACTTGTCCCATTAGACTGATATGCTTTCAAACCTTATGCTTTGTAGTCATTGATTTAGATGTCTCATAACTCTGTTAGATGGCCATGTTTCCAAATTTGGTAGTTGGTTGACGACCATTTTTTTCTTGCAATCATAGTTCTCCACTTCCATGAGTGTAACAAAAATTAAATTACTTGAGTAAAAGGTGCATTCATTAAGAATGAGTTTTGTCGATGTGTTATAAAAGGAGTGAAATGAGAAAGCTTAAGCTATTATTCTTACTTTTGATCGGATACTTAAAGTGTTCATTCTAGATGTTGTGAAGTTCTGATTAAGGTAGTCAATGAAATAGGAAGTGGAACCTATCTTATTGAGCTGTTGTTTCTATGCTGCAATAATATTGTATTTTCTTTGTTCTCTACTTATGAAATATATTGGCGATACAACATGTCCTCTCAATTGCTTTTATTCTCGACCTTCAACTTTACATTTCTGGTTTGGTTAGTGGAATTGGGGCATGAAGCGATTCGAAGAGACAAGTTAAGTTGCACTCCCTATGGCATTTTATTCTATTTGTGTTCAGTTGTAGAATATGGAATAGGGCATGAAGGGGTGGCAAACAAACTCTTAAGAACCTGGAAAGTTTTAGGGAAAGGAAAAACAAATGTTAAAGAAAATGATTTTCTTCAATTTTGGCTTTACAATAGAAAATATAAAAAGAAAATCAAAATATAATCATATAGAGAGAAACAAATGGCAGAGTTTGAATAAAACATATAAAATTAATTTATTAAGTTTAAATGTATTTTTCCTTCCACTTTTCCTCTTAATTTTCCTCATTATTTTATTTCCTTAGTATTTTTCAGGTTTCAAACGAAACCTTAGGTTATTTGAAGTTTGGTTGTCTGGATCCAGGTTATCGACTATCTCTTCTTTACATTCTCTCTGCACCATTTGGGCTTTTCTTCATGCGCCTGTGATGTGAAGATTAGAATTTGGGCAAATTCATTAAAGTTGGCTCTGCACCAAAGTTTCTTTCTTTTTTTGAATGGTTTACTTTTTAGTGTAAATGAGATATTATTGGGGATTTCATTGCCTTGAATAATGCATGTATAGTGTCAATGACAAGAGTGACAAGATACACTTTATAGAAAATAGAAAACAGAAAACAAATGAACAAGCGAAATGTAGTTTATCTCACTACTGTTTCAATCGCCAATACAGTATGGAGCAGATAATTTCTTAGATGCTGCAAGATTTAGCTACTGTACCAGTAAGATCTCTGCATTGCAACGACTTAACATATTTATTTATTTAGTACTTTATATTCAGCTTTTCCTGATAGGGATGTTGCAAGATTTAGCTACTGTACCAATAAGACCGCAACATTAGGTGCACCAAAGAGGACTTTTCAATTTCTCTTGGAAGAACATGTTTCTTTCTACTGACCCATTCGATTAATCGTGGATGCATTTAGATCTTCTTCTTGTTGGCACTATAGTTTGTTCTAATCAGTATTCAAACTATTTGGTTTGATACAATGCAACATCATACATGAGTCTCAAGCTTAGGTAGCTCTTGAGCTAAAAACAATATTACATTGCCGAGCTTGAATACTTTGTTTTTAATGCTATTCATTTTGGTGATGTTTCGGATATTTTGTAAATGGATATTTTGGTTTGAATACTTTGTTTTCAATGCTATCTCACTGTTTCTTCGTCAGTCATGGGTCAATCCAGCTTAAATTAATTTTAAAATAAAGCAGCGTTCTCGATCAATCCAGTTTGTTTTTTCATCAGTCAAATATCCTCTTATAGTTGCAGCCAAGGAAACGATGTCATTCGTATATAACTCTTTTAGTTGCGGCTAAAAAAGTCCCCATCCATAGTCACCATTTTAGTTGCAACCACAAAATAACCCCATTTATAGCCATCCTTTTAGTTGCGTCCAAAAAATTGCCCCATCCATAGCCACTATTTTAGTTGTAGCGAAAAAAAATCCCCATCCATAGCCACTCTTTTAGTTGCGGCAAGAAAATAACCCCATCCAAAGCCACCCTTTTAGTTGCGGCGAAGGCTCTCCCATCCATAGCCACCTTTTGGATTGCTAAGGCAAGGCCCACATAATGAGTAAGCCCCAGCCATTTCTTTTGGTTCACGACAAAGTACGTCATGATGCCTTATAGTTGCGGCCAAGTAAAAGATGATCATCTCTCATAGTTGATAACCATTTTTTAGTTGCGGCCATAAATGTCCCCATCCATAGTCACTCTTTTAGTTGCGGTTTGGAAACAACCATCTATAGACATCCTTTTAGTTGTGGCTAGCAGATAACCCCATCCATAGTCATTATTTTTAGTTGCAGCCAAAAAATGCCTCCATCCATATGCCAAACCACCTTTTAGTAGGAGCCAAAACTAAAATTGTAACTATAACTTTTAGTTATGCCCCCTATAGCCATGACTAGTTGCGCCATTTTCTTTGTATTTATATCATATGGTTGCACTTGGTCTTACTTTTGGTTGGGATCAGTGACCCCAACTAAAAGCTTACTTCCTTGTAGTGACAACGTTCATGAAATAATTTATCATGATCTTCTTTTATTTGCCAAACTCTTTTTAATTAGAATGTAATAATGTCTGAAAAAGTCTCTTTCAATTTTGTTTCCCCAGGTCAGAATGAATAATTTGATTCAACTCTAGTATTTGAATTAGTTTATGAATTTTATATTTATTTCCCGTTATGTTGTTTGGTAATTCTAAATTGAAATGAAATAAATTAATGTCTTCACATTATTACATATTTAAATAATTTTATTTGATTTTAAATATCAAAATTTACGTAGTTTTATAATTTTTAAAAGATGAAGTTTAGCCTATATTTAAAAATAAATATAAAAAAATCCTTATCGTTTTTAAAAGTATATTTGGTAGCTGAGAAAGGGTTGGAAATGAAGCAAATAGAACTTCAATTACGGAACTATTTTTCCTTTTTCAGATTTTGTGTACTTGCTTTTTGATACACAAGGTAAAACGTATTTTTTCTCAGTTTTCTAAAGCGCAAGCATTCAATTAATGTTAAGGTAGAAATGAGAAGCAAAATCAATTGCTGATGTCTTTTGTTTTAAAAAATATATTTATAAAATAATGTTCTATTTTTGGTTTTGGAGTAAAGCTATGAAAGTAGAAGCCGATGATTTTTCGTCTTATTTTTATGTTTAGTAAGGTGTGATTGAATATGTTTTGAAATATAAATAGAAATTAATGCAAGAGTATTATTTAAATTTCAAGACACATTTTAAAATGGAGTTTTTATATATTTTTTTAAGGAGAGGTGGGAATGAGAATAACCTCTATGTTTAGATTTATAGACATATTTTATTTATTTTATCCCCTAATTAATAAAAATATAATTTAATTTATAATTAATAAAAGTATTATTAATCATTCACAATTAAAGGATGATTAATAATGTTTCCTAATTTTTCTATTTTAATGAAATAACTTCTTTTTAAATATTTATTGGAGAATTATTCTGGAAACTTTAGAGAAGTTAGAAATTTAGGATTTGAAAAGTAAAATCTTAAAATAAAATAATAAATTGAAATTATTTTATATTTAATTAATGCAAAAATTACTTTTGATTCTATTCATATTATTATAAAACTTATCCAAACTTTCTTTTCCCTCGTACCAAACGGCCCCCTAAGAGAAGAGGAGGATGACTGAAAACAAAAATAAGAGCAATTCTATTTACACCCCATCCATTTCTCTATACACCCCATATCACACACACCCCATGTTTTCACCCCATCTCTCTAATGGGGTGTAGAGAGAAATGGATGGGGTGTGTTCCGGGTATGATCGTTTTCCCAAATATCTTCCAAAATTGTTGTTGGATCATGCTTTGTATCTCACATTCCTCTTCTTCTGGATATGAATTTTTGACTTTGGTTTTTCAAAACTTAATTTGTATCTTGTTTTCCTATTCTTACGGATATGAATTTCTGATTTTAGTTTTCGAACACGTGTGCCGAAAATGAAGTTGCACTACAGTATGAATTTGAGTTTGGTTTTATAAAGTATAATTTTTTTGTTTTTTATAATATTTTTAATGCAATGGTTGGAGCAATTTTCTTTAGTTTTGTTCGAATATGCCTATGCGGATTTGAGAAACTACGGTTTAGATTCCTAGATGGATGTTTTGGCTACATTTTATTAATCTAGAATCTTATGATTGGTCTAAATTAAAGGAAAAAAATTGTGTGTAATTTCAAAATGAAAAATTACTTTAATGACGATGATGGGGCTGAATGGTTTGATGGGAAAAAATTTTGTCATGAAAATGGGGTTCTTTGGACATCCCAAAGAGGAGGAGCGGACATTTGGAGTTCAAAGTACGGTTAAAACTGCAGAAAGAGGTTACTCCAATTTGGGCAAAATCTCTTGCTAAGGGGGGCTCTATTAAAGATGAAAGGAGACTTGTACTAAACCTGATAACATTGAGGTATAAGAGGAGGGAAGAAGTGGGGCAAGGTGCCCTTAAAACACCCAATTGTGTCCTATGAAGATTGTGGCATGGAACATTAGAGAGCGGGTCACCACGACTTTATTGTCTCAATGGCGGGAAGAGGAAGTTTGATTTACAGTATTATCGTGTTTTATCGAAACAAAAGTTAGCACTTGTAGATCATTATAAATTTTTGCCTAAACTTCATTTTGATAGCTTTGACTATTAAGTAACTTCTTTGGAATATTATTATGAAAAACAATAGAATGATCCATTGTATGGCCCATTTCTCTCATCTTAATATCAAATCCTCAACATCACAAACAGAAAGAGATATGGGAGAATTTACTTAGTATTAAAAATTATCTCACCGGGCCTTGGGTGGTTATTTAGTGATTTTTGTGGAAATCTTACACCCCCATGAAAAAATAGGTGGAACAACTGGCAACTCTTCTAGAATGTAAAATTTTGCAAAATTCATTAACAATTGTCAATTGATGGAATTAGAATCTTTCGAGCTTTCATATACTTGGTTTAATAAGAGAAAAGAATCTTCATCAATTTTTGAAAAATTAGATAAAGTACTCATTAATGACCAATGGATTATTCATTTTAGGGATGCAAGGGTAGAAAATCTTCCATCATTGGTTACGATGTGGACCTATTGTGCTGCATTTAGATAAAAAAATTGTAGAGATGAAAGCCAAAGCCTTTTAGGTGTAGGAATTTTGGTTCCACATTCTTGGTTTTATTAGTATTGTTAGAGAAGCTTGGAACCTGACCTTTATGAGTTCAAATGCTTTCCAACTAGTGAAAAAGTCTAGAATCTTTAAGACAAAAAGTGAAAACTTGGAATAAACGAGAAGTAGGAAATTTGGAAGAAAATATAAAACAAATTGAAAAATAAATTGATATGGTGCAAGGTGTCTTAATGACAGACCCTCATAACGTAATCCTTCAGGAAAAAAAAGTTCTTTTATCTCAAAAGCAACTAAGTTTGAAATTATAAAGAAATCAAGTGAAGCTGATATCAAGACAAGTTTGGATCCATTTAGGTGATAAGAATAATCGTTATTTCCAAAGCAGTTGCTCTAAATAGAAGAAAAAACAAAATCCTAGAAAATTAGAGATACTAAAGAAATTTGGTTTCATTAGTCAAAATGGCATTTCTAAGACATTCATTTATGACTTCACTAAGAGATTCCCATCAGAGGATCTTAGGATAAATCTTGATCTTTTTTACTCCTTAGTCCTTGTATTTCAGAAGAAGAAAACAAAGAACTTATTAAAATAGTTACAAAAGAAGAAATCCTTATAGCTCTCTCGTAGATCGATAGTATCAAAGCACCTAATCCAGATGGTCTCCAGGCTAGTTAATATAAAAAATATTGGAATATAGTTGGCAAATTTGTTTGCAACATGATCAAAGCTTTTTTTATAGCAGGCGCCCACAAGAGATAAACAAGGCGTTCATATCCACATTGATTCCAAAATCAAAAAACCCTGAATCAACAAATCATTTTAGACCCATTAGTTTATGCAATGTTTGCTATAAAATTATATCTAATATTTTGGCTAATAGGGTAAAACAACTATTAAATAAAATTATCTCCCCCCTTGTAATCAATGATAATATATGTTATTATGAATCATGCATCCTTTTAAAAGAAAAAGGAATAGGTTATATGGTAGTTAAACTTGATTTGGAAAAAGCTTATGATAGATTATAATGGAATTTTATTAGGACAATTCTTTCAAAAGTAGGTTTCCATTCCAAATGGATTGAATGGGTTATGGAATGCATCTCCACGGTCTCTTATTCTTTATTAATAAATATCAATTCATAAGGGAAAATTCAGCCATCAAGAAGCATTAGGCAAGGTGATCCCCTATCTCCTTATATTTTCATTCTTTGTGTTTAGTTTATACCTCTTTTGTTTTTAGCACCTACTCGTAGCTCTCCTTAAGTAAACCAACTTTAATTCTCGGACTAACGACTTCCGACCTTCAGAACACCGGGAATTGAAGCCCTTTTCCTTTTTCCTTTCCCTCCACGCATGGTTTTCCTCCTCTGTTTTGTTTTTCCTCATTTTCTTTCCTTTCTTCTTTTAACCTTTTTCTCCTTTCCTTTCCTTTTCTCATTTCTTTTTCTCCTATCTTTACCTTTTTTCTCCTTCTTTTCCTTTCTTTGTTCCACGAATTGTTTTCTTCTCCAAAATCCTCTTGTGGTTTGATCCACAAGAGAAACTTTCTCTCACTTTCCCCACATTTGACTTCATTCTCCATTGTGCCATGTGTCCACATGGACACATACACTAGATTAAGCGAATGCCACACCACAGGGCTCTCATGACATGTGCACTCCTCTAAGCTTTCCATGTGGAGTCCACATGGTCATGTATGTGACACTCTACTCCATGTGTCGTTCGACACGTGCCTAGAAATACGTGGGAAATTTATTTGTCGAGAAATCCAGCGAAATTATTTGGAGTAGCTAGATTTCGTGAGGCGATTCTAATGAGTGAAGTCGTTTAGTCATCCGAGATCTAGAAAATTTCAAATTTTCCTTTGTACTCACCGACATCAAATTCTTAGTTTGCCATTTTCCCGGGTTTACGATTTTGATATACTCTAGCTATTTGTGGGGTGTATTGATTTATTAATGATTAAGTACATAAAATTTTCGGTAGAATCATGATAAATTCATCAAAATCTGACACGATCATGGAAACTAAACAGTATTTTTCAAACTCTTCTATCCTCATTGGTACAAGTTATGTTAAGTTGGAAATGAAGTTGTAAGAAAAACAAACATCGCCATAAAGTAAAATGTTTTACATCCATTCATCTGGCTTGTAACAAAGTCACAATAACTAGAACAAGTGCTGACATATCATTCATTGTTCATATAGGTCTAATAACATATAAATTCTTGCATCATAAGTCCAAAAAGTAAACTTAAAACATAGTTTGTATAACGGTATCAAGATGGTGGAGGTGGTTGAGAGAAAACAGATTCAAGGAACCCTATAACCCTTTCCTTAAACTGATTGACTCTTTGTTGTAATTGCTCATACTAGGAGGTCAACATGTCTCATAAGAATCAATACGAGCCTCAATTGAAGAGAAACGTGAGTCATCCACAACAACAAGCTTCTATGTGGGAAGCTAATGAGCGTCACGTGCCCTAACTTATATAAGGTGATTCATTCTGGCTGGTGGTACTTGGCATGAGGAATATCGTAGGCTTTGATTCTGGTGCATCAATCTATAATGGAGGAATGCCTAAGTTACCAGAAGGCTGATATCCTCCCTCCATGTCGCTATTCTCTTTATCATCATCTGAGTTAGCCTCCGCTTCATCTCCCATACGTCTCCATTCACCATCCTCTGATTTCACAAACTTCATTCTACCCATAGTTGACTCGTTTCAGTGTGAGCCACGAGAAACCTATCTTCTTGTTTCCTAGTGAAAAGCCGAGGAGTCTAAATCGGCTTCTTTGAAAACTTTCATAAAAAAGCATCCATAGGGGAATACCCGAGTGGTGCTCTCATATGACAATCATATGATTAAGCATAATATTGCCAAGGTTGACTCTACGACCCATCAATAAGGAATCAACAAAAAATGCTTCAAGATAAGACAACTCTTCTTTGTGTCCTCCTCGTGGTATGATGGAGAATGAAAAGATGTGATGGAGTACGCAACATTTGATTGAAGACTGAACATTGGACTTTGACGTAAGCGATTTACTTCGCATAAGTGCTCAGTATTTCGAGAGAGTACAAACCCTGGAATGTTAGGCCAAGTCTTCATGTCATCCACTAGTAGGCCTTCGCATGAGACGCCAAAAATTTTATGCGGAGTAAGTCGTATGTCTTTTCCTCTCAGTGTACAATCAATGAAAGCTCCATATGTGAAATGAACTTTGGAGTAGAAGCACCGCACTAGTTGTGTATACACTGGTTCAACCAAAAGCGACTGATCAGGCCATCCCTATCGAATATAAGCCCTCGACGAAGTTGCTCATAAATTTAGAATATATCCCTTTCGGGTAGTATTGTCCCTTTTATTGAAATACTTAATATATCTATCAAACTCTTCATTTGTGTTGAATAACCTAGATCGATGCGAGACTTGGTTCTTGTCTCGGTGTCGTTTGCACAGGCGGCGCTTGCTCCCTAAATGCTTCCTCCTTGGTGCCATATTAGTCTCCTAAATACCTATAATAGGAATGTCGGACAACCGTCACATTAATACACTCAATCAAACAAACATCCATAATTTCAATATTCATCACGGGTAGGATTTATTTACAACAATTTTCTCATAACAACTAATTTAGGAAATTCTACACGATAATAAATAATTGGAATAACTTCAATTAATAAATTAGTATCAATAATTCACTCTTGAACAACATTCTCAATTATTATTTTTCGTTGACACTTTCCTTACTTTTTCACTTAACCCAAACCATTTAGAATGTTGGTTGAGTTTGATGTCAGTCTACTAAACCATACTCAACTGAATTTGGGTTCTTGGTAAGAGTTTTGAATCTATTAATTTTGTGATGGGAGTTGACATCCTAAAGACAATAATGGTTGAAAAGCTCCTTAGTGATTTGGAAGCCTCTATGGAATGACAGTTTTCAGGTAAGTCATTGAAATCTTTATAACATTTTTTTGGGAAAATATTTGTCCAAGGAGCATGATGGATTGTGGGCATCGATTTCATAGATTTCCATACAAAATAAAGTATCGACAATTTATAAAAGAGCAAACGACCTCCATATACAAAAATCATGCATGACCAAATAAAATTTTCTCAACAACCAAGCAGATGGAAAAGAAAGAGACAACAAGAAAGAGAACCTAGATTCTATGGTTTGAATGAGAATTTTGGTCGACCAACAATTTCTCTTTCGTGTGACCGATCGTTCTTTGGAGGAGGAAGCTTCTTAGTTGACGGATGAGTTTATGGGGTTTTCGTGTTAGGGCTTTGAGTCAAATGAGAGGTCGATCTTGAAGAAACAAGGCCGAGCTTGAAAGGAGATGAGAGAGATGCAAAGCGAGGTTGAGGAGAAGAAGAAGCGAAAATGAGGTGTGAGGTTGAAGAAGAACAGGGAAGAGGATGTTTGGCATGGGTTTTGGATGTCAGCCTGGTTGAGAGAGAAGAAATGGATGTTTGGATTAGGTTATGGCTTGTGAGTAAGATAAATGAAGGGTATTTTAGGGAAGCAAATTTTCTTTTGTAATCTCATGGACTCTTTATCAAATATTTGGGTTCTTTATCAATTATTTGGTTCAAATAGGACTTGGGCTAGGTTTGGTAAGTTTTAGGACTAAATTTTCAAATATTTCATGCTAAGGCCCCATAACATATTTTTCCCAAAAGATTATAGATTTTTTTATTGAAAAATAATATTCTTCAAGTTCTATATCAGAAAAAAAAAAAAAAATTCAAAACGGAATGAAAGCAGGAGATCAAATAAAAAACTTTAAGCGAATGATGATTTGATTTTTTAATTAAAAAAAGTTCCTTAAACAAACGGAACCAATAAAAGTCTCTTTTTTTTTTTACAATCAAAACCCGTCTCCAAAGCGTTCACTAATTTGAAATGAAGGATGTTAACCTTTAAAAAAAAAAAAAAAATCCTCAATAAAGTCTCTGAATACAAAATCTCCATTTCCATAATAAAATCGTCGAATCACTACACGGGAAAGCGAGGAAAAGTGATTTGATATGACAAATAATAATAGTAATAATTTTTTTTACTAACCCTTATATTCACATGTTCGAATCCTCATAGTTAGGTTTTTCCAATGATTTAATTAGTTAAATCACATTAAAAACATAATTTTGAGTCCATCTAATATGAATCATTTAACAAAAAAAACAAATAAATTAAATCTCAAGGAAATCAAATATATAGGTTGATACGATATCACTTGTCAGAATTCATAATATTATAATCACATGTTTCTAATATGATAATAATATAAACATGATAGAAATTCAAATATTATACCCGGATCATGCATGATAGATAAACCCTAAATAAACATGTTTTATCAATTTAATTCAAGAGATATTAGATCGTATAGGCGGAAGCACACTTGTAATAAGTAATCGGAAGTGGGTGGAATATACTTGTTAGATCTTCCAGATTCGATGTAAGCTAATTAAAAATTTTTATCTCTCCTCTAGTGATGGGAATGTAGAGAAGAAGAAAAATAACTAAGGTTCTTTTTTCATCCTATGAATTAGGGATCATAACCCTAATATTTATATTAGTCATATTTTGTTAGATATTTCTATTTTGACCCCTCATCAAAATAGAAATATCCCTTACATATCTACATATTAATTTCATGACAATAACACCCTTAAGCCAATTGCTTAATTCAATAAGATCATTTGGTTAAGCAACGAATTAAAATTGATAACATGAACATATTTAATATTTACCTTATGTGGGCTCATCATAATAATGAAGTTATCCAACAAATTATACACTTTATATTTAAAATTGTAAACTAAAATTATTATGATTATTTTCATATGATTTGAGATATTTAAAACCATTGTATAAAAAGTCCATACCAATACAAAAAACCTTGTTTTATCATGAGTAATGGTAAGAAAGATCTAAGTATACATTTTTGAATAATAATGGATCCTATGTATTAAGAAAGATTTTTGGTGTAAGCAATTACTATACTTTGGGTAAGTAAGCAATTATTTCCTTTTGAATAAGTAAGCAATTAGTTCCGTTTGGTGAGGTTGATGTCTCCTATATAGCTTATCATTAGGTTTGTATTGGAGCTCTCACTATTAGTGTGTTTAAGGTTCTCACGGTTAGTGTGTGTTTAAGGTCATGATTAAGGTTCACTATATAAATTATTCTCTATTTGAATTATCGAGATAACGTTTGGGATGAGTGAAATGACATAGGCAAGTGGAAGATGTTAAGGTTATGGGCTTGGGTCGCCTATGTGGGCTTGACCTAGCCTAAAGCCTCATGACATAACATCCCATAGATGTGTTTTACAGACATATATCTAATCTATATATTATCTTCCTGGTTCAGTTTTGAACAAAAAATAAAAATAAAAGATTCTCATAATCATCCAAACCAATATTTTAAGTGGTCGGTCGGTGATCGATTGTCAGTCTGACCAACTTTTGGTCTAATTTCCATTACAGACGGTCTTAGGTCAGATTGCTTGTGAATTGTCAAAGCGAAGGATTCGACCAGCCGAACGGATCGATAGCCCGGTTCTGCGTCGTCGAATGATTAGCGGAAAACAACTATTACAAACATCTCTCTCGATAAAGATTATCATGTTTGAAAGTGCTTAAGCCTCTTTGAACCAAAGCAATGTACATGAGATTAGAAAAACTGTAGCGTGTATTTGTACCTCTAGAACATGTCATGACTTAATTTATGATTAGAACTAGACAAATTCGACACCATTTCGATGCTTGTGAAAGCCATAGCCAAAGGTTCAATTGAAAGAGTTTACAACAAAGAACACACTATAAGAAAAATTGTCAATAATGACATTTTTTAGGTGTTAAGAAATGCATAACATAACACTTTCTAAATGTATCATATTTGCCCGCAATCACGAAATTGGCAAAAGCTGACCATGACACTTTAAAAGTGTCATCTTCCAACTAATTTTGGGCTATTTACATGTCATCTTTTGCTCAAAACATGACCTTTATTTGAGTGTCATTAATTTTTTGAAAAATTAATGGATTATCTACCTCTTATCAATGACACTTTAAAATGTCATTGTTTCTATACCTATATTGACACTTTAAAAAGCGTCATTTCTTATGCATTTATGATGACAATTACAAAAATGTCAAGGATTGTGAAAAATCATTTGTTTATTTTTTACACTCATTTGAAGGGTCATCTTATGTGTTTAATAATATGGAAAACATATTTTGTATAATCTGTTATTTGTAATTTTCATTTGACTTTTCATATAATTCAAAATAATTACTCACTAATTTAAAATGGAATTCAATATTAATAATTACATCCCCAAAAAATGAATAACTTTATTATGCTTTCCCAACAAATATATATTTTCAACTTCAACAAGAACAAGTATATATGTACCAAAAACAAGTATGTAATTCCTTAATAAGAGTAAGATTACAAGTAAGATTAATTAAATAACAAGGCAAAACTATATTTTGTTCACTCTTGACCTTGGAATCTTTTTCACCTCGCATATATTACAAGAAATAAAATGAAGAAAGTGAAAATAAATAATATTTCTAAAATTTCATTTATATCATTTCATTTTAACAAAAGAACAAGTATACATGTACAAAAAAAACAAGGCATGTAAATTCCTTAATTAATAAAAGTAAAATTACAAGTAAGATAAAAAAAAAAAAACAAGGTAAACAATATTAGGTAGTTCACTCTTGACCTTGGAATCTTTCACAAACATATATCACAAGAAATAAAATGAAGAAAATGAAAATTAACAATCTTTATAAAATTTGTCATCATTTTCTTCGTTTTATATAATTGGTCTTAAGTAAAGTTTCTTACCATCTTTTAATTAAAAACCTCTTATTTTCTTATAACAACGCTCCCTTCAACAATAATAAATAGCAACTTTTCTACAATTATAACAATTTCTTCATATAACAACATAAACAATAATAACATTAATGATGGTGAAAAATTATTCATGCTCTTCTTCTCAATGTAATAATGACAATAATAATTTCTTCATGTAACAACAATAACAATAATAACATTAAATATAAAAATAATTGTTTGATTACTTGTATTAACAATAATGAAAATGAAATATTAAAAATGTTAAGTATACTTTCAAGCATATGTAAGAATTAATTGTATTGTCAATATAACCCACTTTGTCCCTTTTTAATGAGAGTCAACTTCACTATATGATTTTTCCCTTTAAACCAATAAATTAATTATGATATAAATGATGATTAGTTGGGTTAACAAAAATATTTATGTATGAGAGTAATATAATTTATTAATGAGTACATACCCTTGTAGATTGAAGATTTTGGTCAACAATAATATATTTCATATATCTCATCACATAATAGCCACACTCCACGTACACTACCTATTTGTCTTCGGCACTATAGGTACATATATGAGTTTTGAAACAATTAAATCTATTAAAAATTTATGGGTTCATCTAAGTGTTTAAAGTATGTAATTAAATCTAAATAAGTAGTTTACCACTATTTTTACCCACTTGGCTCTCTTTTTGATGATTTTGTTTCTCTGGTGGAAGAAAAAAAGGATATAGGGTCTATCTATCGAAACGGTCTCTTCAGGCTACCTCTGTGTGGATAGTGTTTAGGGCCTTAGCAGTGGTTACTCTCGGAAGCTTCATACATTTGGCGCCGATTGGTATTGGTCGTGGCGGTACTCCGATTATATAGTTTATAATTCGATCTGGATTCGAGCGAGCGCGGACTCGTCGGCTATAATTTTAATACGTGTATACAGTTTAGCCCATCAGCTACGACATATCTTCTGAGGTGCCTCGCTTTAATTAATCTTTCCACCATGAATTTTAGGCTTCGGTACCTATTGGTCTCATGCCCATAATCTCTATGATAATCGTATCGTACGGACGGGTTTCTTTGAGATGGGTCCATTAGGATTGGCTTGGGCCATTTGAAATAACAGCAAGCGTGAATGAAATGGCCCGACCTCTCATATGTGTTCGATGTTTATGGGAGTAGATTTTTGGGGGCTTCCTCTTTTCTATGACTAATCTCAGGTTGCTTTCGAGTTTTTGCTCGACCTTCCACAAATTTATTTGCTTCTTCTACTCAGACTTCTTTGCTTCCATCGGCTTGCTTGTGATCATAGTTTCGGTTCTTTATCTGCGAGATGTTATCTTCGATATTGAATATCAATTTGCCCGCTTGTACTATTCTTCCATTGTAGCCGGCGGGTCTAAAGACAGTGAGTGGAAGAAAGGGGTGGATGGCGTGAAGCTTCTCCTAAAGTTCTAAAGGACTATGTCTCCATCTTTGTAAACCTCACACTTGTTGGGCCAGCTGGTCAGAACCTCTGAGTGAAGTCTGTATGGTTTCCTCCTCCACCCTTTATAATAGTTTGCAAGAGCTAATATTGCATCTTCTTCGTACTAAACAAAAAGATCTTTGAGAGATGAATAGGTCAAGCTTCGTTGAAACGGAAATTTATTGAATTACGTGGGAAAAACATGGAACATTGCCTTGAACCCTTGGAGGCTGGTAGAAGACTTTACAACGAGATGGTCATTGTTGGCGTTGTATATAGTCATTGTGGTTGTAATGGAGCATGTGATCATAAGGATGTAGACGAGAAATTTGATTTCTAGAAAAAGTAATCGTAATTTCGATTCTGAATTGTAATTTCGATTAAAAATCAAATTTATTCTCTAGATCTTGAATGAAGAAAGCAGTTTCAGATTGGAATCGTCTCCACGAAATCTAAATTTAGCATGTAATTTCATCGGTTAGAGATAGTCGGAATTTGCGTTTTCGAGGCATCGCGGTTCGGGTGCCGTAAAACGATTTTCGATGTTATGAAAGCCACATATAACAAGTACTCATGTTCCATAAGTGGCATGGTAAATGATGAAAATGGGCCGTGAGATAGTGCGGGAATGTCACTTGGAGAAAGAAGACAAGAATTGGCGATTTTGAAATTTTAAGTTGGATAATAGGACAATAAAGAATAGTTCTCATCTTCTTCAAATATCAAAAGAAAAAACGTGGGAAACAAGGGAGGAGGATGCAGTAGTAGAATTTGTGACATTTTTAGAGAGAACATCGAGCTTCTCTTTTCAAAATATCGGGAGGAATCAGGCCCATCGTGGTCGTCGGAACAAAAGGGAAAGGTACCTTTCTGTGAGGAGAGGGCTTAGTGTGGAGTCTGCCGGTTGAAATTTAGACGACTCCTTGAGATAGGGGTTTCTCCTGGGTTTTATTCTTCGTTTAAGTACTTTGTGAATGTTTGAGTTGAATGAGGCCGTGAGGGGCCGTTTGATCGATCCCAAATCTTGGAACCTAAATGTTAGAAATTTTTTTTACCCATTTGTGTGGTCCATGGCAGTGCACGGCTGTTTGGGTTAGAAATTGGGTGAATTGTGAAATAAATCATGTATTAGTTTGTATGAGGCCAGAAATGGCGGTGAAATTCGGGTTCACTAAGTGAACAAATGATTGGTGATTTGCCGGGAATAGTAACCAAGGGTTTCACTATTCCCGAGAATAGTGTTCATAAAATAAATTTTGTGAATTAATGTGTTTGGTCGAGTAATTCAAGTAGAATTGCTGCGTGTTTAATCATTAGCCCATGAGCTAATTTTGATGAGAGTGATGGTGAACTTACATAGCGTGATTGTGTGATTTGGTGCATGTCGGATATAATATGCGTAATATATATTTGCATGTGTTATAAATTGTAATGGAATTGGCGTCATTGCATTATATACTGCTAGGACACCTAGGGCGGTGGAGTGAGTGCATGAGATGAAATACAGAAAATTAGGTTCGGAGGGTTGTCTAAAAATGATAATTATCGGAGGGTAGTCCGTACGAAAATTATCAATCGTCGGAGGCGACCCAGTTGATATACATCGGGAGGGTAGTCATAAATAATATCGTAAATCGGAGATGGCCCAATTGAAGTATATATAAATCCCGGAGGGTTGTCCGCAAAATAAACATTATAATTCTCATACGAAGCTTAGGCGAGTGTGAGGATCGGTAGGGACTTCAGTGCAGATAATCGATTAGACATTCAAGTAGGATCATGCATTTTCTTGAATGTGTGTTTATTTTAGAGCATTGCATACTTAGGGTGATTCCACTACTGAGCATTAGCTCACCCTGTCAAGGGATATTATTTTACAGGTACAAGGAGTGTGCGAGGAGACGACTCATCCTAGAGACTGAGCTTTAAAGAAAGCCGGATTGTGGCTTTGGGTTATAATGTATGACATGTATTAAATTCTCTAATTTTTAATATGTGTTGTATAAGAGTAAATTTGAACTCCTTGAAACTATTAGATATAGTTGGATAGATATTGTGATGAGTATTGGTTTATGAGCCCAGTGGCCAGACAATCATAGGCTGTATATTGGATTGTTTGAGACCGGGTTTATACATGTGTTGTATTTGGGTAGAGCTCCTGGTCTGAGAGACTCTGGATTTTAAATGAGAAATGTCGGGTCACCCGGAGCATTCACGAGTCATTTTCCCGGGTTGTGGTGGTCGACGGACCAGGGGTTTGGGCGATCCTAGGCGTTAGAACCATCGAACATAACAAATGTTGGCGCAGTGAACCCTCGGGGTGCCTCGTGGTGAGATGTGGTGCCCTCGGGGAGAGAAGGCATCGTCGGGACTTGAATCCAACTGGCTGCGGCGGTGGTATGTAGAGCGTAAGGCGAGGTACACTGGCGACATGGGTGGCACTATGCCCGTTGGGTAATGTGGATGCGTTCTCGAGCAATCCGTTTGGCGGGTTCTGCCCTCGACCTGTTTCTCTTCCTGCTCGACGGAATGTTCCACTATCAGCGTTGCTGAATGTAGAGCGATGCGAATGCCTCTGGTGTGACTGTCGGCTATTGTTCGTCGGGGAGACGTTTGGTGAACTCCCCGAGGACAACTCATCATTTGTTGGGGTATCTACATCACTCGGGATGATGAAGGCTCGCTCGCTATCCGCGAGCGGTTCGGTGCCTTACTTGATCATTGTCTTACCGCGTCTTTTGGCGAATGCGCCTCTTTTTTTCTACTTGGGTCGTTTTCACCTTTACCAAATGTTCATTGCGATCTCTGATTCCTTCATATCTTGCTTGCTCCTCTTGTTTCTTACTCATTGTCTTGATGCAGCGAAGGGGTGATCTTGGCGACTAGATCACTAGGTTGCTAGTCATTACACTTGTGTCATGCAGGCCGGATGTAGAATTGAACAAAAGTATCATCGGCAATGCGGGCTTGGCTCAGCGGCTATCGATGGCCCTTAGCCACGATAGCTCAGCGGAACAGGTTGCATCAAACTAAAACTGACCTAGGAACCAGCGATCTAATTAAAAATTTGGCTGCTTTCACTTAACCTGATAAGGCTTCCACAGAAACCATCTTAGGTGTAATTTGCTCCCCTAATAACATACGAATGAAAGATGAAAGTTTGAATTTACATAGTATGCTGGCAAGGTGCATTGACAACCGTCGACGTAGGAATATACTGGAAGTGGATGTCGGGTTGCGACACCACTCACGAAAATCGATGATTCTCTTTTTTATGCGGGAGCTTTACCCCGAGTACAACACATCCCAATAATCAACAATGACCACCACGAGTGCATGTCTGTAAAATAAGCGGCCCACTTGGGCCGCATCAATACCGAACATATAAGCATGACTATAAAACCATAGTCCATAAGAGTTTAAATTACATCACTCTTATACAAATAATTACAACCCCCGTATATATTTACAAAATATATATTAAAGCCTAATCCAGAAGCTTTCTTCATATGTCTTTGTCGAATCTTCGGGCGTGATACACACGACTTGTACACGAAAGGGTCTATGTGAGGGTGAAGCGAAAGCCCGGTGGTAGGAAGCGAGGGGAGGGGGGGGGGCGGAGGCAGGCGGGCAGGAGTCTCCATCTCTGGGACTCACTCCTACCTAAGTGAACATGCAATGGTCGCATAATCAAACACACATCACAGTGCAACATACACATGTCTACCTAAATGTCTACAAGCCATAAATGAGACTCGACTCACCATGCCTCATGCTCACCCAGAGCCCTGTGAGCTCCCATCTTTCAATGTCATTGAGTAATATATCTAGAGTCACTCCTTGAGCCTGGAAGTCTCATATCTATCACCTTATTTGTGACAAGCATCAGTATTACCAACAACCAAGTATCGAAACTCATAGGCTTCGTGCAAATGCAAATGTCAATGGGCAACAAATCCCAAGTCAATCCAGGCTCACATCTATGACAGAAGTCTATGCTGATAAACATGGCCAGGTGTGTCTTCTTTAGACGACATAGCTTCGGGTGATCACAGTAGGTCTCTTACACCCATCTGGGAACTATGATATCGGGTCTCTTGCACCCACTTACTCCTCGGTTCTCTTGACTTCCTCAAACATGCGTGCAACCGCCCAGATGAAAACCATTTCAAACAAAGGTATTGTTTCTAACCATGAATGACCCTCAGAGTATAAATAATTAGACTGGAGACTTGATAATCTATTTTGTGGACAACCCTCCGATGTTGTAGTAGACACACTCTGATAAATAATATTGTTGGTCAACCTTCCGAACAATTCTCTCAAGAAACCACCTCATGCCCTCACTCTTATTGTTATAGGGTGCCCGAGTGCATATGAAATGCAATGAGCCATTTCCATTTTCTTAACCCGTGCGACTCATTTGGACGTTGTCTTATTAGTCAAGCCCACTAATCAACACACTACGCGGTGTTGATCCACAACTTGGAATGTACTCACGACACTGCATCAAACACCTAATATAGTGTTGATCACCGGCTATGCACTCACACCTAATTTCACAAGTTGCAGTGCATATGGAATGCATGATCAATTCCGACACATTCATGCTAATATATTCACATGCATATATATTAACATAATTAAATCACACAAACATGTTATGTAATTTTCTCAGCCAATTACATGAAAATTAGCTCACATGGGCTAATTAACCAAATCTGTGATTCATTTTGAATCCCTTTCTGACCCGTACACATTTTCACCCTGAAAAATAATTTCGTGTCACTATTCACATTACTATTCACGTTATTCATTTTCTTGTAATAACACACAAAATGGCCCAAATCTCGGACCCATATAAAAGCGGGGCACCTCTTGAGGTCCCTTCACACGGTTCACTGCCCGGAATATTGTGATACCAAAACACACCACAAAACCCGAAGACATCAGTCCCGGGAGCAAAACCAAACATCAACACAGTCCGGGACTGCCTGAAAATAGTCCCAAAAATAGTCTCGACAATTTAGCCCGAACTGTCTGAAAACAATCCCGAAATTCAGCCCTGATTGTCCAAAAATAGTCTCAAAAATTCCTAAAAATTCCCTACGCTCAGTCGAAATTTAGGGTACAAGAAATTTGCGATCCTTTCCACGGCCTCATGGCCAATTACAAGCTATTAAATAGCCTTTAGGATAGAAATAACACAAGTAGGAAAATTCTCTACCTCGTGGAGTTTGACGAAACGCTAAGATTTTGGTGTCACGACGTAAGCGCTCATTAAATAGATCAATTTTGCCTTAGTCCCAGCTGAAAACTGCGGAGTCCCATTTTTCGTAGATATGAAAAGCGAAGAAGAAAAATAAAAAAATAAAATCTCTCTCCACGCTATTCTCACGCCCTCCCCGTTTGTCTCTTTGTTTTGACTTTTATGCTTTTTAATTTTTTATTATTTATTATTATTATTATTTTATTTTTCCTTTTTCTTAATTCCTTTATTTCTTTTTATTGCATCATCAATCATGTGACTAATTATGAGCCACACATTCAAGTGCACCCATAGCTCTTACCATGTGTCACTCTCTCGAGTCTTTATGTGGCATCTAATACCAACTCAGCATTGAAATTCAATCACACGGTCGACGAAATTCGACATGGTAGCTAGATTTCGCGAGACAATTTCAATGATGAAGTCTTTTTCATCATCCGAGATCTAGAAAATTTTTGGGTTTTAACTGAAATTACCGTTTTACCATTTTTCAAAAAAATTGAATTTTTCCCAGGTTTTACATTCTTCCCCCTTAACAGAATTTTGTCCCCGAAATTCTACACACATATGCATCACTCACATGCATATGCAACCCTACACAACTCCAAGATCGTGTCGGGTATGATAACACACTAGAGTCACAATCACTAACAACCGGATGGGTTGTCAGCTCATCTATGTCGAGAATGACATGAAGCTTGGAAATAATACATGTATCGGCCAACTCTCACCCTAGATCCTAGAGGAGAATTTTCTCATACAATGGCTTTTCCCAGAGGCCTTAACCTCTAAGCCTAAACTCGAAGAAGGTTGATCCTCCTTTCTCTTCCCACGGGCACTCGCATCTTGAATGCGCATGCGTCCATCTCTCTCTATGGCGGAGAGTTTGTCGACCATAGAGTCCATGTCTGTAGGCGAGAGGCCCCTGATCTTGCCCCGAATGGACAACTTGGAGTCCATTCTCCAAATCTGACCTTGGCCCACATACGGCAGCGCATAGTCATCACTAAAGCGTGCGACTCGATTAGATACACGGCCGTATACTCCATGTTTATCATCGTTCACACGCCTCAGCTCTAGGAACTCTTAGGCCTTTGCATGTCTAGCAGTGGTCGGAAAATACTTGCTCATAAAGAGCCCATGGAACTTCTGCCCGGTCATTACCGCACCAAATCCCTAGAGTCTTAACCGGTCCACCCCACGCGGGACTCACCCTACAGGCTGGAGCGGCTAACTTTGATCTTAGGCTGCATCGGGTATGTCGTAGCCTCAGTACATTCTCAATGCCGAGACAATGAGTGCGCCGCCGCCGGATCCCCTCCTAACAAGCGTCGGAGGATGATGTGACTTAAATCTCTGAAGGTTACCTGGGACCTCCTAACACAGTACTAGCTGTCTGATAGCGGCGAGTACACCGGCGACCTCGTGAACTCTTGGTGAATGCGGGTGGTGTATACCAGCACTTTGTGGATGACCTCTCGTCCTCGGCCTCAGGCTTGCCAAATCTACATGTCAAATGCTTAGCAGACTTTATTTAATCTCATGTCAATCGAACTAATGCATTACATTTTGATTACTAATAAGATGCTGTATGGCGGCTTGGATTCATCTTCAAGTGGAGAATTTGCCCTTGACCAACTCCTTTATTTATTTCAATAAAATTCAAAACTTTCTTGAGTCATTTAGTTTCAGAACCCCTAAGGTTTATAGTTCCTAACCTTAAGCATTCCACTTTTCCTATATACACATTATGCCATGCATATATTTTCATATGATAACCCACGCGATCACATTTCCCATATGCATCATGCGTATTATAAGTTTTCCACCTTGATATGTAACGCAAATCACGTGATCCTGAACCTGGAACACATATCCGAACACAACCACGAAACACACTATGCATGTAGTGGTCTAGCCGAATCCCATGAACTCCTGGGTATTCGTGCACCTAAACTACGATGCCAAGCTATGACCGCTGAAGTATCAATTTCCTTCAAACTATGATGGCTAAGCCCATGTCCCTCGAGCCTTAGGTGGTGGTATGCCTGTGCTACGATGCAGAATTTGTGGCGGCCCCCCCCAGTCGGGGGTCAGTTGATGGCACCGAATCAACTGCGGAATGCTGGTGGATCATCTGGTTGCAGGCCACCACTCACGAAATCGACGGAGTCTCGCTGTGCGGGAGGCTACAAGTGCGAAGCACTGTCTGATAATCAACAATGACCACCACCGGGATCTATATGCGAGTAAAATAATGCCACTTGGGCCCTGCATCTTAATACTCAAACATATAAGCACATGACTATAAAACCATAGTCTATAAGGGTTTAAATTACATCCTTATACAGATAATTACAACATATATTTTACAAAATATATTAAGCGCAATCCTAACAATACCATATGCGGTCCAGAATGCGGGTCGTCGTGCACACGACTGTGCACCGAAAGGGGGTCCCACGACGGGAGTGAGCAAAGCCCGAGTAAGTGATAATCTCCTATAAAGAGTACACTCCTACCTAGAAGTGCACATACAATGGTCGCATAATCAAACACACATCCCAATGCAACATACACATGTCTACCTAAATGTCTGACCATGAATGAGACTCGATAGCATGCCCCATGTCATAGAGCTCTCGCCGACTCCATCGCTCAATATGTCATTGAGTAATATATCTGAGTCACTCACCAACTGCGTCTCACATGCATCGCCAACTATGACAAGCGTCTTGTATTGCAATGACCAAAGTATCGAGCCCTCATGGCTCCATTACCCCGATGAGTGTCGATGGGCGACAAATCCCCGAGTCGATCAGGCTCACATCCCACGACCGAAGTGCATATGATAAACATGGCTAGTGTGTGTCTTCTTTGGGCAACATAACCTTTCAGAAGTGATACATGAGTCTATCTTACACCCATCTGAAGCATGATATAGCGGGTCTCTTACTGCCATCGCCTCGGTTCTCACGACTCCCTCAGACATGCATTCTTCCATGAATGAAAACCATTTCGAACAAAGGTGTTGTTTTTTAGAGTAGACAACCCTCAGATATAAATGAGTGAATGGACTCAGATAATCTATTTTGTGGACAACCCTCCTATGTATATCAATTAGAATGGAGGACTCAGACGATTGATATTATATGGACCGACCTCCGATGTTGTAGTGGACACACTTCGATAAAATAATGTTGTTGGTCAGCCACTCCCGAAGCAAATTCTCTCGAAACCACCTCATGCACTCACTCCTATTGTTCTAGGGTGCCCCAGTGCATATGAAATGCAATGAGTCATTTCCATTTCTGCTTAGATGACTCATTTGGACATTGTCTTATTAGTCAGGCCACTAATTAACACCTATGCGGTGTTAGTCCTGGCCGTGTACTCACGACACACCATCGAAACACCTAACACGGTGTCGATCTCAACTATGCACTCCGCGCTAATTTCCTAGGTGCAGTGCATATGGAATGCATGATGCCAATTCCAACATTCATGCTAATATATTCTATGCATATATATATTAACATAATTAAATCACACAAACATGTTATGTAATTTCTCAACCAATTACACCAAAATTAGCTCATATGGGCTAATTAACAAACACGATCAATTCATTTTGAATCACTCAACCATACACATTTTCACACAAAAAAATAATTTCGTGTCACTATTCACATTACTATTCACGTTATACAATTTCTAATAATAACACACAAAATGGCCAAAATCTTGGACCCATATAAAACAGGGCTTCTCTTGGTCCACTTCCACGGTTAAATCCTTAGGAATATTGTGATACCAAAACACACCACAAAACCAAGAAGATACTCCAGTCAGGGAGAAAAACCAAGCGTTAACAATCGGGTGCTGAAAATAGTCAGAAAATTCTATCATGGTTGTCTAAAAACGATTCTCGAAAATTCAGCCCGAGCTATGCAGCAGTCTCGAAATTGATGATTTGTCGAATAGTCTCAAAAATTTCCTAAAATTCACGCATAGTCCAGAATTTGAGGACTAAAATTCTGACCTTTCCGGCCTCCTAAGCCAATTCGAACCATTAAGCGACCTTTGGGCTGGAAGACCTTCTAAGTAGAAAAATTCTCTGCACGTGGAGTTTGTGAAACTCAAGAGATTTTGGTGTCCACGCGTAGCTCTCGTCACGTAGATCAACTTTGCCTTCAGTCCCGACGAAAACCTACGGTCCCATTTTCGTAGATCTAAGAAAGAAGCGAAGAGAAGAAAAATAAAAAAATAAAATTTCTCTCCACGCTATTCTCACGCCCTCCCCGTTCGTCTATTTGTTTTGACTTTTATGCTTTTTATTTTTTTATTATTTATTATTATTATTATTTTTTCCTTTTTCTTAATTCCTTTTTTTTTATTGCATCATTAATCATGTGACTAATTATGAACCACACATTCAAGTGCACCACATAGCTCTTACCATGTGTCACTCTCTCGAGGTGTCATGTGGCATCCGACACCCTACGCCTCGAAAAACGTGAAATTTCGATCGTCTCGGAATTTGACGAAATTTGTGTTAGCTAGATTTCGCGAGATATTCAGCGGTGAGAAATGCATTTAGTCATCGAGGATCTAGAAAATTTTGGTTTTTCAAGTGAAATTCTCCAGATTTTACCCTTTTTCAAAAAAATTGAATTTCTCTCGGGTTTTACATTAGGGGTTACACAAAACAAAAACAAATACGTCTAAACAACCTTGATAGACCCATTACAAATCCGTCCCAGTAACCATACTTGACATATTGTCAAGAAAATGCATGGCGGAGGAAAAAGTAGATGCGAAATATTTTGTTTGAATATTCCGCCGTCTCGACCATACACCTTCGACCACTACGCCTGCGGAGGTGCGAGACAAGGGGCATAGCCACTGGCGAAGAACCCTAGAAGGGAGGATTGGCTCGTCGACCTTCCTTCACGGAGGGTGCTAGGATAGGGGCACGGGAAGAACACAGAAGAGGGAATTAGCTAATTAGGCTCCCACCTGGGGACATCACGGTAGGTCGACACGGATGTCGTTCTCAAACACACAATATCCATTGCGATAAACGATCTGAGAGATTCTGAGCTTACCTCCATAACCTTTGCCTTTCTGGAGCCTTTATGGATGTAGGTGAGAAAGGAAATCACAATGGGGGAAGGCTTTGCGCAACAGAAGAGGAATCCAATGGCAACTTCATGGACTTTGGAGATTCACCCCAATATATACAAGGGAGGGACTTCAAAAGGCGCATTGAATGCATCATCGGAATATCACGCGCGTTGGAACATATGCGCATTAATAACCTACAATTCTCCATACTTAGGGTCACACCGAAACCACGATGTTTTTCACGATTACAGGGCATAATCCTCCAGTGTAAAAAAAAAAAAGGGCATTGTGAGTACCCTAGCCTTTAGGCTCAGACCCACTACTCAATAGGCCCAGCATCCACGCAGGCCCGTCACTTGGCCCGCATCATGCAGCGGCTCAAGCCAGCCTGCCGTACTAAAACCATGCGGGAACTAACCAAACGGGAGAGTTTCAAACCTCGCCTGGGATCCCGAGTCCCCTAGCCGGCCATCCTACCGCATATGGGAAGTTCGTTATGGATAATACAAAAAAGATATTTATCCACGGATCTCCCAATATCCAAATCTGATACGTCTCAAAAACATAAATCCTTAATAAGGAAGAATTAGTCCTTGATAAAGAAAGAGAGATCTTATCACCAAAATTATGAGATTATCTTTCCCATAATCAAGGAAAAATTCAAGTATATAGTGAAAACTCCTCACGAGGGAAATGTATGCAACTCTAACTACGTTAATTCCCTTCTTTCTCTTCTCCGCCCCCTTTTCTTGACGCAATCATCGGAGGCGATCGATTTTGCCTTGGGTGGACCCTCTTTTACGAGGTTTCCATCGCTGATGCCCGAGAAGGTGAGAATGATCAGAAAATGACCAGGTTCGGAAGACATTTGTGATGGATGATCCTAACTATTGGACCTGAACCCACCTCCAAACTTGTAGGAGGAGGCTAAGGAATATACGCATGGGCTTCACAGGAGGAAGCAACCTTGATGATGGTGCTGCATTTTGCTTTCATGGAGGCGAGTGCGAGCGGTATTTTGGTACGAAAGCGCCGCGTGCGGAGGTTGGAGATGCCAATTGTCGGCGGCAATTGGATTTGTTGCTCGTGGAGTATCTGAAGCCAGGACTCACGCCATAATCTCACCACCGCAGTATTTGTTGTGGAATACAACGCATCGTCTTTATCGTGATTACGAAAATAAACTTCCATCATCCTACGAATGTTTAAAACGAATAAAAAAACATGCCTCCAGTTATTGATTTTTAAATTCTTAAAACTAAAGCGTTGCATCATGCATGCACCACTTCAAGACGTTAAACGTCACAGATTCGTCATGCATTTTTGTCATTGCTTTCCCTTTCTTCTCTCTTAGGTAATTCCATTGATAGACGATGGCTCTTACTTATCTTTACAAAATAACTAGGACGGAGATATACTTAAAAAATGAAAATAATAGAACTTTCATTTAAAATCATCAAAAGCGTATTTTATCATGTCAAATCATCGATATTTCTTATCATAATTTTAAGCAAAATAAATAGCATGTCTTCAGAGTAAATCTTGATCCACAATTGACTTTCTGCTACATTTGAGTCGAGAGACGGATTTTGGAGTCGATATTCTATAAATTAAGTTGATATTCTCTAAGATAGATAAGAAAGACTTGAAGATGATATTGGGCAAATCAAATATGAAAGAGTCGATCATGATGAGATTTCTATGAGAATAAGATATTTCATTATGGTAAGATATGGAATAAAATCATCTTACAGGCGACATGTTTAAACATTAGGAAACTTGAAGATGCAAAATATTGACTAAGGATCCCCATGATATTAAATAGAAAGGATTAGACACCGGTTTGAGAAAATACAATATGAATAAACGAGAAAATGTTTTAGGGGGCTGAATACCTGTTGCAGTTATTGCCTGACTCTTTCAATTTTGGGGAGGTTTTATCCATATTTTTTAATGATGTTTTTAGGCTTGTATGAGTTAGATATTGTTGGGGGAATGAGCGTCTCATTATGTTTCAGCATGGGAAGGAGTAGGTGAAATAAGGAGTTGGAGAAAGGGAATCTTGTCTCATGTAAGGCCCAAATGTAGCTTATGATTGAGATATAGTGAATCTTTTGCATCTGGGCTCAGCATTGCGGATGTAGGCTTGGCTGAACCTCATGACCAATCTCTTGCATGTGTTTGTTCATGCATTTTCGCTGGGTTAATCTCGTGTTTTTATTTTGACAAACAAACAATTTATCTTCAATTGGTATCAAAGCCGTCACTTTGGGTTACTGAGATCAATGGGTGCTTTATCTATTTGTGAAGTCAGATGGGTTACTCAAAGGAAGATGATAAACGAGGAGATCACGTGGCAACTTATGGGAGAATAATGCTCAAATCGATTTGGCAATATATAGAGACGGTTGAGTTCAAGGAGCTAGAGTGGGTTGACTGGAATTTAGATGGCGCACAAATGAAGGGCCTCGAATAAGACTCGAGTCAAGCCACTACTCTCGACAGCTCCACTAGCCACTAAGCTTAGGGTCGAGTCACCAAGTTTGGGGCCTTATATATATATATATATATATATATATATATTTTATGCCTAAAGGCAAAGTCGAAATCAAACTTTCTTTGCATTAAGGGAGTTCTAACCCCTTCTCCTTCATTATCAATTTCCACCACCAACAATCGAGTCTTGACACTATTGATCCATTGACCATCTGCAACATCACCGTCCATCGACAACCAACATGCCAATCGCTACCAAGATCTTCACTAATGCGGTCACCATCGACAACTAACGCCGAGCCCGACGAGTGATGACTAAGAGATCTCAAAACTGAGAGAAATCAATTTTCTCTCGTGTCTTCTTTCCTATTCTACCGATTTGGCTCATTTCTACATAGTCCCATCTAGTATGTTTGCTTACAAGAAAAGAACAAAAAAATTGTATGGTAACTTTAAAATTCCAATTCTTCAAAAAGTGGCAAAATCATAATTTCGATAAAAATCCAAAATTTATTCTCTAGATCTCAGATGATGAAACGGATTTCACCGTTGGAATCTTCTCGCGAAATCTAGCTAACATCGCTAATTTCATGCCAATTCGAGACGTTGAATTTGCATCGCCGGCGCATCAATATCTAAGGCCAGAAAACGTAAATGTGATGTGACAAAAGTCACCTATAGCCATGTACTCATATGACATGAGTTGCATGAGTAGAAAAATGATGGAAATGGACTACGAGGAGCTGTAAATGTCAAAAATCCAAGATGAGGACATGACGAGCTATTGAATTTGATTGGAACATAATAAGACGAATAGAATAGTGTTTTCTCCTACTTTTAAGTAAAAGAACAAAACGGAAAGGAAAAAAGTTAAAAGATCCAGTAGCTTTTAGATCAGGTTTTTAGAGAGAGAGAGTATGGCTTCTCTCTGTTTCCTATGATCCCGACAACCCACCTCTTTCGAGTAAGAAGGAAAGTGGTCGACGCAAGGAGGCTTACGCCGGGGCTCCTGGCTAAGGAGTCAATACAAACCGTGAGGTAGGGTTTTATCCTACTGTTTACCTCGACAAGAAATTTGTTGATGTTTTGAGCCAGTCGAGGCCTCTAACTGCCATAATCTATCCCCAAACTGGACCGCAGTGTGTGAGAAATTAAGGGAAACAAATCAGAACTTCATGATAAACACAGACTGCTTCGGGCTTCTATAGTATGATTTGCGCTATAAAATTAGTGCTTTGGTGTATGATGCTCCGAATGGTTATGAAATTCGGTTCACAAAGTGAAACCGATATCAGAGATCACGCAACCGAGGGTTTCAACGTCTTCACATGAATAGTGTTCATGAAATAAATTCGTGAGAAAATGTGTTTGGTCGAGTAATTCAAATCGAATTGTTCGTGTTTGTTAATTAGCCCACTTGAGCTAATTTTTGGTGTAATGGATTGTGAAATTATATAACATGTTTGTGTGATTTAAATTATGTAAATATATGCATGATGATATATTTGCATGTGTTATATAAATTGTGTTGAAATGGCATAATGCATTTCATATGCACCGGGGTAACCTAGAAATTAGGAAAAGTGCAGTACATGACACAAGTTTTTTGAAAAATGAACATGGTTGCGAAAGGAATTTCACAGGATGATTCCAGAGAATGGGGTTGCAGATCATCTAACAAATCATTTAGATAAGTAATCACGATCGTTTCTCGGGAAGTTCTCCAACACATTTTTACTGACACTTTCGGTAGTGTATTTTCAAGAACAACAAGTTTTGTTTTGAAAATGATGTTTTCTCATGCATGGCTTAGGCAAGTGTGAAGGAGTCGGTGAGGACTCGGGACAAGGGTTGATCATATAGACATTCAAGTAGGATCACGCATTTACTTGAGTGTGTGTTTACTTTGGAGCATTGCATATGCACTTAGGTGGGGAGTAACCCATTTAGGGTGATTCCACTAATGAAATGATAGCTCACTGGTTTAAGGAATATTTTTTTTGCACAGGAGCGTTGGTGATGACTACCATCTTAGAGGCCGATTTTGAAGAAATGTGTCAGGGCTTGATGTTTTGTGATAATATGTATTAGAATTGTAGTAATTTTAATATGTATTTGTATTAAGAGTAATGTCTAACTCTTGGACTATTGGAGATAGTTGGTTGAATATTTTTGATGAGTATTGGTTTGTGGGCCCAAGAGGCTATTTTACTCAGGTATGAGTCTCACGATACGAGACATATAGATTTTCCGCGGGTTGACGAGTAGTCAACGGACCCCCGGGTTATGGGGCGCTGCCAAATTCAGGTTGGATTGTGCTTTTCCCTTTTCCTTTTATTTTGTGGTTATCAGATCTCCTAGATGGAAGGATGTATTTTAATTTTGTGAGATCATGGATTGTGTTGTTTGCAATGTATGAGGTTATTGGATTTGGAAGAAAATGTCATCAAAAAACTTTGCAGCAAGTTGTAAGAACTGTAAGAGGCACCTACATTCGAAACTCGGTAACTGAGAGTATATATTCTCCCAAGCAAAGAAGGTTACTTATGAGGATATCGTTGTCCTGATGAGGATATGTAAATCGCGGGGCTGAATTTACATGCACTCACCTTTTCTTCTTTCAGGTAATCAAGGTGTAAGAGAGATGGGGATTGAGATGAAAATTGAGTAGGACCAAGAAAACATTGAAAATTCAGAATTATGGTTGATGTTTCTTTGGATCCCTATTCTAGTTTTACCAGTTGCTATACTCCAACCTGGATCTAGTCTCCCTTTAAATTTTTGGAAGTTCTTCAATTGTCACCAAATTTCTAGTTTTAGGAAGTTATTTGATCCTAGCAGGAACTTGTAAAAGGTAGTATAGTTAATGTTTTAAAAATCGGATCGGACCGGCCGGCCGACTTGCCGAACTGGTCGACCAAGCCACAAACCCGGCCCCGTTCAATCAAAACCGCTTTGCATTGAACCCGCTTTGAACCGCCCACTGGGCTACTGACCGATGAACCTGATGAATCGGGCCGTACTGAACCGACCGGTCACGCCATTAAATTTTTTTTTTTTTTTTTAAAGTTAAATGACATCGTTTGATGCTTTTACATCAAACCACGCTGCTTTGCCAGATTAGAAAGTTCTTATAGGTTGGGTGTTGTTTGTAACTAAAAAAAATTCAATTAAATAATGCAGGTCATGGATTGAATATGGAAGAGGGAAGTATAACTAATCACTCAACACTGCACATTATGATTATTTTAATTAGATATTAACAAAATTATATATTACTACTAATTATGATATATTATATAATAAAAGTTTATTCACTTTAATATGTTTTCATATATCAACATTATACATATTTTTAAAATAAATTTTAAAATATTTTATTTATATAAAAGTAATAAATAATATCTTAAATATTATTAATTATATATTTTAAAATATAAATAATATATTTATTAAGGCCACCAGTTCAACCATATTCTCACCACCGATCCGACCAAAGTGGGAAATGTGTGAACCCAGAACTTTTTCTGCTCGCCGTTTTAAAACATTGAGTATAGTTACTTTCACTCACATTAATATTATGCGAGTGTGGTATTTAGTTTGTGTGAATTCTACATTTTTAGTGCCTTTATGATGAGTTAGTTTGATGTTTTTTAAAATAAAAATAGCATGATAATAAATATTGAATTAGATAAAAAATATATCTATATACATATTTTGGCATGTTTAACATTTTTAAGTTTTAGCGTTTTGTAGATTTGGCGCGGCCATTGTAGGACGAGTTGGGCTAAATATCAATCAGAATAGAGTAATTCGAGTGTGACCCATTTTGGCCTATAAGTTCAAGTGGGTCGAGTTAGCCCATTCATCTCTAGTACTATGAAGAAAAATCTCAAAAATACCTTTGTGATATTTAGGATGTTGAAGGCCGTAGTGGCCGATCACTTCAGCCTCTGACGGTGGTTCATCGATGTTCGACATATGTTCACGATTTTATTTTTACCAAGCGAGGCCAAATTGGGAGATTGTTGGAGATGTTTCTTGTCGGAATCTTGGCGAAAATACAAATCCCACATGTTTTCCAATGACAAATCTTGATGTCACAACTATTGATACTACTTACCATATTTGGTCAACACGGATTTTGAGCCAATATTCTACAAATCTGGAGTGAATATTCTGCAAATAAGATATTCTCTAGGACGGATAAGGAATACTTGAAGATGATATTGGGCGAATCAAATATGAAAGATTGGATCATATTTGATGAGATTTCTACGGGAGGAAGATATTCCATTATGATGAATATGGAATAAAAGCAATTATCTTACGAGTTGATATTCTAGATATATTATGAAACATGAAGATACATAATATTGACTAAGGATCCTTTGGAGGATATTAAATAAGGGAGGGACACGGTTTTGAAGAAAATGCGATGTAGAAGAACAAGAAGGTGTTCTTGGGGGTTGGAATACCTGTGCGGGTATTGCTCGACTCTCGATGTTAGGGAGGTTTTATCCATATTTTTAATGATGTTTTGGTTGTGGGTGTCACAGATGTTGTTAGGGGAATGAGACAATCTCATTATATGTTTCTTATGAGAGGGGTAGAGTGAAGAGGTGTAGGAAGAAATAGGGAGTCTTGTCTCATGTAAAACCAAATGTAACCTGATTGAGATATAGTGGAATCTTTTGCATCTAGGCTCAGTCTCACAGATGTAGGCTTAGTTGAACAGCATGACCAATCTCTTGTGTTTATGCATGTTTATTGGGTTAATCTCATGCTTTTATTTTTGATAAAACAAACAATTTTTATCTTTCTATCTTGATCTTCAAAGCTTGTAACCAGAATTTAAGTGATCGGTTATGATCTTTCAAGTCATGTATGCCTGCATAGTCCCTCTGATTCCATAAGTGTCTCTTGAGCTTCATGTATTTGTGGGGACCCTGACCTATTTATAATAGTCATGATCGGTTATGAATCATGATCTTCCAAGTCTTGTATCTGAAGCGTTTTGATCTCGGTAAGGAATGCGATGCGGCATTAGTAACCTCTTGGATAAAGGTTTCCCGAATGTCGCGTATATGATCATAAGACTCATGATTCGAGGCTCTTTCCTTCTCATAAGATTCTCCTCTTGAAGAACTAGAGTCTATAGGAAAAAAGGTCGATCGATGAGGTCCATACCCATCTTGACCAAGAACTATTAAAACATTATCCTTCAAGTCCTTAAAGTTAGTACCATTCGGGTAGTATAAATTTAGATTAGCAGTCTTATAGCGAAGTTAGCTAAAAGAAAACAAAAGTAAACCATATAAATATACTCCACATAAATAAACCGAAATTCAAAATTCAAATAATGGCTCATCCCATCTCAAAGATACTTAGTGTACATTAATATCAAGTCTTTTGACAGTAATATTAACTGCTAATGATACTTTTGTTGTAATGATCAATCATTGACAATAATACATGTCAAATAACAAACCCTTCTTTGGATTGATTCATTATCCACATGTACAACTTTATAATTATCACATATTCACAATCACATGTGTATGTAATTCGGCTAAGCATGCACCTTCCTTTGGGTTGGCTATTACTCGCATGAATATACAAACACACCACTTTCAACATATCTTGTAAGTATTCACATGCAGAGAATCACTTGGAGACTCATGCTTCAATTACTCATTCAAAATGCTAAACAATATGGCCACATGCTTGAACTCTGGCCTCTTAATATAATTGATATGTGATTAAAAATCACCCTTTGAAGAGTCATCTCTTCCCTTAATAATAAATGTCTATTAAACAAATTTAGATAATGAAGAAACTACATTCATTAGCAACTACATTCATTAGCAAGATTCAAATCCAAAACATGAAGAGGGAAGACTTTTGTACAACATACATAATGTAATCTTGGTTTAATATGATAAAAGTGCATCATTCCTCCTTTCCAAAGATTATTATATCATAAAATCATATTTTTTTGATAATAATTCAAATCATATTCTCAAAACCATTATATAATAAATTGATAAACTCATTCAAATGATTCAATGTGAAAGTGGCTCTGATACCACTTGTTAGAAAAAAAAACTATAAGAGAAATATACTTCGAAGATGAAAACAATCATTTAAAGATCTTTCATGTCAAATCATCGACCACGGGCTTGTACCTAGATCATGTGAATATGATGGTGAAAGAAGATTGATCTTGATCTTAGCTTGTAACCAAAGCTTAAATGATTGGTTATGATCTTCCAGAGTCTTATATACTGAGTCCTCGATTCCTTAAGAGTCTCTTATCTCTTGTAATGGGATGAAAGAAAGAAAAATTATGTATATGACTTGGGGACCACAACCTATTTATAGTAGAGTAATTATACATAGGAAGAGTCATGATACATCTTTAGATTCATGATACATCAAATTAAGAGGATTTATGATACATCCATTTAAGAGGATTCATGATACATCACCTTGAAATGATTTATGATACATCACCTTAAAATGATTTATGATACATCATCTTAAAAGGATTTATGATACATTTTTTTTCATGAAGATTCATGATTTCTCATTTCTTATTTTTAATTTAGCTCATCATAAAATAAAAAATAAGACCTATTTTAGTATCTACACATTAAGACCATTAATATCACAAATTATGATTTAACTCCATTAATTAAACCTTATAAGATCATTTTCACTTAGGAGTTGCGTCTTTTAGATAGCCTTTAATACATAATCAGTGTATGTAGACCCACATATTGGATAAATATTCAACACAATCAACATATTTGTTGATTTAAACATGTTGGAAATTAGGACTAAAGAGAAATCAGATTTCAAAATTTAAAAATAAAAAATAAAATATTAAGATTCATGAAACGATGATAGATCGACAAACGAGCCGAGACATTGCTATTTTGATAAGACATCTTAAGAAAAATATGTATGGAGCATGCTTGGTTGTCTTTTTTGAGAGTGAAAATATGGAAAACATTATTTACGATGTTCTTTAGAAAACTATTATTCTTCAATTTAATGTTTTATGTGTTTTCATATTTTATAATGAAAAAAAAATCAAACATATCCTTCGATAGTATTTTGAAACCACATAGAAGAAAAGTAGTACACTATTATCTATTAAACATTCCATATATAAAATATATATATATATATATATATATATATATATATATATATATATATATATATATATAATCTTATTTCTTTATCGATTTTTCCTTTCAAGAATCAAAAACAAGTTTTATTTAATGTTTATAAAATAAAAAAAAGAAATTCCAAATTTTTATGTTTACTACTGGCCTTTTTCTTCTCTTTTTTTTTTCTTGCTGCTTTCCACATGGCATCGTCTACCCCTCGTGTGTGTATATATATTTATATATTAGAATGAGGGGGAGACCCCAAAAGCATATTACATTACATGAGTAGGGATTTGCGTAGTAAGTACACGACCTCTTCTTAAGCTAGGAATACCTCTCCTATCCTCCCACAAGATCTAGTGCAATGCATGAGGCTGTCTTCGGAGGATTGTCATATCATTATTAACCTTGAGCTTCGAGGTACGGATGTCGAATTTGCATTATTATTGCCACGAGAAGAACATCTTGAGATGTTGACCTCCCCGATGGGGCAAAAACCTTTTAATTGCTAAAAGACATTATGCACATGGAGAAGAGGAGTTACGGGTGATTTCGTGATTAATTACCGGCGAATCCTTCTCCACGGGACCTTCTTATGACTGTCTCCCATTGTAAATCTCTGAAATCTCTGATAGAGCCCGACCTTAGTCTACATAGTATTCTGATACCTATCTTGATCATGAAAGCCAATAATCCATTTCCTAAAGTCCCTTAGCAGGACCTCCTCCGGCAAATTGATTTCCCTCTTTGCGCATCTATATTCAACTTAACCCATCCGTAGGAGGAAGCGACCCATCTTGATGACGGTTATCTGCGAAGCGAGTGAGGTCTCATGATTACCTCTTTGTGAAGACTTGTTGGAACTCATTCACTTGGCGACATACACAACGAATTTTAACCTCAAGAGAAAGATGTTCCCCACGAAATATTTGAGCATTTCGCCACCTCCACATGCACCATAAAATGGTAAGCAAAACCTGTTGCCAATTATACGAAACCATAAACATCGATGGTTGTGTTGAGTTATAAGTGAACCACTCTTGAGCATCATTATTTTGTCTGCTTTGCTTGAGGGGAGAGGTAGACGCCGAGAGAAGAGCGACGGGACGAGATCGAAGACATGAGTCCCACGTGTTAATCTGCCGCTCATGTATGCATAAATCCAATAGAAATTGAACCCCTTCTCTTTCTTTTAGCATTGCACATGAGTTTTTGGTGTTTGATAAGCCAAAGTGTAGATCGAACACGACTTGGGACATTAAGACTCCAAATTTGAAACAGTTGTTCACATTGCTGATGAAGTAGAAAATCGGAGACTAAATAATTATAAGGTACATGTGAGCTGAAACTCACCATCAATAGTATGGCTCGAGCCATTGTCCTTAGATCAGATTCATTATGAACGCATTTGCCCACAATCATCTCAATAATGTGGGAGGAGCGAATGTTTGAAGCGAGCCCGATTCCAATAATCATTAGTCCCGATAGTGCGCCCACGAGACTTATCGCGAGTCATCAAAGTTGAGCTCATGAAGAAGATATGCGCTAAGAGTCGTTCATCAACTGACAGTTCAACGAGGAAAGAACATCCTTTCCATCTATGGCGTGCGCATACCATTGGTAAGGAGAGGAAGAGCTTTTAAAATACCATTCCATATGGAGGATGCACGATTTAGACTTGAGATATGGGATAGTAAGAAATGATTTCTCATGTATTTCCCATTTAAAACATTTGCCCCGAAGACTTTGCTACTCCTGTAGTAAATGCCACGGTCGATCGATGTAGTCACTTATCCTGACTAACCGGGCTAGTGGCTCGATTTGTTGACTAGTTCCTCCCCGAAGAAATCTTCTCGTCGACATCTCGATCTTATAGTAGTACCCATGAATCAAGGTGGTTTGCGTAGTATAAAATGGAGCAGTGTTTTAAGCCGTCTGGCGAGAACACATGCCTTGACGAGCTAAAATTTCATTTTCCAACCTTGACTGGAGGTGATGCTTTTCCAACAACATTAGAGAAGAGATCACAGTCACTCTTGCCATGTATAAAATTCGCGCCTAAGTAGCGACCAAGATTACTAATTAAAGGAATTCTAGATATACGAACAATTAAGCGGAGCCAAATTTATATCAACATTCTTTGAAACAAAAGTTGTGATTTTGGTAATTAACGCTTCTGACCTGAACAATCCATAAACAAATTAAGGCTATCAAGCACTACCTTGAGCTGTTCTACTGAAGCTTCAGTAAAAAGAATGAGGTCATCTGCAAAAAATAGATGAGATAGAGGGGGACCTAGCCGGGAAAAATTAATGGGTTTCCATTCCCCTCGACCTGACAATGATGTGCCTTAGTCTCTCCATGCACAAAACAAAAATATAAAGAGAGATTGGGTCACCTGCCGAATACCTGCATGTAGGAGTTGAATCCGATCAACGCTCACCATTCGGATTGACATCTTTGAGGTTTCAATACGGTCATAGGTTGCGGTCGAGTCCCATAAGCCCGATTTCATGTAGTATCTCGAATGAATGCGAATAATGTCATAAACTTTCTCCAAATCAATCTTGAGAGTCATGAAGCCTTTATGACCCTTTTACAAGCATTGTGTGTAGCATAGCGATAAATTATCCATTATCAAGGTTGTCTCAGGGAACAAAACTGCTCTGATTAATTCATCTCAATCTATTGGCTATAGTCTTAGATAAAATTTTGTAGCTGACATTACACAGACTTATGGGCCGGAATTGGGAAACCAGCTCAGAAGATTCTATTTTCGCAATAAGGGCCAAAAGCGTGTTATTAATCCCTTAACATTCTTGGCCAGTGGCGACCCTCAGGCTCAGTAGGGATCCAGATTTCTCGGGAGAGCCTTTCTCTAAGTCGATGGGCATGAAGAAAGAGAAGTTCGATACCTCCACTTCTACCTCCATGACATCGTCGACGCAAAACCCCTTGTAGTGAAATTAGGTACAAGTCGCCTTATCAAACAGAGTCGGCTCTTCGGAGAGGTAGCGGTGATAGGCGATTGCATTAGCGTGGAACGCCCAGAACCCAGCTCCAAGCTTGTAGGAAGAGCCCAAGGAATATATGCGTCGGTATCGCAGGAGGAAGTTGCCTTGTTGATGGTGATGAATTTCGCTTTCATGGAGGCAAATGCGGCGGTAATCTCGGTATTTTGGTAGAAATACAATATTCTCGGAGGAGTTCGGGGAGATGCGTCGTCGGCGGCAATGGACTTCACTAGTTTGCTCGTGGCTATGCTCGAGGAAGAAGACTCGCACCCTCGATCCCCGAGACAAGAGATGTTGTGATGGAGTACAGCGTTTCGTCTTCCATTGCGATTCTGCGTTTATTGCTTACTTGCCTATCTTCTTTCTCTCACAATAATAAGGCTAATGATTAGTCTGTCTTATCATTTTTGTTTTCAATATCGGATCAGCATATAAATGGAAAGGTTTAAATTCCAATTGACATATTTTGTTAATTTAAACATGTTATAATGTTTAAAAATAAGCGATTCGACCATCCATTAATGACCTTTTGGGTCGATCGGTCGACTCTGATTATAAAAATAGAAAAATCCTAAGATTTATGATCTCCCCTGACCCAGCGGACCTGACAGTATGGTGCCATTTATAAGGCATCTTAAGAAAATATCTACACTATTATCCTATTCATATCATTCCATATATAAAATCTTTATATGAAAAAATATAAAATCTTATATCATTCTATCAATTTTCCTTTCAAGAACCAAAAACGGGTTTTATTTATTTTATTTACTAGTATATTTGGCTTCTGTGGCCTTCTTTGGGTGAGGAAGAGTGGTTGAAAAATGGATTCTTTATATTCACTGGTAGAGTTGAAGCTGAATTTTAATGGTTATAAGGTAGAGAGAGTAAATGTGCTTTACCTCGATAATTATCGCATAATATACTTATTGACCTCAAAATTTGGTTGATTTAATTTATTAGTTTTTTTTTTAATCATCTTATTCTTACAAGAACCAACAACAATTTAAAAGATCTGTAATAGAAATAAAACAAATAAAACCCAATTTGATGAATTAAAACTTTATACTCAAAACATAGATACGAGAATATGAATTTAGAAAATCAAAAGGACACTTTAACAAATCAAACATCTGAAGAGTTAGAAACTTTTGTTCATAGTATGACAATTGTACAAAAACAAAGATGGTATACGAAAATAATATTAAAAATCAATCTTGATTTTCAGTCAACTTTTATAGCTTTGATTGACTCAGAAGCTGATTTAAATTGTATACAGGAAGGGTTAATTCCTACAATATATTTTGTAAAAACCTTTCAAAGACTTTCAACAGCTAGTAATGATCCATTGAAGGTTCAATACAAGATACCACAATGGCATATTTGCAAAAATTGTATTTGTATTAAAACTTCATTTTTACTAGTCGAATATAAGTCATCAAATTGTATTAGGAACTCCTTTCCTAACACAACTATATCCCTTTAGCATAGATAGTCAAGGTTTAAAAACAAAATACAACAACCAAGAAATTTTATTTGAATTCATAAAGGAAATAGAAGTAAAAGAAATTAATCAAGTTTAAGATTTTATAAATTTACTTCAGCAAAAACAACAATATGTAAGATTTCTTAAAAAAGAAATTCAATATAAAAAGACTAAAGAAAATTTAAAATCCAAACAAATCAAAGAAAGAATTAAACAAATTCAACAAAATAGAAAATAATCTTTGTTCTTATACCCAAATGCTTTTTGGAATTAGAAAACAACATATAGTCTCGATACCATATGAATTTTTTAATAAATGAAATTCCTACGAAGGCAAGACAGTTCAAATGAGTCAGAACTTTTAGAATATTGCAAAAAAGAAATCAATGATCTTTTAAGCAAAAAATTAATCAGACCAAGTCATTCCTTGGGTTGTGCGGCTTTTTATGATATTCAAAAGCCGAAATAGAGGAACTCAGAGATTGATTATCAATTATAAACCATTAGATAAAGTCTTCTGATGGATCAGTGCAATCACCAACAAAAACACTTAATTCAAGTTTATAATAGTGCAAATTTTCAAAATTTGATGTAAATCTGGATTTGCAAGTCAGTTAAACACGAAGATAGGTACAAAAGCAGCATTCTGAGTTCCATTTGGCCTCACGAATGGAATATAATATGGCCTAAAAATGCTCTACGAATTTCAAAATATGATGAATGATATTTTCAATGAATATACTAGTTTTCTATAGTAACCACAGCCAGTGATGTTCTCATATTTCAAATTCCATAGAAACATTTCAAACATTAAAAAATTTCAAAAAATTGTAAGAAAATGGATTAGTTATCTGCAGCCAATCAAACTATTCGAACAAATATTAGGTTTTTTGGATTTGATATTTATCGAGTCGAATAAAACCTATACATAGAAATTGAATTTGCTATGAAATTCACGGTAAGAAATTAAAGACAAAACTTCATTTGCAAGATTTTAGGAAGTTTAAATTATGTGGTGATTTTTTATCAAATCTTAAGTTTTGATTAAACCACTATTTCAAAGGTTAAAGAAAATCCTACTCCTTGAATCGATGAGCATACGAGTTGTCAAGCAGTTAATGTTAATATTTTTAATTTTATGGATTAGTATTAGTAATTGTCGATTTGTTTATTGGATTATTAAATATCAATTATGTAATATTAATAAATGGCGACCAATTATTACGTAGCCCGACGATCAATGCGTAGCCCGTGTATTGATGCGCGGCTGATTAATACGTAAGCGCGTATTGATGATACATGATGTTGGACTATCCGCGAGTACCTATTTATCAAGGGGTCCACACACTCATCGATATGAGCCTCTCGACTCCCGTTCGGTGGAGATTTGTTTTTGGCATACTCGGATAGAGTAGTACATCTTCTCTCTCTCTCTCGATTTTAAATAGCAGTCCACTACGGAGAAACTATGGATCCTACTTTGGTGTCGGGTACGTTTTGAGTCCCAAATTTCGAGATATGTGTGTATGAACATGCTATATTGAGTATCTACATAAGTTTTTTCCAACAATTGGTATCGAGTAGGAATCGGATAGCAGATTATGGTTGTTCATGCATATGAACCCTAATAATTTGTGGTGATTGAGATTTACTTGTTTTATTTAAATTTTCACTTTTAAAGTTTGTTAATCTCAAATGCTGAGTTTCTATTTTGAATGTATTACGGAATCAAAAGTTTGTGATTACTATTATGAAACTAAGTGGACATAAGCCGAAACCACAAATTGTTTTTCCTTTGATACACACGATACGGATGTAGTTGATGCCCATGTGGGTATCTTAGATTGTGATGTTAATCTTTCATCTATTCTTGATTTGAATTATTGATTTCTTGTAATTTGTGTTTGGGATGATGTCTAAGCTTTTTGATTCGATTCACACTTAGGTCACATGAATTTAAGGCCACGTTTGGTTCCATATTAACGGAATAATAATTTGTTGAATAATGGGAAAATGGCCAAATGATACTTCCAAAGACCCGATTTGGTTTGTTTCTCTGATGGGAATCACTCCATTTTCTGGAACCACCTGATTTTCTCATTTTGTAATTGTGATAATTTTGAAAAATTTGCTGATTCGCGCGTGGCCACTTTTGAATATATGATTCTCTAAATTAGAAATGTTCTGATCTTGGCCATCTTATACAGTAGAACTTGGCTTTGTGATCACTTGCCTATCGTGAGCATAATTATGCAAAAACATTGTAGAAATTAAATAATTTATGAATTCTTTTAGAATTTTAATTAATTCATATAGATATTTGCACTAAAAATAGTATACCCTTCAACTCGGTATGTTGTTATTAGTATAATTTATTTATTAATACGATGCTGCTATTTGTTCTAAACTTATGTCAAATTATATTTAAGTACCACATCGGTGGTAAATTTTGGTGACATGAGATCATATGCATTAATATCTTACTCTTTACTTTTATTGTGATTCGTATTCAAATGGGATCATGATAATAATCTGTTTAATAGGCATGTTTGGTTGTACGTAGAGTCATTTGTTGTGCCATGGTAATATTATGTTACATGCGTATTAAATGTTTTCCTCTCTACTCTGATCATCGGCCTCATTGCTCTTACAATGACTAATCAGCTCTGAATGGGACCAATTATGAGAGTTGGAAGAGTCTCTGGTTGCTTAGTAGTTGTGTTAAACTTTTGAATAGGACAAAGCAGTTAACTGAATACTCATTTTGATATGAAGACCTTGGGATGCTTTTTTGTCTAGGCATCAGTTCATCGTGATAGGTCTAAAGGCATTCTTGGATTGTCTCAAGGGGATATATTGAAAAAGTCCTCCAAACGGTTTAACTGTTTCTTGTTCCTCATGTGCTCGCCATTGAAAGGGTGACAGCTCTCGAATCTCAATCCTCGGGATGAAAAGGAGAGAGAATTTGGGTGGAAAGGTCCATATGCTTCATGCGTCGACTGATGTATGCTCAAGTTTGTACTCGTCCCGATATTGCTTTTGCTGTTAATGCTTTAGGGAGATACTTGAGCAATCAGTTGATCATTTGGAAGCGTAAAAAGGTCATAGTGCCTTAAGGTGAGGACTATATGTTGACCTATAAAAGGAGGAGTTGTTTCTTGGAAAAGTGTTAAACAAACACTTCTGACTACCTCGACTATGGAAAGCGAGTATGTCACTTGTTGCAAGCCTTGTCAAGCCATGTGGCTAAAGAAATTGATTTTTGGCTTTTCATATTTGTTGAGAGAATATCAAACCACTTGTTATATATTGTGTAATCTGGTTGCTATACATTTCTGCAAGAAACAACGGGAATTGATACTCGCTCAGCGGCTTTGATATAAAATACCTGTTTGTTAGAGAGAAAGTTCGGGAATTTAGGACTCTGAATTAGATATCTTGCTCTGAGGACATATGTTAGCAGATCCACTAACCAAAGACTTACCTATAGGAGTTTATCAATGTCATGTAACTCATATGGGTTTGGTTAAGTCTTTTGATATTTTGGGTTAGTGGGAGTCTGAATTTAAGCATTTATTTGCTTTGTAATTGTTTGAGGTATGTATTGAATGACATCTATCGATAATATCATCATATCTCTGACAACATCATTGAGATGCTTGGACCATTTGTTTGAGAAATGCATATTTTGTTTATTATCTTGAGTTCTCTATTCTTAATCTCTTTACATGAAATATGAGCTTGTTGATGTGTATGACATTTTTCCACTATCGGATAAGATGTGCGCCTGCGTTGAAGAGCTATATATATATTTTATTATTGGTTGTTATGTGCTTTGGTCATAATTGATATTTATCATAGTTATAATAATCCTTATTCTAATTGACTAATGCTATCAGTGGGAGAATGTTGTATTTTAATTTTATGGATTAGTAATCAATTATTAGATTTATTTATTGGATTATTAAATATCGATTATGTAATATTAATACGTAGCCCGACCCAGTTAATGCATGTGACAGTGTCGTGGCGGCGTATTGATGCATGACGATTAATGCGTAGCAGAGCGTATTGATGAGTGCATGATGGGGTACAATTTGGACTATCCGCGAGTACCTATTTATGAAGGTCCCTACTCTCCTCGACCGCAAACCTCGACTTCCCATCCGGTAGAGATTTTGTTTTTGGCATGTCGGATAGAGACGATCATCTTCTCTCTCTCTCTCGATTTTCCTTGATCATTTTTAAGGAGAAACTATGGATCCTACTTTGAGTGTCGGTACACGTTTTGGAGTCCCAATTTCAAATATGTGTGTATGAACATGCTATAATGCGTATCTACATAGTTTTTTTCCCAACAGGTAAGTCCCGGAGTTAGTGGAACACCACCTTGAGTCACCACCTGAAGCACTCTATAATAGAGACGAGACGCTTCAAATAGGATGTGGTGGAATATTAAAACAAGATTTTGAAAGAAAAGTTCAATTGTCGGATTTCACTCTGGTGTTTAGGTAGTCCTCAAATAAATTACTCAATAGTTAAAAAATTTTAGCCATTGTTTTATGCATTCAAAAAGTTTCAAAGTGATGTTTTAACAAAAATTCCTTTTAAGAGTTGATTGCAAAAGTGTGAAGAAATATTGCAAAAGGCGTTTAAAATTTAGTTTCCAAGCAGTTTTTGCCGGATAATAGCTGTTTTCTCTGTTTTTATTTTGAGTGAATTTATCAAAGGATCTTCAAATGTTTTACTAATTTCCTTTTAAAATTTTACGAGGGGAAAATGAGCAAGCAAGACCTATCAAATCGACAGCAAAGAGTCATATGCAATGTCCAAGGCCAAACTAAATCATTTTGAAGTATTGAGAGAAAAATTCAAAACCCAAGTGCCAGCTTCCCAAAATACAGTTTACATCCTCAAAGAATCAAAATTGTTGATTCGGGTTGTAGAAAGTGGTCATAAATCTCTTGAAACTCTTTGAGCTTCAAAAAATTTTCAAAGAAAAATATTTATCTCAAATGACATTTCTAAAACCTCGTAGATTCTCTGAGTTTATACTTTAACAGACACGGAATCAATTCAAGTATTGCATGTTAAGAACCACACGAGGGTACTGACATAGCATACTTCAAATCACCAAAATTTAAAAATTATTTTGAGAAAGAGTTAGGAGCGAGTCCTTTTTACTCCGCAGCGATTTTCTCAAAATTTTATTCCTCGAGCCTTTGATTACATAGACTACAAAGATGCATGGTTTAACACTTTCTATGTTAGACCTTCTTCCCATTCATGGTTTTTCAATTGAAGAGAAAAAACCCAAACGATTTTCCCAAACTGGTTTCAGGAATGGTGGCTCTTTTTAGGAGCTATTCAAATATTTTAATCACGAAATTAGAAAATCTTTGACTATTTCAAAGCAAATTGTGGCTTTCCTTTGGGAAATAGTTATTCAACTGTCTTTTGTTCTCAATTCGAATCCATTGGATTGTTGTTGAGGTACCTCGTAATTTTCTACACCTTTTCCCCGACATTTGGGTAGAATTCAAAATCAAATGGTGGGCGGCCTTCAAAATCTCTCCATCTCTCAATCTTTAGGTCGTAAGGATTGACTTAATTCCCAAAGCCCAAGTCTAAAAGCCACAAAGTCAAAGGTGCCCGTTTGGTCGTCCTTTGCCGGGCCCGATCCATGGCCCCGAGCTCCATCGAAAAGTCCTTTCCTTCCAATTACGAATCAGAGGCCTATCTCAAAAGGGCCCAAGAGCAAATTGTAGAAACCATGTCCTAACTTGCAGACTCAGATGATGAGGAAGAAGACACTGCCTCCAGTTCTGCATTCCAACAAAATGAAGACATGTGTTATGGACTCCCATACACTCCCCTTGAGTAATGGGACATCAAATTCCTTAGTCAAAAGCCTTTATTTTAGAGAACTTAAAGGCTCAAAAATCTCCAAATTTCAACCTCTTCAAATCATTGTTGATAAATTCATTAATGCTGCAAAAGAGGAGATTAAACAGGGTTCCAAATGGGTAGACGACTCCAAACTTGATAGATTGGCATGGCACCAGGGTCTGATGTAATGCCTTGTCTCCCACTACCAAAAGCAAACAAAAGAAGAAAAGTTGTGCTAACAAAAAGTAACCTGCTTTTCAAAAAGTAGATGCTTTATCATCAAAAGAAGACAAAGGCTGACTCAAAATGTGGCTTCTTTTCAAAAAACAAGATAAGATTGAAGACTAAAAGAGAATCTTTGGCTTTCTTTTCAAAGTTCATGGAACTTCTTGTGTGGATGTAAATTTTCATTTTCAAATCACGGATTTCAAATATTTTGAATTCCGTCAAAAAATCTATATAAGGAGGGATATGCCAGCCCAGAAGAAGCGAGCTAAGTTTGAGTGAGAGAAAATCAAAGAGGATTTACTTGAGAGCTATCAACGTAGCCTGCTTTCGAAATCTTGTGCAAGCTTTCTGTACAATCTTGAGCATTGTAAGTTTGAATTTCAAAATAAAGGTTTCTTTTGATTCATATCTCTGTTTACTGTTTATCTGTTTTTACTATTCAATCTTCGTGTTCAAAACTTTTAAAATCTTCAAGAAGTATATTAGGTTGGAAACCAGTAATCTCCTGAACACACAGTTGTGGAGTTTAAACAGGACACCTCTGGTGTAACAATGTCGTCGTACTATTGAAGAAAATTTGGACTATTTTAAGATCCTGCTAAGAATTGGTATCAGAGCCATGTTCTTTCAAATTTTTGATGATATATGCTATGAAACTCTATTATTTTAATTGTGATTCCCACAGTTAGTGTTGGTCAGCCCTAGTGTCCGTTGGTCAACCATAAATCCCTATTGTAATGGGTTGGTAGTCCCGGTGGTGGTCCCATTAAGTGTTAGAATCCCAGTGCGTAGTAAGAGGTAGAAATGGAAAATTTTATCAAAACTGGTAAGAACAGGTTCAAGTACTAGTTTATCTAAGATTGATGAACACCTTAGACAAATTCAGGAAAATACTCAAAGATATGAAAACAAATTGTATGTTTCCATAAGAAAGATTGGGGAGATAATTACATCAAAGAAATTGGGAAATGCCAAAAACAAACAATCAAAAGAAGCGTATAAAGTAGGAAGTTTTGAATTTAAAAGAGACTAAAGAATCAAAATCTCTGAGAATACTCATTCAATAGGATATGAGACAGAAACTATTGAACTCTTAGATCCAAGAGACTTAGAACAGTTACAAAAGGAAAAATTCAAAATTCTTCATAGAGGAGCTATCCTGGTAGCAGCAAAACCCTTAACCAGTAGGGTTGGATAAACCTATTTGTATATGTCTTCGTGATGCAAGACATAACCAATTTCAAGACTCCCTTTTAGGGTTAATGCAAGCAAATACATCCTTTGGACCGGTGTATTTTACTTGTTATCGAACTTGGGGACTGGGCGTATGAATGATCAAGCATTCATAAAGCCTTGACTCTAAACATTCAAACGCAAAATTATGATATGGATCCTAGATCCAGAAACATACTTATAGTATTCAGAGTATATTATAAGGTTATGACCTTCGTAGTCAACCCAGAGCCCTTTTTGTCTTCCCAAAATATCAAACATTAATTTGGCAAGCAAATGAAAAAAACTCTACAGTTATAATACCAAAACCTATTCCTTGGGAATGTTTAACACAATCTAAGGAATGGAATTTCAAACAACTCTTAGCCCCAAAACCAATTGAGCAACCAAAACTCATGTCCATAACTGAAGATTGACAAGGAAATGTAGAACCTAGGAAAGAACATCCTAGAAGATCATATTCTGCAAGCTCTTCGAATTCCTTTTTAGAAATTCGAACTCCTTCCAGAAGATCAAATGCTCAATCAAACTTAAATTTGGAAGAAGTAGATTATTCATCTACAATTCCAGATTTAAAATACTCCAGACCATAACAAAATATACAAAATTCTCCAAATAGGTCTCCAACATATTCTCAAATGATGTCACCAAATGATGAGCTCTCTCAGCTCATGATGATGACAGTAGAGAATGTGTTTGAAATAGATAAAATATCTAAGAAATGAGGTAAAATCAATAAAACATCTTTGAGAAGAAGCAAATGGTTTTCTCAACATTAACAAATGAACAAAAAGAAAAATTTAGAAAACAATGGTATCAAACAATGGAGACAATGGAAATGAATATTCCAATGTTTACATATTTTGATATTTATGCTTCAAATAATCGAATAGATTATCCCTTTGCAGAAATAAATATGTTTCAAAAATAATGAATTCTAAATACTACTTTTGAAAATAAGGTAGTATCTACCCATCCTCATTTAGAAGAAATCAGAATAATGGCACAAAGGTAGAAATCATAGCTTCCCTTGAAACAATAAATACAAGGAAAGTAGAGCGAGAACCATAAGACTAAAGGATATTAGGGGAATCCAACAACAATATAATTTTACCCAATCAAATGTTTGGAACAATTTCTTCTCAATTAGATAAGATTGAGAAAAATGCTCCTAAAACAAAAGAAATTGAAAAAGAAAAACCACTGTTTAAACCATCAGATTGCAAAAAATCTCTAAGATTAGGAGGAAATAAAAATAATGATGACTTAGTTAAAATTCTAACCAAAAAATTAGACTTTATGAACATAAAAGACCCTTCAACTTCCAAGGATCAAATAAATTATTTAAGTGGTTCAGAAACAGGTTCTTCTATATCAGAATCATTAACAAATAATTCAAAAAAATCAGAACAAGAAGAAAATGAACAAATAAACAAGATAAAAACATGGCATCAAAGGTCAAAAAACTTTTATCAAAGACCAATCCTCCATATTTACAATTTGAAGAAAAACAACCTCAAAGAAGCATGTATAGCAATTATTTCATCTATGATTGGAATATAGATGGACTCTTTGAACATGAAATCTTTGTTATTCTTCGTCAAATGCAAATGGCATCAACTGCCTGTTGCGGGATGGAGATGATCATAATGTTGTCCAATTAATTTTGGCAGGATTTTCTGGAACATTAAAATCTTGATGGGAAAACTTTCTCAGTGATAAAGAAAGATTTTATGTTCAAAAAAGTTTAAATGAAGAAGGAGAGCAAGATGCAGATTTAAGACTCATGTATGCTATAACCAAATATTTCATAGGTGATCCTAGAGTTTTTGAAGAGAAAATTTATGAAATCCTTCAACATATAAGATGTAGAACACTTAGTGATTTTAAATGGTATCATGATGTGTTCTTAGCAAAGGTAATGACTAGAGAAGATGCAAAAGCTTCTTTTTGGAAAGAAAAATTCCTTTATGGACTCCCAAGAGCTCTTACTGAAAAAGTTCAAGAAACTCTTAGGGAAAAACATAATGGAACAATTCCTTATGAAGATCTCACTTATGGAGATCTCATAGGAGAAGTGAAAAAAGAAGGTCTAAAGTTGTGTTCTCAACTTAAACTCCAATATCAAGTTAAAGAGATGCAAAGCGTGAAAAGAAAAGATTTAGGATCTTTTGTACTCAATATGGTATTGAAATGCCTATTCCACCTTCACCAAGACATAAACAACAAAAACATTTAAAGAAAAGCCTTATAAAATATAAAAAATTTAAGAGTCATAAAACCAAGCGATCAAAAACAAAAACCTCATAAAAAACATAAAAGAGAAGTTAGATGTTTTAAGTGTGGTCAAAATGACCATATAGCCCCAAACTGTAGAAAACAAAAATTAAATGTTTTATGTCGAGCTACGAAGAAGAATATTGATACGAATATAATACTTCATCCTCTAAAGTGATAAATCTCAAACTAAAGCACTATGTCGAGAAAATCAAATAAATAAAAAATTGTTTTATGTCAAATAAATATGTTAACGACTAATCAAAATTATTCATAGAAATGATAGATCAAATTAATGATAAAGAAACTAAAAGCAAAATATATAAGAAAAAATTTTGGAACACCAAAATACTAAACGAAAATCTAGGAATAATCTAGCAAATTCTTATAAAATTTGGTTGATTTAATTTAATGGATTTTTTTTTTCATCTTATTCTTGTTCTTTTTGGGGAGAGGAGTCGGTTATCGTTTCTTAGGAGGTTTTAGGTTAGTTTCTAGGGAAGTCTTATATATTCATTGAGCCAGGGCGATCAAAGAGAGAGAGATCGAGAAAGGAATGACGGCAGGGTAGAAGGAAAACGGGAGAGAGATCTTTTTTCATATATATGGTTTTATTTTGCCTTTAGTGATTGGTCTGTGATGATTGTTGTTGGTTTTTCTCGGGACTGTTGTTTGATTCACAAGATGATGTTTTTACATCAAAGATTGATCAAATTCATTTATAAAGGTATGCGTATTAGATTTTCAATGGGTGTGCATGACATCGTGAGGCAAGTGAGGAATGTCTCGTAGAAGATGAGATTCAATTTCTTTTCACGTTTAGTGGCGATGGGTGGTCTTTGGGTTTCGATGGAAATTCTCTTTGAATTTGCGAGATTATGGGTATTTGAATGAAGTTTCATTTCTAGTCTTTGGTGCCATGGAAATAATATTGTAGATGTCTTAAAATAACAGAATTTGGACACTTGGAAAGTTGCGTTGAGGTGACACGTACGTCATATAAACATTCCACATTCACTCATCCGTCCACTAATCATTTGCGCTATTTATTTATGATTTTAAGAGAATTCATCCATTCATCCATACTTTCATATTCTACATTTTGGTTGGTTTTTGTTTAAGTTATAATTAGAACACATCTGCTTTGATTAATCTCGTGATTTGCTTTGATTTCCATATTTAAGATTTTTATTTAATTATTATTTTTATTTAGCTTGTATAGTTGTTTATCTCTTATTTCTATTTTGATGTGCACCCTTATGAATTTTTAACTCACCCTTATTTCTATTTAACTCACCCCACTTCTATTTAACTTATTACCTAGGTTCAAACCCAATTTACACAAAGACCATTTACTTAAACCCGTTAGAACCTCTAGCCCATTAGAAATATAAACCGGCCCAATTGAGTCCTAGCCCATTGCTCGGTAAGTCTGGTGCTTAGGATCCATTGGCCGGTTTAATTGACCCGAGCCCATTAGGTCCAATTTATCTACTTTAGATTCCAGCTCATTAGTTACACAACTCATTAGTTACACAACTCATTTACCTTAGGTCTAATTCATCTACCTTAGGTTCAAGACCATTAGTTATTCAACCCTTTTACCTTAGGTCTAACCCGTTAAGTCCAATCCACCTACCTTAGGGTCAGCTCATTAAGCCCAATTTATCTACCTTAGGTCCAACTCATCTACTTTAGGTTCAGACTCATTAGTTCTACCACTTAGGACACACATCTTTAAAAATAAAATCTCAAATGCAACTTAAAGAATTGAACATATATTCTTTGTGTTGTCAGTAAACACCTTAAACCACTAGTCTATATCCTTTTTGTTTCAAACTCTTGCGAGTTTAAATAATATTTCTAACATCCTCAGTTTTATTAATTTTATTTTTCTTTAATACTAACTTTCAAACTAACACTATTGTTATTATTTTAACTTTCACCATATTACTTTTGTTATCTAAATAAATTAAAAAATCATTTTCTTTAATTTCAATTTTAAAAAAAAATTATTTTCCTTAATTGCTAAACTAAAAAAATAAAAAATAAATAATAAAATCATTTTCTATAATTTCAAATTTTCAAAAATCACTTTATTTAATTTAGAAAATATAAAATTTATGATCTTTATGTTTAAAAAAAATTATTTAAAATTGAAAATTCACTTTAACTTTAAATTTTATAAAAATCATATATTGTTTCCAAATATCAAACTTCCAAACATCTTCTTTTCAAAGTGACTCCATATACACAATCAGTTACATGGTGTAAAATTGAACTTTGTGAAGTTGACTACGTGCTAAATAAATGGGCTTTGGTTGGGGGCTCAACATCTCATCTATCCTTCAACAAATAATTTGACGCTTGATTTACACCTCTATTTAATTTAAATTTATGAATATTTCTATATGTTGTTGTACCCGCGATTGTTTTCCATTGATAGCACTTTTGGTACACACTTTTATTTTGTTTGAGCTTTTTGCTCTTTTACTCAGCTATTACACATTTAATATGCTCTAGAGTTATAATTGTTGCTTGTTTCTTGGTATCCTTAGATTGATTCATCATAATAGTCTTAACTTGATTATTAGAAGACCCAAGCTTTAGGAACTTAAAGGGGTGCTACGACTTGTCGCCGTACCTTTTCGATGAGTAACCTAACTCCAAGCCCTATACTCGGTTTTCACAGACTTGCTTTTCCTATTATGAGTCACATTTAGGATTTGCTTTCTTATTTTATTCAGTCTCGCATTTTTAATGAGAAACGTAGGTTTAGCCAAAATGTGGTGTCCACGGTACTACACTTAAATCGCTTGTTTGTTTTTTTATTTTACCACGACTTATTTATAAATTTTTTTTAAAAAAAAAATTTGAATAGAAAAAATTGCAAAATATTTAAAGAAAAAAGTCGTATTTTAAAGGAAAAAATCTATATTTTAAATCTTCCTAAAATATTCTAAATCTTTAAAATCCACACAAAATATTTTTAAAGAACAATCAAGATATTTAAAAAAAAAAAAAAAAGAATATGACTCTCATCAATCTAGTTTTAATTATTAATTTTATATATTCCATTTTAATTATATAAAATAGATAAATATAATAATTATTTTTTTAGGTGATAATAATAAATTTTTTTATCATAATTTTATATTTTTATTTTTATTTTTATTAATATGTTAAGATGTTATACATATATTATATAAATATTTTTCATTTTATCATAATAATAAGTTAACAAGTTGTTTTTTTTATATAATTAAGATGTTAATTTTGTAGCGCCCCAGGCTTCGAATTAGTTGACTACCGTCGACCAGCGGAATACTTCGTGAATGTCGGGTAACGGAGCATTTTCCACCACCAATCGAAGCGAGTCTTCTTTGTCACGGGGCTCTACCCGAATACAAAACATGTATATAACACATCTGAGCATAATATCATGGTACAAACGACCACTTGGGCTGTCTGACACTACTCATCAATATATATCCAACTATATCTAATAGTTTCGAGTTCAATTGTTTTACTCTTATACAACATATATTAAATTAAAACAATTCTAATACATGTAGAACCATCGAAAGCCATTCCGGCTCTCTTACAGAACTAGGTCTAGGGCCAGGCACGTCTTATATTTCCACATGCTGTAAAATGGTATCCCTCGACAAGGTGAGCTAATGCTAAGTAGTGGAATCGCCCCAAGTGGGTTCTTGTCCACTAAGTGCATATGCAATTCTCTAAAGTAAACACACATTGGCAAATGCATGATCCTACCTGGACATTTAACTGATCATCTCCTATCAAGGTCCTCCAGGCTCCCCTCACACTCGCCTAAACCTCGTATGAAATTATTATGTTGTTGTGGACAACCCTCCGATGTATATATATCAAGTGGGTCGTCTCCGACGATTGATATTATTTATGGACTACCCTCGATGTATATCAATTGGGTCATCTCGGAGCGATTAATATTTTGGTATGGACTACCCTCGGAGTAATTATCATTTTTAGACAGCCCTCGAAACCATTTCTCTGGAGCTAAATGCAAGTAAGCTCCGCTCCTATCGTATAGGGTGTCCCGGTGCGCATATGGATGCATGATGCCAATTCCATTACAGTCTATAACACATGCAAATATATAAACATGCATATATTCACATAAAAATTAAATCACACAATCATGTTATGTAATTTTGCATTTCATCACATCAAAATTAGCTCACATGGGCTAATGATCAAACACGAGCAATTCTACTTGAATTACTCGGCGAACACATTAATTAAAATTTATTTTGTGAACACTGTCTCGGGAATAAACCACTCGGTTACTATTCGGAAAATCACGATCGTCGGTTCACTTTGAGCGAATTTCTGACCGATACGGTCCTATACATATCAAAGCACCATTTATTACATAATTTCCAACATACCCATCACAAACAGTCCGTGAACTGCACGGGCTGTCCATTTGAGGTTTCAAAAATTATAACAATTCGGTCCCAAGATTTGTGACCGATCAAACGGCCTCCTCACGGCCTCATTCAACTCAAACATTAACAAAGTACTTAATTAAAGAATAAAACCCAAGTATGGAGAAACCCCTACCTCTCAGAGTTTGACAAAACTCCCTAAAATCGGAGCCCACACGTAGGCCTTTCCATTCACAGCTTTCCTTCTTGTCGAAGAATTCGACGGTCGGTTCTTGATATTTTAGAGAGAGTTAGATGTTCTCTCCCCAAATCAAGATTTCAAAGCTTCAACCATCTTTTACGGTTATCCCGTTTTTTCCCTTTTGCAATGTAGGAACAACCTGCTTATTTATGTTTTGTCTTTTTCTAACTTAATTCCAAAAGACCATTTTGTCATTCTTTTCCAGTTTGACATTCGGCACTATCTCAGCCGTCCATTTCATCATTTCTCTACTCATGCCACTTATGACACATGAGTACGTGTTATTTGTGACTTTCGTTGCATCGAAAATTGTTTAACTGCACTCGAACCGCGATGCCTCGAAAAACGTGCCAACTCCAACTATCTCGGAATTCTACGAAATTTCTACGTGCTAGCTAGATTTCGCGAGACGATAACAACGGTGAAATCCGTTTCATCATCCGAGATCTAGAGAATAAATTCTGGATTTTTAACCGAAATAACAATTTTATAAGCGAAATTACGATTTTGCCCCTTTTTTTCCAGAAATTGGAATTTCTCGGGTCTTACAAATTTTAAGCATATAAAAAACAAACAACATAATACTTCATAGAAATACAATATTTACAAAGCAAACAACTATGTTTAATAATATTAAGTCTTATTTAACATTCAGCTAAATAAAAGTTGTATTCAACATTCATGAAAAAAACAAACGCCCCCTTAGAGATGGTATTTTAGTTGCCAAGAATAATGGTTTTTTAAGTTTTGAGATTGAACACCACTCAAAAATAATAATAAACTGCTTTAATAAGAGGATGAGTATCTCTTGTTCTGTTCGGGATATTAATGGAAGATATTTTGAAATTATCAGGATTTAAATATTTATAGTTGTCACCATGTATATATAGAGAAGCTAATAGAAACGTAGATTGTACCAAGAAGATATTAGTATTATAGATTCAAGAATTTGGCTTCCTAAAGATGTTATAAATATTAGCTTTAAAGATTATTGTGGATCTTTATCCAATTGTCTTTATAAGCTTACAATTATGTAGTTTCCTTTCATCACAAAAAGGAGTGTGGGACCAAATGTAGGGGTTTTATTTTGTTTTTGTTGGATGCGAGAGTTTTGTTCCAAATTAGTACAAATTTTAAAAATAATTACTAAAATAGTTTGGAAATCAAAATAATGTTCAAACTAGTATATTTGAATACACATTATTAAAGTTGTAGTAAGTAACTATGGGAAAAAAAAATTAAGTTAAAATTGTAGTCACTGAGTACGACTTTGACTTTTCAAAAAAAATCCAAAGCAAAAGTCAAACATACGAGTTAGTTTGGGTATTGTTTTGTTTAGAGCTGGTAAACGGGCCAGCCCAACCCATTTCAGGCCAGTCCATTCGAGCCACAGGCCAAAACGGGTCAAGCTAATTGACACATTTCTGGCCGAATCGTTGCAATCGGCCCAGCCCATTTCATGCGGGTTGCAGACCCGAAAAGAGCAAAATCTTATAAAAAAATGTTAAAAAAAATAATTTCACAAATTTTACAATTCTTCAAATAAAAATAAATAATATATAAATATATAATAATAATAGTAAACAAATTTAAATAAATTAATAATGATAGAGTGTAAGACCCGAGAAAATCTAATTTTCTTAAAAAGGGCAAAATCGTAATTTCGGTCAAAAATCCAAAATTTATTCTCTAGATCTCGGATGATGAAACGGATTTCACTGTTGGAATCGTCTCGTGAAATCTAGCTAACACGTCGAATTTCATTGAATTCCGAGACAGTCGGAATTTACACGTTTTTCGAGGCATGTCGGGTTTTGGTCTTAGAAAAGCGACGAAATGTGATAAAGTCACATATAACATGTACACATGTTATACAAGTTACATGAGTAGAGAGATAATGGAAATGGATGGCCGAGATAGTGCCAAATGTCGAAAATCCAAACTTAGGGACATAATGGTCATTATTTAAATTCTTAAATGACACTAAAGAGAAAATAGTGAATAGGACCGTCTCCAACCTTAAGAAAGAAAAGGAGAAAACGTGAGAAAAAAAAAAAGGGATGTAGTAGCCGATTTGTTTGGTTTTAGAGAGAGAACATCAGACTTCTCTCTAAATTTTCGGCAAATCTAATCGTCGGAATTCATCGGGACAAGAAGCAATGTCGCTCTACGCATCGAGACCTACGCGTGGGCACCGGTTTTGGGAGTTTTCGACAAACTCCGAGAGTTAGGGGTTTTATCCTACTTGGGTTTTACACTTTATTTAAGTGTTTTGTAATGTTTCGGATGGTTTAAGGTCTTAAACGGCCGTTTGATCGGTTCCCGAATCTTGGGCAGAAGTGAAATTTTGGAAACCCACCCAGACGGTCCGTTCTTGCTCACGGACTGTTTTGGGTTCTTAGTTTGTGCATTTATGCTATAAATGATGCTTTGATGAGTATAAGGCCGAATGGCCGTGAAATTCGAGTTCTAAAGTGGGCGATTGGTGAAATTTATGGAGCGGAAATACACGGTATGTGGCTTGTGTAAGGGTACATTTGGGTGTTTATTTCATAGAATTTGTAAATAAATCTTGTGTTGATGGTATGGCTAGGGAATGGCTTGGTGTGTGGAAAATGTAATGTGGCCGTGAACCGCGAGCAGTAACCCGGGGGTTTCAGCATTCGAGGAGAATAGTGTTCACAAAATAATTTTGTGAAATAATGTGTTTAGTTGAGTAATTCCGTCGAATTGCTTTCGTGTTGGATAATTAGCCCGAGTGAGCTCAATTTTTTGGTGTAATGGATAGTGAAATTACATAACATGTTTGTGTGATTAAATTGTAGCAGACCTGCATGATTATATATTTACATGTGTTATATGATTGTATTGGAATTGGCATCATGCATTCCATATGCACTGGGGCACCCTAGAGCGATAGGAGTGAGTGTATGAGGTGATTCTTGAGAGAATAGTTTCGGAGGGTTGACTAAATAATAATAATTATCGGAGGGTAGTCCATATAAAATATCAATTGTCGGAGTCGGCCCAATTGATATACATCGGAGGGTTGTCTACTAAATATAACATCGGAGTCGGTCCACTACTTATATCGGAGGGTTGTCCATAAATAAAAACAAACATCTTTGTTGAAAATAAGGTTTCTCATACGTGGCTTAGGCAAGTGTGAGAGTCGGTGAGGACTCGGGATATGAGTTGATCATGTAGACATTCAAGTAGGATCACGCATTTCTTGAATGTATGTTTTCGATGGGCATTGTATGCCTTAGGTGGAAATGGCAAATTAGGGTGATTCCCTGCGGGCATTAGCTCCTTAACAATCGAGGGATATTATTTTCAGGTACAGGGAGCGCCTGTGAGAGGAGACGACTCATCATAGAGGCCGCTTTAGAAGAAAGCTAGGGTTGTGGCTTTGGTTTTATTAATAATACATATATTAAATTCTAGAATTTTGATATATGTTTGTATAAGTGAATTATCGACTCTTAGCCAATGAGATATGTATTTGGTTGGGATATATTGGTTGGAGTGATGATCGCCGAGGGCCCAGTGGCCATTATTTAGCTTCCCATTTGGACCACACATGTGGTCGTTGGATGTGTTGGGACAGGTTATGTACTAAGAGTAGAGCTCCCCGTACAAAGGAGACTCTGCCCGATTTTCGTGAGAGATGTTGGGTCACCCGACTTTCACGAGTGTTTCCGTGGGTTGACGGGTAGTCAACGGACACCCCGATTTTGGGGCGTCATAGCTTGGTATCAGAGCTTAGGTATACAAATACCTAGGAAGCTTGGGTTTGGGTATCCATCACCACTTGGGTGGTTAGATGAAAGTTAGGTATAAGATTACCTAGGAAGGCACGGAACAAAACTAGGACCTGACATGTGTGTTTGTGTGTGATCATGTGAATTGATGAATTGTTGTGTGATGGTGTATAGGTCATGTTGTATGTACAATGATTGGTTTGTGTGCTTAAGTGATTAGCACATTTTGTGTTGGAAAACAAAGTTTGGAGTTTTACAGTGAGTAAAACTAGAAAAAGAGAATAAATAAAATAAATTTGAATAAATTTATTTGGTTTATTGGTTGATCAAATAAAATTTTAAAAAAAAAAAATTTAAGGTTGAACACTAGGGTTAGTGTTAGGTCATGAGGTTTTGAGGAAATTTTGGACAAATGTTCAAAATTAAATGAAAAAAAAAAATGAGGATAAGAAAATCATTTTCTAAGGTTTTATAGTGTGAAAAACTAAAGAAAATGAATAAAATAAATTTTTATAAATTTATTTAAGTGTTCAAGAAGATGAAATATATATATATAAGTATATTTTTTTTTTTGGTATTTTCGTTGGTTGGAAAAAAATTTTAATTAAATAAGAATTAAATTAAAAATTCAAATCAAATAAAATGAATAATTTTGAAAAAAAAATAGAAATTTTCGAAAATAAAATTTTGAGGATAAATGATTTGACATGTGAATTAATTGTCTCGCATTGCATTTGAATGCGGGGACATAGAATATGAACTATATATTCTGAGTATGAAGAATGTCTCGGGGCTGTGTTTATGCCTTAGAGATACTGCATTGTATTTAACTTGCCATTTAAACTGTGAGATGGCTAGTCGAGGACGAGGACATAGAGGGCGTCCACGGGGTACTGGTCAGGCACCACCGACATTTGACCAGCCACCAATATTTGATCAGCAGGCCTTTGTAGAGGCTGTAGGTATTGTGGCAGCAGCTATAACACAGGCTAGTATATCAGGTAGTCAGGGAGGTCCTAGTAACCTCCAGAGGTTTAGGGCGCATCATCCTCCGACATTCACAGGGGGAGGAGATCCGATGGTGGCAGACCATTGGTTTATGCAGATTGAGAGAAGGTGTTAGAGGCCATGGAGATTACCTTTGACGCGACCAGGATCAGGTTAGCTGCGTTCCAGCTAGAGGGTGAGGCCCAAGTATGGTGGAAATGGGCAAGGACTTCTAGAGACTTAGAGATTATGACATGGGCAGAGTTTCAGGAGCTGTTCATGGGTAATTACTTTCCAGATACTGTGAGGCATACAAAGGCTCAGGAGTTCCTAGAGTTGAAGCAAGGGGCGATGACTATGATGGATTATGTGGCTAGGTTTACAGAGCTAGCACGATTCTTGATGATTGCGTGACATGAGCATGGCGAGAGTTAGGAGATTTGAGAATGGGCTGAAGTTGTCCATTCGGTAGGGATAGTGATGGGACTTAGTCTACACCGGGGATATGGACTCATGGATTTGGAGACAGGCCGAGCCATGAGAAGAAAGATAGAGTGCTCGGAGCACTGGGATGCAGTGTTAGTAACACTGGAAGGAAGGAGTCAGTCTTCTTCTAGTGATAAAGTTGGGCTTAAAGGTTAAGACCTTAGAGGAGCCTTTATATGTGAGTTCTCCCCTAGGGATTAGGGCGAGAATAGGGATGATATGTCGCGGTTGCGAGTTGAAGATCTCGGGGACTCTGCTACATGATGGCCTGAGTCGTGGGCGTGTTAGAGTTGATGTCATCACGGGGATGGATTGGGCGATGCGCTTATAGGAGTCGTTCATCGGTGCGGCGTGGGGGTCCTTTACCGGAACGTCTTCGTGTGGTATTCCCGGGGGCGAAGCATGATATTTTGCCCCAGACGGTATCTGAGTCAGGGTGTCGAGGGCCGGTTAGGCGGGTTGGTAGCAAGCCTTACCTTAGAGGGGATGAGTGAGCCCAGGACTTAGATACACCTCGAGTAGTTTGCTGGTACGAGGATGTTTTTCGGATGAGTTACCGGGATTACCTCCGCAGAGGATGTAGACTTGGTATTGAGTTGCATACTGAAATTGCCAGCCCAATCTCTCATGACTCATAGGATGTGCCGTGGTTGCGGGCTGAGTCCGGCTACATGAGCTCTTTGAATGAGGGTTCATTAGGCGAGCACTTCACCAATGGGGTAACCCGGTTTATTTGCGAAGAAGGACGAGGACCCTTGTGCATTATTTACAAGCAGTTGAATAAGTTCTGATCGAAATCGGTACCCATTCTTGAGGATTGACGATTTGTTTGATCAGTTGAGGAGGCGCGAGTCTCAAGATAGACCTTACGCCTTTGGTTACCATCAGTTGAGAGTTAGGGAGAAAAAAATCCCTAAGACAGTGTTTAGGACGCGTTATGGGCACTTTGAGTTTACAGTGATGCCTTTGGATGAAGCTGAATCGCCAGCGGCATTCCTGGATCTCATGCATAGGAATTATTCCGACCCTATCGAATCGGTTGTCGTGGTCTTCGTGGATGACATTTTGATCTACTCGCAGTCAAAGAGGGAGCATGAGTGTCACTTGAGGATTGTGTTCTGATTGTTGAGAGACTGTCGGTTAATACTATGAAGTTTGAAGTAAGTGTGAGTTTGAGAAAACTGCGAGGTGAGATTTTTGGGACACGTGAGTGTCGACATCAGGCGTCGGTGGACCCGAGAGAAGGTTGGGGCCATGATGAGTTAGCGGAGTAGAAGTTAGTCTTCGAGATACATTAGTTTCTTGGGATTGGTAGGTGCGCTACGAGTTCATTGGATTTCTCCCGATTAGCCTTTATGTGAGATTGACCCAGGAAGGAGGTCAAGTTTGATTGGGATGACCAAATTTGTAGAGGAGGCATTCCTGGGGAGTTGAAGGAGACTTGCCCAGCTCCATGCGAAGAAATCAGTCCTGGGCCGGGGGGCCAGGGGTTACCCGCAGTGTATTGTGATGCCTCAGGGCCGGATGGGATGTGTTTGATGCGATGCGGGAGGTAGTGGTTATGGTTCCCTTCGGTTGAAGAATCGTGACGAATTACGCTTCACGACTTAGGTTAGCGGTCGTAGTCTTCGTGTGAAAGATTTGGCCCAGCAACAGTACTTATGCGGCGTTCGAGGTGTACTCCCGGACACGTAAAAGTCTGAAGTATATTTTCACGCAGCGGGACCTCGATATGAGGTGGCGCGAGGATGGATGGAGTTCCGCAGAAAGTTATGGCTTCACTTTGCATTAAATACGGTAAGGCGTGATGTAGTGGTTGATACTCGGTCGGAAGTCGCGGGGAAGATTGCGTTAGTGTAGGCTGGGAGTGTGGTCTTTCGAGGCTAAGTGGGACAGTTTGGGGTACATATCTGATGGCGGGCTCGAGGGGTACTTTAGGGGTTTAGTGGCTACACGAGTCTCACATTGGCCCAGTGGTCGAGTCAGTGAGCGGGATGCGAGAGATGAGTGTCCGTCGGGGCCAGAGATGCGATCGGTACGGAATGGCGGGCTGGACCATCCACTCAGATGGTAGTCTTCGGTATACAGGACGAGTCGTGGTTCCCCAGTCGACCGATTTGAGAGAGGAGATTCTCAGGGAGTTTCACTGCTCTCGATTTTCCGTGCATCGGTGCGCAGTGTACGGGATCTTCGTCGTCGGTATTGCGGAGGCGGGATGAAGAGACACGTGGGGACTTTGTGCGACGATGTCTCATGTCAACAGGTTAAAGTGGCGGAAATGCAGCGAGCCGGCCGTTAGGTGGTAGTGGAAGTAGACGCGTCATGATGGATTTTGTGACCCACTTGCCACGGACACCGCAGAGACATGATGCGGTATGGGTGATAGTGGATCGGCTCACAAAGTCGGCACATTTTCTAGCCGTGCGGATGACCTTCACATTGGAGAGATTTTGCCGGTTGTATATTCGAGAGATCGTCCGGCTACATGGGTACCAGTATCCATAGTGTCGGATAAGGGACTCGGGTTTGACACACTTTGGAAGAGTTTCGGTATGGAGCCTGTGACTGATGATGATCGACTTTCCACCCTCAATGATGGTTGGTGCGAGAGGGAATTATCACAGGTGTTAGAGGACATGCTACGAGCATGCGTCCTGGATCATCATGGTAGTTGGGAAGAGCACTTGCCTTTAGTGGAATTCGTCTACAACAACAGTTACCAGGCGAGTATACAGATGGCACCATATGAGGCATTGTATGGGAGACCATGTAGGTCACCATTATGTTGGGCGAGGTGGGAGGAATTCCGATCAGTTCGATGCGATTAGAGACACCTCGGATAGGTGAGCGATGCGACAATGTCTTCTCCACACGGCTTAGCGGCGAAGGCTATGCGAGATGTGCGGCATTAAGGCCCTTAGAGTTCAAGTTAGGGATCACGTCTTGGGGTGATGCTAGAGGAGTGGTTAGGTTCGTGAGCGAGGAAAATTTGCTCCTTGAGTTTATTGGGCACTTTACAGATACTCGAGAGGATAGGCCCAGCGTAGGCGTATCGGTTGGCGGTGCCGCCCGACATGTCAGTGTCCACGGGTGTTTCACGTCTCCATGCTCGGTATGCGCTAGATCGACTCATGTAGTGGATTGGGGACCAGTTGGGGTTGACAGTGGGACCTTCGAGGAGGGGACCGGTGTGCATTTGGATAGCCGTGATCCCGGGTTTTGCGGCCTTGAAGACCGTGAGGCGAATGAGGAGTGCTATGGCGGCACTATGGAGTGGAGGAGTCCACATGGGGCGAGGACCTTGCGATGCGGGCCACATATCCCTTCTTGTTTAGGGATGAAGGAATGCGTGATTGTCGTTTAATAATTAAATGACTAGTTTACATGCATGGTAGAGTGCACGTTACATATGCATGTGAGTGATGTGATTGTCCAGAATTTTGGGACGAAATTCCTTTTAAGGAGGGGAGATTGTAAGACCCGAGAAAATCTAATTTTCTCAAAAATGGCAAAATCGTAATTTCGGTCAAAAATCCGAAATTTATTCTCTAGATCTCGGATGACGAAACGGATTTCACCGTTGGAATCGTCTCGTGAAATCTAGCTAACACGTTGAATTTCGTCGAATTCCAAGACAGTCGGAATTTTACGTTTTCGAGGCATGGGGTTTAGTCTTAGGAAAAGCGACTTGAGATGTGACAAAGTCACATATAACATTTACACATGTTATAAAAGTACATGATAGAGATGATAAATGGGCCAATTTTGAGATAGTGCCAAATGTCGAAAATCCAAGCTTAAGGACATAATGGTCATTATTTAAATTCTTAAATGACACTAAAGACAAAATAGTGAATAGGACCGTCTCCTACCTTAAGAAAGAAAAGGAAGCGTGAAAAAAAATGGGATGCATTAAGCCCAGGTTTGTTTTGGTTTAGAGAGAACATCGAGGCTTCTCTCTAAATTTTCGTGAATCCAGCCAGTCGAATTTGTGCGGACAGAAGCAAAGTCGCTCTACGCATCGAGACCTACGCGTGGGCACCGGTTTTGGGAGTTTTCGACAAACTCCGAGAGGTAGGGGTTTTATCCTACTTGGGTTTTACACTTTATTTAAGTGTTTTGTAATGTTTCGGATGGTTTGAGGCCTTAAATGGTCGTTTGATCGGTTCCAAATCTTGGAACCGAGGAGTGGAAATTTTGAAACCCATTGGACAGTCCGTGATTGCTCACTGTGCATTTATGCTATAAATGATGCTTTGATGTGTATAAGGCCAGAAATGGCCGTGAAATTTGGGTTCACAAAGTGAATCAATGATTGGTGAAATTTATGGAGCCCAAATACACAGTCTGTGACTGTGTAAAGGCTGTTTGGGTGTTTATTTCATAAATTTATGAACTAAATCTTGTGTTGGTGGTATGAGGCCGGGAATGGCTTGAATTGTGTGGAAAATGTAATGTGGCCGTGAACCGTGAACAGTAACCCGAGGGTTTCACTGTTCCCGAGAATAGTGTTCACAAAATAATTTTTGTGAAATAATGTGTTTGGTTGAGTAATTCAAATCGAATTGCTCGTATTGGATAATTAGCCCAAGTGAGCTAATTTTTGGTGTAATGGATAGTGAGGGTATAACACATGACATGTGATTAAATTATGTGAATATATGCATGATTATATATTTACATGTGTTATATGATTGTATTGGAATTGGCATCATGCATTCCATATGCACTGGGGCACCCTAGAGCGATAGGAGTGAGTGCATGAGGTGATTCTTGAGAAAATGGTTTCGGAGGGTTGACTAAATAATAATAATTTTCGGAGGGTAGTCCATATAAAATATCAATCGTCGGAGTCGGCCCAATTGATATACATCGGAGGGTTGTCCACTAAATATAACATCGGAGTCGGTCCACTACTTACATCGGAGGGTTGTCCATAAATAAAAACAAACATCTTTGTTGAAAATAAGGTTCTCATCGTGGCTTAGGCAAGTGTGAAGTCGGTGAGGACTCGGGATATGGATTGATCATGTGGGCATTCCATTAGGATCACGCATTTACTTGAATGTATGTTTTCATTGGAGCATTGCATGCACTTGGGTGGAGTAGCCCGATTAGGGTGATTCCACTCTTGGGCATTAGCTCACCACAATCGAGGATATTATTTTTAATTACGAGGGAGCGCACGAGAGACGGCTCATCATAGAAGCCGCTTTAGAAGAAAGCCAGGTTGTGGCTTTGGTTTTATTATGTATACATGTATTAGAATTCTAAATTTTGATATATGTTTGTATAAGAGTGAATTATCAACTCTTGAACCATGAGATATGTATTTGGTTGGGATATATTGGTTGAGTGATGATGCAGGGGCTCAAGTGGCCATTATTTACTCTCATTTGGACCCCTATGTGGTCTTTGGATGTGTTGGGACAAGTTATGTACTAAGGGTAGGCTCCACGCATAAAGGAGACTACGCCGATTTTTCGTGAATATGTGGGGTTGGAAAAAATTCACTTGAAGTGTTCCGCGGTTGGCAGGTAGTCAAGGGACACCAGTTTTGGGGCGTCACACCAGAGCATTATTTATAACCAAAGTATCAAACTAACTAAGTAAATAGTACTAAAATAATAAAGTAACAACTTATAACATCTTGAAAAACAAATTCAAAGTATTAAATAAAATCTCATATGTTTCTAATCTCTATCTTCATTCTCATCCTCATTATCTCCAACAATAACATGTGACTCTACATTAGAAACATGTTCATTCTTGATATTTGTTGAGTCATCATCATCATCATCTATTAATTAAAATTAGCATAAGTTAATAGGTAGTGTCTGAAAGGAAATGTTTCATTATAAATCCTTAATAAAAAGTTAAGCTTACCAACAAAACCAAGCAACCAATTATGTGTGCATATGAGAGCTTGAACTGTTCCATCAAGAATAGAACTTCTATACTTGCTTAAAACACGAGACCCAATACTAAAAGCGGATTCCGGTGCTATAGTAGTTATTGGAATGCTTAACACATCATAAGCCATCTTTCCAAGATTACCAAATTTATTACTTCTATCTCTCCAAATAGCAACACATCAAGAATTTCGATAAGGAAATTCTGCGACTTCCTCTAAATAAAGATCAAGTTGAGATTTTCCAATATTGTTAGTTTCTCGGCAATCAAATTCTTCAAAATCCTATCAAATGACCAAACGAATGATTCACTAAATAATATATGTATAAATATGTAATTTAAAAAAAAAAACAATGGATTTATTATAAAGCAACTTACATCATATGTAGGAAAGTAGATGTTACAACGTGGTATTGTTTCATTTTCTTGTTGCAACGTATCTATGTGGGGGTGATTTAAACAGACAAATCGAATCTGATTAGTCCAAGATATCAAATTATGGTTGTTAATATGTTGAAAAATTGGAGTCCTAGATATTCTAGTTACTATATTATCAAATTTGTAGGTTTTATGATCAATTTATTATGCTATTAATCTAAATATGTTTTCATTTATATGATTTTTATATATTTGTATCTTAGATCTATTTATCTCTATTATAAGTTTAGATAATAATATTATTTTTATTTTAAAAAATGAATATAAATAAATCTATATTTTTATTATAGTTTTACAATTTATATACAAATTTCTTTTTTATAAACAAAAATTTTAAAAAAGTGTAAGACGTGGTATAGTTGACTTGCACATGGCCTTGCATTAGATGTAACGCAACGCGGGTTATAAGTCAACTATACCTTAGGAGAAAGATTAACTGATTTAGAAATCCAAAAAGAAGATATAACAGAAGTAATAAATGAAGAAGTTGAAACTTTTGTACATAGTATGACTATTGTACAAAATCAATCCTGATTACAAAGAAGTTTTTATAGCTTTAATTGATTCAGGAGCTGATTTAAATTGTATACAGGAAGGATTAATTCCTACTGTATATTTTGTAAAAACTTCTCAAAGATTATCAACAGCTAGTAATGATCCTTTGAAAGTTCAATATAAAATACCACAAGGTCATATTTGCAAAAATGGTATTTGTATTAAAACTTCATTCTTACTAGTCAAAAATATAAGTCATCAAATTTGTATTAAAATTTTGAGTCTTTTTTATTCTTTCTTGAACTTGTTTTGATTGTAAATTTTCTTCAGAGCCAAGTCCTTGCAAAATTTTTGATTAAATTTACATTTGTATTCCTTCAAAGTAATTAAGATTCCTACAGTTAGCGTTGGTCAGCCCAGTGTATCCGTTTGGTCCAGCCATAGAAATCCCGGTGGTCGGTGAGGGTCGGTGGTGGTCCACTAAGTGTAGAATCCAAGTGCGAAGAAAGTAGAAATGTCCAAATTTTATCAAATTTGTTAATTGCTAGTTCAAAAATAACACTAGTTTCATCGAGGATTAATGAACAATTAGGCATATCTACGAAAATACTCAACAATTTGGCAAACTTTGCATTTACATAGAAGATTGAGAACTGATGCGTAGTGAAATGCCAAAACAAAATATCAAAGAACTATCTGAAAATAGAAATTTGAATTTAAAAAGATTATAGAATCAAAATCTCTGAAAACACACATTCAATAGGTTCTGAAACAGAAACTATTGAACTTCTAGATCTTAAAGATCTAGAACAAATACAAAAAGATAAATTCAAAATTCTACATATAGGAGCTATTCAGGTAGCAGCCAAACCATTAACCAGGTTAGGGTTAGACAAACCTTATATCGTATGTCTTCGTGATGCAAGACATAACAAATTCGAGATTCCCTTTAGGATTAATTGTGGCGCCCAAACTCCGGGGTCCGTTGGCTACCCGTCAGCCCGGAATACAAGTGGAGGTCGGGTGCAGCCACTTTAGAAAATCGGGCGAGTCTCCTTTGTACGAGGGAGCTCTACTGAATCTGAACCTGTATAAACACGCATTTACCTGTCCCAAACAGTCCAATATATGCAATATATATATCCAATACGGCCACTTGGGCCCATCATGATACTCAATGTACATACCAACCATGGGGACCAACTATATACCCAATAGTTACAGAGTTAATACTTTTACTCTTAAACAATACATATATTAAACGTAAATGGTTCTAATACATATGCAACCACAAGCCACATCCAGGCTTTCTTCACAATAAATCTCTAGAATGAGCCGTCCCTCTCGCCGCACTCCACCTTAAAATAAAGGGGATCACGACGGGGTGAGCTAAAGCTCAGTAGGAGAATCGCCTAAATTAAGGCTACTACCACCCTAAGTGTAGTCTGATGCTCCAGAAGTAATACACACTCAAGTAAATACATGATCCTACTTGAATGTCTACATGATCACCCCATGTCACGAGTCCTCACCGACTCACTCACACTTGCCTAAGCCATGTATGAGGCACGTCTATGCTTTTGCCTCGGGATTATTTCAACTAAAAAAAGTCAACAATTTGTACTAAAATCTTAAACAAAAATTATTATGATTTTTTATATGTGAATTGAGAAATTTAAAAACCATACTTTTATAAAAAGCCCACAACACTCTTTGCTTCACGTATTTAATCCATGATTGAGTTTTCTATTTACTATTCTCAAATCATAATTTTCTTCGTTATTTTACTACATTTTTCATTTTACTTTTGCACTTTATTTTGTTTCTCTCCAATTTCACATACTCTCTTATTATAGTGTTAAGAATGAAAAAAAACAATTGAAAAGAAAAATAAAGTAAAACGGTAGTAGCGTGGATGAGAAAAGAAACATGAAAAGGGTTTTTAGATACTATTAAAAAAAATAAGTCAACGTAAAGCGGATACAAATGCAAATGTAAGCTACGTGGAAAAGTTCAAAAACAATTTAATTGTGTTGGAAAGAAAAACTTAGAGGTTGTTTGGTTTTATTTAAAAGCGTTTAAGAATAGTTTTTAAAAGCCAGTTAAACACTATTTTGGTTTTTTTTTTAATTATTTTTGTTATTTGAATTTAATGATTTATGTATTCTATATGTTTTTTAAAACAAAAAACAAGGTTTTCTTTGTTTTTCTTAATTTTTTAAATAGAAAGTAGTTTACAAAAACGAAATCAAACATATCCTTAATATTTGAATAAATTGAACGTTGGGTGGGGATTTGTATTATTATTACCAAAATTTAAATCAGTTTCTAGAAATCCTACACTATAATCCTTGCAAGGAAGGCCAAATATTATTTCTTTTTTTCTTTCATTTCTATTTATATATAAGAATGTATGGTTGAAGCAGTAGGGCACACGAAGTTATGGCAAAACTCCTCATCCTTCTCACCATCTCCTTCTCTTGTCATTCTTTGTACAGCGTCGAATCATAGGGGGAATCCCACCATTCTCTAGAAACCTTTCTCCCGAGTCAATGGGCTGAAGAAAGGATTCGGCCCTTCCACTTCTACCTCCATGACATCGTCAGCGGCCTGAAACCACGCTAGTGGAAGTGGGTGAGGCCGCCTTGTCCGAAACCGAGTCGGCGCTCTTCGGAGAGGTGACGGTGATAGACGATCCATTAGCGTGGGACCCGAGACGACTCGAAGCTTGTAGGAAGAGCCCAAGGAATATATGCATCGGCGTCGCAGGAGGAAATTGCCTTGTTGATGGTGGTGTTTTGGGCCGAAATACAATATTCTCGGAGGTTCGGGAGATGCCCATCGTCGGCGGCAGTGGACTTTTCCGATTTGCTCGTGGCTATGCTCAGGCGAAGACTCACACCCTCGATCCCAAGAAAAGAGATGCTGTGATAGAGTACAACGTTTACGTCTTCCATTACTGATTCCTACGTTTCTGTTATTGCTTTCCCTTTCTTCTTTTTCTCTAATAATAAGGCCAATGATTGGCGGGTCTATCTTATCATTTTTTTTGTTTTTCCAATATCGGATCACCTTATAAATGGAAAAGGTTTAAATTCCAATTGACATATTTTGTTAATTTAAACATGTTATAATGTTTTAAAAATAAGCCAATTCGACCATCCATTAATGACCTTTTGGGTCGATCGATTCGACCACAGATTATAAAAATAGAAAAAAAAAAAATCCTAAGATTCATAGTCCCAAGGCCCACGTGGACACAAAGCCAGTTTGAACTGCCATTTTATAAGGCATCTTAAGAAAAATATCTACACTATTATCTATTCATATCAATTTCCATATATAAAATCTTTATATGAAGAAAAAATATAAAATCTTATATCATTCTATCAATTTTCCTTTCAAGAACCAAAAACAGTTTATTTATTTTTATTTACTAGTATATTTGGCTTTGCAACTGGCCTTCTTTGGGTCGGAAAGTGGTTGAAAAATGGATTCTTTATATTCTGATGAGTTTAGGCGAACAATGGTTATAAGGTAAGAGAGAGTTAATGTGCTTTACCTCAATAATTATCGCACAATATACTTGTAGACCTCAAATTTGGTTGATTTAATTTATTAGTTTTTTTTTTTTTGTCTTATTCTTGTTCTTTTTTTTAGGGAAAGGTCGGTTATCGTTTTCTTAGGAGGTTTTAGGTTAGTTTTCTAGGGAAGTCTTATATATTCATTAGAAAGACGATCAAGAGAGAGAGATCAGAAGGGGACGACGGCTTAGGGTAGAAGGAAAAACAGGAGAGAGATATTTTTTTTTTAATATATATGGTTTTTATTTTTCGTGATTGATGTGATGATTGTTGTTTGGTTTTCTCGAATTTGTTGTTTGATTCACAAGATGATGTTTTTACTGTCAAAAAAATTAATTGAAATTCATTTATAAAGGTATGCGTATTGAGATTTTCAGTAGATTGTGCATGACGTGTAGAGGCAAGTGAGGAATGTCTCAGTAGAGATGGATTCAATTTCTTTTTCTGTTTAGTGAAGCGATGAGTGGTCTTTGGGTTCGATGGATTCTCTTTGAATCTGCTTGAGATTATGGGTATTTGAATGAAGTTTCATTTCTGAATCTTTGAATTGCCATGGAAATAATAATATTGTAGATGTCTTAAAATAACAAATTTGGACATGGAAAGTTACGTTGATGAGCAAATGCGTCCATATAAACATTCCCACATTCACTTATCCGTCCACTAATCATTTGCGCTATTTATTTATGATTTTCTGAAATTCATCCATTATCCACTTACTAACTTTCATATTCTACATTTTGGTTGGTTTTTGTTTAAGTTATAATTAGAACACATCTGCTTTGATTAATCTAAGTGATTTGCTTTGATTTCCATATTTAGATTTTTATTTAATTATTATTTTATTTAGCTTGTATAGTTGTTTATCTCTTATTTCTATTTTGATGTGCACCCTTATGAATTTTTAACTCACCCTTATTTCTATTTAACTCACCCCACTTCTATTTAGCTGTGCAAGTTCAAACCCAATTTTACACAAAGACCATTTACTTAAACCCATTAGAACCTCTAGCCATTAGAATCCCACAAACCAAACCGATTGAGTCTAACCCATTAACTCATTAAGTCCAGTTGACCGAATCCATTGGCGGTTTAGCGGCCAAACCCGATAGGTCAGCTTATCTACTTTAGATTCAAGCTCATTAGTTACACAACTCATTTATCTTAGGTCTAATTCATCTACCTTAAGTTCAAGTCCATTAGTTATTCAACCCTTTTACCTTAGGTTTAACCCGTTAAGTCCAATCCACCTCCCTTAGGGTCAGCTCATTAGGCCCAATTTATCTACCTTAGGTCCAAAGCATCTACTCTACGTTCAGACTCATTAGTTACCCCAACCCGTATACCTCTTAAAACACACATCTTTAAAAATAAAATCTAAAATGCAACATAAAGGATTGAACATATGTTCTTTGTGTTGTCAGTAAACACCTTAAACCACTAGTCTATATCCTTTTTATTTCAAACTCTTGCGAGTTTTAAATAATATTATGCTTGTCACTTGATTTTTAGTAATTTTAATTTTTTCTTTAATACTAACTTTCAAACCTAACATTATTGGTATTATTTTAACTTTCCTGCCATATTACTTTTGTTATCTAAATAAATAAAAATTCATTTTCTTTAATTTCAATTTTAAAAAAAAATTATTTTCCTTAATTGCTAAACTAAAAAAATATAAAGTCAAAAATCAAAAATAAAATCATTTTCTATAATTTCAAATTTTCAAAAATCTCTTTATTTAATTTAGAAAATATAAAATTTATGATCTTTTATGTTTTTAAGAAATTCCTTAAAATTGAAAATTCACTTTCTTTAAATTTTATAAATCATATATTGTTTTCCAAATATCCAAACTTCAAACATCTTCTTTTCCAAAGTGACTCCATATACACAATCAATTCTATAATTCCAATAAAATTGAACTTTGTGAAGTTGACTCTGTGCTAAATAAATGGGCTTTGGTTGGGGGCTCAACATCTCATATCCTTGACAAATAATTTGTGGCTTGATTTACATCTATTTTCTAAATTTAATTATGAATATTTCTATATATGTTATTTTTCCACGATTGTTTTCATGAAGTAGCACTTTAGGTGCACACTTTTATTTTGTTTGACTTTGCTCTTTTACTCATTTATTGCACACATTAATATGCTCCCAGAGTTATAATTGTTGCTTGTCTCTTGGTATCCTTAGACTGATTCATTGGTTGTCATATTAGCCTTAACTTGATTATTAGAGACCCAAGCTTTAGACAAGGGGTGCTACGACTTGTCGCGTAATGAGTAACTAACTCCAAGCCACTGAGGCGTATTTCACAGACTTGCTTTTCCTATTATGAGTCACATTTAGGATTTTCTTTCTTATTTTATTCAGTCTCGCATTTTTAATGAGAAATGTAGATTTAGCCAAAATGCGGTGTCCACGGTACTACACTTAAATCGCTTGTTTGTTTTTTTATTTTACCACGACTTATTTATAAATTTTTTTTTAAAAAAAAATTGAATAGAAAAAACTAAAATATTTAACTTTTCAATTTAGAAAAAGTCATATTTTAAAAGGAAAAAAAAGCTATATTTAAATCTTCTAAAATATTCTAAAATCTTTAAAATCCACAAAATATTTTAAAGAACAATCAAGATATTTAAAAAAAAAAAAGAATATATTTATCATCAATCTAGTTTTTAATTATTAATTTTTTATATTCCATTTTAATTATAAAAATAGATAAATATAATAATTATTTTTAACGGTGATAATAATAATTTTTATCATAATAATTTTATATTTTATATTTTATATTTTTTTATGTTAAGATGTTATACATATATTATATAAATATTTTTCATTTTATCATAATAATAAGGTTGGCGAGTTGTTTTTATATAATTAAGATGTTATTTTAAGCATATAAAAAAACAAACAACAATACTTCATAAATACAATACTACAAACAAACAATTTCATATTTAATAATATTAAGTCTTACTTAACATTTAGCTAAATAAAAGTTGTATTCAACATTCAGGAAAAAAACAAATGCCCATTTAGAGATGGTATTTTAGTTGCCAAGAATAATGGTTTTTTAAGTTTGGAGATTGAACACCACTCAAAAATAATAATAAACTGCTTTAATAAGAGGATTAGTGTCTCTTGTTTTATCAGGATATTAATGGAAGATATTTTGAAATTATCCGAGGATTTAAATATTTATAGTTGTCACCATGTATATAGAGAAGCTAATAGAACTGTAGATTGTATTTCCAAGAAAGATATTAGTATTATAGATTCAAGAATTTGGCTTCCTAAAGATGTTATATATATTAGCTTTAAAGATTATTGTGGATCTTTATCAGTCGTCTTTATAAGCTTACAATTGTGTAGTTTCCTTTCATCACAAAAAAAGTGTGGACCAAATGTGGGGACTTTTTATTTTTGTTTGTTGGATCTGAGTTTTGTTCCAAATTAGTACAAATTTTAAAAATAATTACTAAAATAGTTTATGTAAAATCCAGAAAAATTCAATTTTTTTTTGAAAAGGGGTAAACGGTAATTTCGGTTGAAAACCGGAAATTCTCTAGATCTCGGATGGCAAGCAGTTTGCTTGTAGTTAAATTCGTCTCGCGAAATCTAGCAACAGGAAAAATTTACGTCAGAATACGTAATCAGGAATATTTCACGATTTTACGGGTGATAAATCGCTAATGGCAAGGACAGATTTTCAAAATCTCAGAAAGTGAAAGTGGCTTGATTTAAGTTCATTTACAATAAAGTGAACTGAAAAGAAATAAAATTTTTCGAGGCTGAAATGGACCCGAATGGGACAATAAAAATCATTTATCCAAATGATAATAATAATAATAATAAAATATTATAATAATAATAAAAGAAAAATCAATAAAAGGGGAAAGCGGGCGTGAGGGACGAGGGAGAATGAGGAGGAGAGAGAGAGTTTAATTATTGTTTTTTTTGACTTTCTTTTCAAATCTCTGAAAGATCGGACCGTCGGATTTCGTCGAGTGAGAGTAAATTGATCTACGATGAGAGGCTGCGTGGGCCTTTCAAAAAGTTGGAGTTTTAAGATAACTCCATTGAGGTAGGGTTTTATCCTACTTGTTTTACCCCTTGTTTAAGTGTTTTGTAATGCTTGTGTTGGTTTGAGGCCGTGAGGGCGTTTGGTGAATCGAATCTTGCGACGAGTGTGGAAATTTTTTGGAGAATTTTTGAGAGCCCGTTTGAATGATCCCAGTGGCCCAATATACAGGAGCTGTTTAGAAGTGTTGTTTAATAATTTATGAAATAAGTATGATTTGCTCAAATTATATGGAATATAATTGTGTGTATAAACAAGTGTGATTTGCTCGATTATATGGAATATAATTGTGTATAGGCCATTAAGAACAAGTACTGATTTACTCGAATTATATGGAATATAATTGTAGTATAGGTCGTGGAGATGAATTTGTGAATTACTCAAGTAAGCTAAAATTTGGGTGTTGTTTGATCCATATTGTTGGAATTTACATGTGGTGTGAATTTGCAAATTTGATAATGTTGCATAATTAATATATTGGTATATATATTGTATAAATGGTTTTGGAAATGGCATAATGCATTTTCTATGCATGAGCATCTAGAGATTGGTGGTAGTGCATGACATGAGTACTACAAGCGAACATGGTTCTTGAAGGAATTTCAGGAATGATTTTCCAGGAAATTGGGTTGGGAGATGGGACAACAGATCATTTCGGATGAGATTGCATTTGTTTCGGAAGCTCACCAGCGATTAAGCCTCGGTAGTCCAATATTTTTGCAGGCACGCCCGGTAGTATATTTCAAGGAACAACAAGTTTTGTTTTGAAATGATTGGCCTCTCATACATGGCTTAGGCAAGTGGTGAGTCGGTGAGGACTCGAGACATGGAATGGGCATGTGGGCATTTCAGAAATGGATCTTGTCTTTATGGGTGTGTGTTTAGAATTGGAGCATTGCATATGCTTGGGTGGAGTAAACCATTTGGGGGTGATTCCCTTTCTTGGAAGCGATAGCTCACCTTTATTAGGACATTTTGAGTGCGAGATTGTTAGAAGGCGGCTCTTGAGACAGTGATTTTGAAGAAAGCCGGGTTGTGGCTTTGATGGGGTTTTGGATAATATGTATTAGGGTGTGAGATTTTTAATATGTATTTTGTATTAAGAAGGAAATGTATAACTAGACTATTAGATATAATTTGTGATATTTATTTTGTAGTATTGAACATGGGCCCGAGGCCATTTTGCTCGGTATGTGTCTGTGATGTGAGGCCAGTGCCAAGGCCTTCTCCTTAGGTTGACGGGTAGTCAATGGACCCCCGGGTTTTGAGGCGTCATAGCTTGGTATCAGAGCTTAGGTTTTCGATTACCTTGGGAGCTCGATGGGTGTAGTTATAAGTTTAGTCCTGATACGAACTGTGACCTTGGTATCGAGCTTAGGTATACGATTCTTGCCAGCGTCTTTGGGCATGGAGCCTAGGATATCTGCGGTGTAGTGTAGTGCCTGGTTAGGATTACCTGGCGTTTAATATATGATACCAGCTTCACAGCTTGGTATAAGAGCTTAGGTAAACGAATGCCTAGGGAGCTTGGGTTTGGGTATCCATAAGTTTAGTCTTGATACCAGCTTCACAGCTTGGTATCAGAGCATAGGTATACGACTACCTAAGGCTTGAGGGACATGGGCTTTGGCCATTGCTATTGCGGTGAAATTGATACCCGCATCATAGCTTGGTATCGGAGTTTAGGTACACAAATATCTAGGAGTTCATGGGACGGGTTTAGACCACTGCATGCATGGTGTGTTTCATGTTGTGTTAGGATATGTGTTCCACATGTTTGTGATTATGATTATTATTATTTTATTCACGTGGAAGCTTATACTCGGTATGATGTATATGGGAAATGTGATTCTTTGCGTGGTTATTCTTGTGGGAAAAATTATATGCATGGCATAATGTATATAGGAAAAGTGGAATGCTAAGGTTAGGAACTATAACTTGTAGGGTTTGAAGGAAAATGAAATGAACACAGAGGAGTGTTGAATTTTATTGAAATAAATAAAAGGAGTGGTTGTAGTAGCACCACTTAGGCGATGAAGCAGATTCGGTTCATGGTTATTAGAATCTATAGTAATTAGCATGTGCATTACTAGTTTGGCGAAATGAGATTAAATACGCCTAAAGTTTGTTGCCATTTGACATGTGTAGATGGCAAGTCGAGGCCGAAGGGCGTGAGGTCGTCCACGGGTGCTAATAGCTTTGCCGTATTTGATGACCGGCGTACTCTTTGGGGGTTTGTTGGGGTTGCGACTCTTTGCCATTACATGAAATTTGAGTGCGGTTGGTAGTCGGGGAGGTCGAGGTAACCTCAGAGATTTAAATCATGTCCTCAGGCGTTTCACGAGGGAGGGGATCGATAATTGGCAGAGACCATTGGTTCCGGCGATTGAAATGTATTGGAGGCTATGGATATTATCTCGATGCGACGGAATCGGTGGCCACGCGTTCAGCTAGAGGGTGAGTCCAAGTGGTGGGGCCGGGTTAAGACCTCTAGGGATTTAGAAGCAATGACAGGCGAGTTCTATGGGCTCTTTATGAAACCGTCATTTTAAACCCCTTTGCTAGACATGCCAAGGCCCAAGAGTTCTTAAATTTCGGTGAGAAACGATGACAATGATGGAGTACATGGCGGATTCGCGAGTTAGCGCGTTTTGGTGATGACTATGTGGCCACAGATATGGCCAAGGTTAGGAGATTTGAGAATGGGCGAAGTTGTCCATTCGGGCGAGTGTGGGCCTTTGCTTACAAGACATGGACTACATGGTCGGGACGGCTACGGCCATAGAAGAGATGGATGACGCCTGAGGCATTCGAGATCTGCGAGTCTTGGTGGGAAGAAGAAAGGATCGACCTTCTTGATTTGGGCTTAAGATTAGAGCCTTTGGGAGAAAAACTTCATTAATATGGAAAAGTCTCCTCTAGGATCTAGGGTGAGAGTTGGTCAGATATGGTAGACATATCTGGTTTTGATGTCATTCTTGACATGGATGAGTTGATAGCCCATCGGGTTGTTCAGTGATTGTGATCTGAGGCGGGTTATCATACCCGACACGGTCTTGGAGTTGTAAAAGGTAGCATATGCATGTGAGTGATGCGTATGTGCATGAATTCGGGACGAGTGCATTAAGGAATATAAACCCAGAAAATTCAATTTTCTGAAAATAGGTAAAAGCGGTAATTTCGAGTTGAAAACGGGAAATTCTCTAGATCTCGGATGGCGAAGCAGATTGCCTGGATTAAATTAGTCTCGCGAAATCTAGCAGCGGAAAAAGTTTCGAGTCAGTGCGAGACAATCGAGAATATTTTACGATTTTGGGTGATAAATGTAAACAACCCGGGGGCTACGAGATTTTTACGAAAATCTCGGAAGTCAGAAAGTGGCTTGATTTAAGTTCATTTACAATAAAGTGAATTGAAAAGAAATAAAATTTTTTGGGGTAGAAATGGACCCGATTGGGACAATAGAAATCGTTTATCCAAATGATAATAATAATAATAATAAAATATTATAATAATAATAAAAAGAAAAAAAATCAATAAAAAGGGGAAACGGGCGTGAGGACGAGAGGAGAATGAGGGAGGAGAGAGAGAGATTCTAATTATTTTTTCTCTTTTAGTTTCTTTTTCAGATCTATGAAAATCGGACCGTCGGATTTCGTAGGGGTTGAAGAGAAAGCGAAAATTGATCTGTGATAAAGGCTGCTTGGCGTGGACATTGCAAGTTGGAGTATTGACAAACTTCCCGAAATGAGGCGGGTTTTATCCTACTTGTTTTTACCGCTTTTGTTTAAGTGTTTTGTAAATGCTTGAGTGGTTTGAGGCCGTGAGGGGCAGTTTGGTCGATCCCAAATCTTGGAACCAGTACATTGCGAAATTTTTGGAGGCCATTTGGATGATCGTGACGTATGGGCTGTTTGGGGTGTTTGTTTAATAATTTATGAAATAAATTGTGATTTGCTCAATTATATGGAATATAATTGTGTGTATAGTCATTGTGAAATGAAGTGTGATTTACTCCAGTGCCATATGGAATATAATTGTGAGTATAGGTCGTGAAGATGAAATTTGTAGATTGTTACTCGAGTGAACTAATTTGGTGTTGTTGATCCATATTGTTAAGATTTACATGGTGTGAATTGCAAATTTGAGAATGTTGCATAATTAATATATTGGTATATATATTATATAAATGGTTTTGGAAATGGCATATGCATTTTCTGTGCCTTGAGTAACCTAGAGATTAGGTGTTAGTGCATGACATGAATTTTACGAAAACAAATATGGTTGCGAAAGGAATTTCACGGGATGATTTCGGAGGAATTGGGTTGGGAGATGGAGCGACAGATCATTTGGGATAAGGACCATGGCGTTTCGAAAGCTCACGATAATTCGCCTCGGAGGGCAGTCGTATTTTCGCAGGCACTTCGGTGAGTATATTTTCAAGAACAACAAGTTTTGTTTTGAAAATGATTATTTTCTCATACATGGCTTAGGCAAGTGTGAGTGAGTCGGTGAGGACTCGAGACATGGGAATGGGCATGTAGACATTCAAGTAGGATCACGTATTTACTTGAGTGTGTGTTTAAATTGGAAGCGTGCGTATGCACTTAGGTGGAGAGTAAACCATTTAGGGTGATTCCCTTCTTGAGGATAGCTCACGTTTAATGGGAACTTTTTTAGGTACGGGGTGTTCGAAGATGGCTCTTCTTGAGACGGATTTTGGAGAAGCGGGGTTACGTAGCTTTGATGGTTTTTGGATAATATGTATTAGAATTTATGAATTTTAATATGTATTTGTATTAAAATGTATAACTCTTGGACTATTGGAATATAGTTGTGATATTTATTTTGTGAGTATTGGTTTATGGAGCTGGTAATTTTTACTCCGGGTATGCGTCTCGTGATCTGAGGCGTGGAGTCCGTGGGTTGACGGGTGGTCAGCGGACCGGGTTTAGGGGCGTCACAGCTTGGTATCAGAGCTTAGGTTTTCGATTACCTTGGGAGCTTGGTGGGTGTAGTTATAAGTTTAGTCCTGATACCAGCTTCACGACGTAATTATCGAGCTTAGGTATCACGATTGCACGTAGCGTCTTTGGGCATGGGCCTAGGATAAGCAATTGTAGTGTAATTACTTTTGAGTTTAGGGATTACACTGGCGCGTTTAATATATGATATCATCTCTGACTTAATAACATGTGACTCGCATTAGAAACATAATTTCATTCTTGATATTTGTTGAGTCATCATCATGCGTCATCTATTAATTAAAATTAGCATAAGTTAATGGTAATTGACAAAGGAAATGTTTCATTATAAATCCTTAATAAAAAAAGAAGTTAAGCTTACCCAGCCAAAACCAAGCAACCAATTATGTGTGCATATGAGAGCTTGAGCATTTCATCAAACATAGAACTACATACTTGCTTAAAACAAGACTAATACTAAAAGCGGATTCCGATGCTATAGTAGTTATTGGAATGCTTAACACATCATAAGCCATCTTTCCAAGATTAGCAAATTTATTACTTCTATCTCTCCAATAACTTGACACATCAAAATTTCCCGAAAAAGGAAGTGCCAGCTCCTCTAAATAAAGATCAAGTTGAGATTTTCCAATATTGTTAGTTTCTTGTGATCAAATTCTTTAAAAATCACGTCAAATGACCAAATGAATGATTCACTAAATAATATATGTATAAATATGTAATTTAAAAAAAAAACAATGGTTATTATAAAGCAACTTACATCATATGTAGGAAGAGTAGATGTTACATTTTTGGTATTGTTTCGTTTCTTTGACTCTGGCGACAATAATAATGGGGGTGATTTAAACGGACAAAATCTCGGATCTTATTAATTAAGAATGTCAATTATGGTTGTTAATATGTTGAAGCGAGTCGATACGTATTACAGTTCTTATGTTATAATTTGTAGGGTTTTTATGTCGATTTATTATCATTTATTAATCTAAATATTTTTCATTTATATGATTTTTATATATTTGTATCTTAGATCTATTTATCTATTATAAGTTTTGAATCAATATTATTTTTATTTTAAAAAATGAATATAAATAAATCTATATTTTTATTATATAGTTTTACAATTTATATACAAATTTCTTTTTTATAAACAAAAAATTTTAAAAAGTGTAAGACGTGGTATAGTTGACTTGCACATGGCCTTGCATTAGATGTAACGCAACGCGGGTTATAAGTCAACTATACCACGTCTTAGCACTTTCGGACTCGAGCTGGAACCAGCCGATCGAACCCAACCACGTCTATGCTTTTGCCTCGGGATTATTTCAACTAAAAAAAGTCAACAATTTGTACTAAAATCTTAAACAAAAATTATTATGATTTTTTACATGTGAATTGAGAAATTTAAAAACCATACTTTTATAAAAAGCCCACAACACTACTGCTTCACGTATTTAATCCATCGATTGAGTTTTTCTATTTACTATTCCTCAAATCATAATTTTCTTTCGTTATTTTTACTCTATTTTTCATTTTACTTTTGCACTTTATTTTGTTTCTCTCCAATTTTCGCATACTCTTAACGTTATAGTGTTAAGAATGAAAAAACAATTGAAAGAAATATAAAGTAAGCAGTAGTAGCGTGGATGAGAAGAAACATGAAAAGGAGTTTTTTAGATATATTAAAAAAATTAAGTCAACGTAAAGCGGATACAAATGTAAATGTAAGCTACATGGAAAAGTTCAAAAGCAATTTAATTGTGTTGGAAAAGAAAAACTTAGAGGTTGTTTGGTTTTTATTTTTAAAAACGTTTTAAGAATAGTTTTTAAAAACAGATTAAACACTATTTTGGTTTTTAATTATTTTGTTATTTGAATTTAATGATTTATGTATTCTATATGTTTTAAAACAAAACAAGGTTTCTTTGTTTTCTTAATTTTTTAAATAGAAAGTAGTTTACAAAAACGAAATCAAGCATATCCTTAATATTTGAATAAATTGAACATTGGGTGGGGATTTGTATTATTATTACCAAAATTTAAATTAGTTTCTAGAAATCCTACACTATAATCCTTGCAAGGAAGGCCAAATATTATTTAACATGCTTTCGTTTATTTATATATAGAGCGTATGGTTAGGCCAGTAGTGCACGAAGTTATGGCAAAACTCCTCATCATATAAATCTCCTTCTCTGTAAATTTGCCGCCGTGGCGACCTCCCGGCATCCGGGGAATCCACGGATTTCTCTAGATACCTTTCTCCCGAGTCAATGGGCTGAAAGAAGAGAAGTTCGGTAACTAGCCTTTGCACTCCATGACATTGTCGGCCTTCAAACACCGCCGTGGAGTGGCTGAGCCTTGTCAAACAGAGTCGCGACGCTATTCGGAGGTAGCGGTGATAGACGATCCGTGCTTTGAATGGGACCCGAACCCGGCTCGAGCTTGTAGGAAGAGCCCGAGGAATATATGCATCGGCGTCGCGGGAGGAGAATTGCCTTGTTGATGGTGATGAATTTGGCTTTCATGGAGGCAAATGCGCGATGATCTCGGTGTTTTGGCGAAATACAATATTCTCGGAGGTTCGGAGATGCCATCGTCGTGTGTTTCGATTGTGTGCCTGCTCAGATCCGAGCCTCTCTGATCTTCCCGAAAGAGATCTGTGATAGAGTACAACGTTTCGTCTTCGTGCGTTCATGCGTTTACATTGTGCTTTCCCTTTCTTCTTTTTCTCTAATAATAAGGCCAATGGGTTGGCGTGTCTTATCATTTTTTGTTTTCAATATCGGATCACCTTATAAATGGAAAAGGTTTAAATTCCAATTGACATATTTTGTTAATTTAAACATGTTATAATGTTTTAAAAATAAGCCAATGCGACCATCCATTAATGACCTTTTAGATTCGTCGATTCGACCACAGTTATAAAAATAGAAAAAAATCCTAAGATTTATGATCTCCCACGACCAACAGACCTGAAGCCCGGTATGAGCGCCATTTTATAAGGCATCTTAAGAAAAATATCTACACTATTATCTTTTCATATCATTCCATATATAAAATCTTTATATGAAAAAATATAAAATCTTTTATCATTCTATCAATTTTTCCTTTCAAGAACCAAAAACAGGTTTTATTTATTTTATTTACCTAAACATGTTTGACACACATGCCTATCTTGATTTTGGAGGAGGGACGGATCACCTCCCTGGTAGGTTGAAACTGAATTTTAATGGTTATAAGGTAGAGAGAGTAAATGTGCTTTACCTCAATAATTATCGCATAATATACTTGTAGACCTCAAATTTGGTTGATTTAATTTATTAGTTTTTTTTTATCTTATTCTTGTTCTTTTTGGGGAAGGTCGGTTATCGTTTTCTTAGGAGGTTTTAGGTTAGTTTTCTAGGGAAGTCTTATATATTCATTAGAAAAGGTGATCAAGAGATCAGAAAGGGACGACGGCTTAGGGTGAAGGAAAAACAGGAAGATATTTTTTTTTTTAATATATATATGGTTTTTATTTTCTTTTTATTGATTGATCTGTGATGATTGTTGTTTGGTTTTTCTCGGGACTGTTGTTTGATTCACAAGATGATGTTTTTTTCTGTCAAAGATTGAGTCGAAATTCATTTATAAAGGTATGCGTATTAGATTTTCAATGGGTGTGCATGACATCGTAGAGGCAAGTGAGGAATGTCGTAGATATGAGATTCAATTTCTTTTTCTGTTTAGTGAGCGATGAGTGGTCTTTGGGTTTCGATGGAGATTCTCTTTGGACTGCGAGATTATGGGTATTTGAATGAAGTTTCATTTCTAGTCTTTGAATTGCCATGGAAATAATATTTTAGATGTCTTAAAATAACAGAATTTGGACACTTGGAAAGTTGCGTTGATGAGCACGTACGTCCATATAAACATTCTACATTCACTCATCCGTCCACTAATCATTTGCGCTATTTATTTATGATTTTCTGAAATTCATCCGTATCACTTACTAACTTTCATATTCTACATTTTGGTTGGTTTTGTTTAAGTTATAATTAGAACACATCTGCTTTGATTAATCTCGTGATTTGCTTTGATTTCCATATTTAAGATTTTATTTAATTATTATTTTTATTTGCTTGTATAGTTGTTTTATCTCTTATTTCTGTTTGATGTGCACCCTTATTAATTTTTAACTCACCCTTATTTCTATTTAACTCACCCACTTCTATTTAACATTACCTGAGTTCAAACCCAATTTACACAAAGACCATTTACTTAAACCCGTTAGAATCTCTAGCCCATTACAAACCCACAAACCAAACCCAATTGAGTCCTAACCCATTAACTCATTAAGTCTAGTTGACCGAATCCATTGGCCGGTTTAAGCTGACGAACCCGTGGAAGTCATTTATCTCTTTAGATTCGAGTACAAATTAAGTTACCTGACTCGTTTATCTTAGGTCTAATTCATGCCCAGCCCAGGATTCGAGTCAATTGTAGTTATTCAGCGGCACACCTTAGGTCTAACCCGTTAAGTCCAATCCACCTCCCTTAGGGTCAGCTCATTAGGCCCAATTTATCTACCTTAGGTCCAAAGCATCTACTCTAGGTTCAGACTCATTAGTTACCCCAACCCGTATACCTCTTAGAATACACATCTTTAAAAATAAAATCTCAAATGCAATATAAAGAATTGAACATATGTTCTTTGTGTTGTCAGTAAACACCTTAAACCACTAGTCTATATCCTTTTTGTTTCAAATTCTTGCGAGTTTTAAATAATATTTCTAACATCCTCAATTTTTATTAATTTTAATTTTCTTTAATACTAACTTTCAAACTAACATTATTATTATTATTTTAACTTTCACCATATTACTTTTGTTATCTAAATAAATAAATAAAATTATTTTCTTTAATTTCAATTTAGAAAAAAATTATTTTCCTTAATTGCTAAACTAAAAAAATAAAAAATAAAATCATTTTCTATAATTTCAAATTTTCAAAAATCACTTTATTTAATTTAGAAAATATAAAATTTATGATCTTTATGTTTAAAAAAAATTCTTTAAAATTGAAAATTCACTTTCTTTAAATTTTATAAATCAGATCTTCTTTTCCAAAGTGACTCCATATACACAATCAATTCTATAATTCCAATAAAATTGAACTTTGTGAAGTTGACTCTGTGCTAAATAAATGAGCTTTGGTTTGGGGCTCAACATCTATGTATCCTTCAACAAATAATTTGGCGCTTAATTTACACCTCTATTTTCTAATTTAATTTTGAATATTTTTATATATGTTATTGCACCACGATTGTTTTCCATTGATAGCACTTTTGGTACACACTTTTATTTTGTTTGCCTTTGCTCTTTTACTCATTTATTACACATTTAATATGCTCTAGAGTTATAATTGTTGCTTGTTTCTTGGTATCTTTGGATTGATTCATTAGTTGTCATGTTAGGCTTAACCTGATTATTAAAGACCCAAGCTTTAGGGACTTAAAGGGGTGTTACGACTTGTCACCGTACATTCCCGATGAGTAGCCTAACTCCAAGCCCTAGACTCGGTTTTCACAGACTTGCTTTTTCTATTATGAGTCACATTTAGGATTTTCTTTCTTATTTTATTCAGTCTCGCATTTTTAATGAGAAACGTAGGTTTAGCCAAAATGCGGTGTCCACGGTACTACACTTAAATCGCTTGTTTGTTTTTATTTTACCACGACTTTTTATAAATTTTCTTTAAAAAAAATTTTAGAAAAAGCTAAAATATTTAGCTTTTCAATTTAGAAAAGTCATATTTTAAAGGAAAAAAAAGCTATATTTTAAAATCTTCCTAAAATATTCTAAATCTTTAAAATCCACACACAAAATATTTTAAAGAACAATCAAGGTATTTAAAAAAAAAAAAAAAAGGAATATGACTCTCATCAATCTAGTTTTTAATTATTAATTTTATATATTCCATTTTAATTATATAAAATAGTAAATATAATAATAATTTTTTTTAATTGATAATAATAGAATTTTTATCATAATAATTTTTATTTTTATTTTTATTTTTATTTTTATTAATATGTTAGATGTTATACATATATTTTATAAATATTTTCATTTTATCATAATAATAAAGTTCAACAAGTTGTTTTTATATAATCAAGATGTTAATTTTAATCATATAAGAAGCAAATAACTAATTCTTGATAGAAATACAATATTTTTAAAAACAACTTCATATTTAATAAAATTAAGTCTTATTCAACATTCGACTAAATAAAGTTATATTCAGCATTCAGAAAAAAACAAACACCCCCTTAAGAGATAGTATTTTAGTTGCCAAGAATAATGGTTTTTTAAACGATTGAACACCACTCAAAAATAGTAATTAACCGAGGATTAGTGTCTCTTGTTCTATTAGGATATTAATGGAAGATATTTTGAAATTATCCGAGGATTTAAATATTTATAGTCGTCACCATGTATATATAAAGAAGTTAATAGAACTGTAAATTGTATTGCCAAGAAAGATATTAGTATTATAGATTCAAGGTGGCTACCTAAAGATGTTACAAATATTAGCTTTAAGATTATTATGAATCTTTATCCAATCGTCTTTATAAGCTTACAATCATGTAGTTTCCTTTCATCACAAAAAAAGGAAGCGTGGACCAAATGTAAGGGACACCTATTTTTGTTTTTATTGAATTCGAGAGTTTTGTTCCAAATTAGTACAAATTTTAAAAATAATTAATAAAATAGTTTGGAAATCAAAATAATGTTCAAACTAGTATATTTGAATACACATTATTGGGGATTGTAGTAGTATGGTTTGGAAAAAAAAGAATGGTTTGGAAAAAAAAGAAAAAAAAGTTAAAATTGTAGTCACTGAGTACAATTTTGACTTTTTAAAAAAGAATCCAAAGCAAAAGTCAAACAGACGAGTTAGTTTGGGCATTGTGTAAGACCCGAGAAAATTCCAATTTTCTGAAAAAGGGCAAAAACGTAATTTCGGTAAAAATCCGAATTTTTTCTAGATCTCAAATGATGAAAAGGACTTCACCATTGGAATCGTCTCGCGAAATCTAGCTAACACGTCGAATTTTGTCGAATTCCGAGACAATAGGAATTTGCACGTTTTTCGAGGCACTGGGTGTCGGGTGCTGTAAAACGGGTTTGAAAGACATGTGATGTGACAAAAGTCACCTATAACATTTACTCTTGTGACACATGTTGCAAGATTAGAGAGATGATGGAAATGAACGGCCTAGATAGTGCCAAGTGTCAAAAATCTAGAAGAAGGGACACATTTGGAATTTATAAAATTGTTAATGAGGAAAAGACAAAAGAGGAATAGTGTCATCTTCTTCAAAAGAGGCCAAAATGTGAAATGGGGATGCAGTGGGCTGGAAATCATTTTAGAGAGAGAGAGAGAGTGGCTTCTCTCTAGGATTCCGGCCGATCGGACCGTCGGTTCTCGACGGAGCAAGAAGGAAAGTTGCTCTAGGCGGCAAGGACTACGCGTGGGCACCAATTTGGTGGAGTTCCGACAACTCCAAGAGGTAGGGATCTTTTCCTACTTGTGTTAATCTTTGTTTAAGAGCCATGTAAATAGTTAGGAATGTTCTAAGGCTTGTTTTAGCCGTAAATTCGATCTCAAAAGCTTTGAACCGAGTGGAGAAAATTCCTATTTGTGTGGTTGTGAACAGTAACCCGAGGGTTTCGCTGTTCACATGAATAGTAACGTGAATATTTTTGTGTGAAATTTTGTGATGTTTAGTGATTCAAAATGAATTGCTTGTGTTTGTTAATTAGTCCATGTGAGCTAATTTTGGTGTATTGATGGATAAAATTTGCATAACTTGTTTTATGTGATTTAATTATATTAATATATATGCATGTGAATATATTAGCATAAATGTTTTGGGATTGGCATCATGCATTCCATATGCCTTTGGGGTAACTAGAATATTAGGTGTAAATTGCATGACATGAAATGGAAACAAAAACGAAAATGTTTGTCAAAAGGAATTTTTAATGGATGATTTTCGAATTGTGTTGGGAGATGGTCCAACAATTGTACGTCGGAGCCCATGAATTGTTTAGGAAGGTTCTCGACACATTCGCCTCGGAGGGTGATCCTAATATTTGATCGAAATTCGGTGGTAGGTTTTAAGGGAACAAAAAGCTTTGTTTGAAACTTGATATTTTCTCGCGTCGGCTTAGGCATATGTGAGAGTCGGTGAGGACTCGGGACATGGGATTGGTCATGTAGACATTCGAGTAGGTTCATGAAATTGCTTGAATGTGATTGTTCGCCATGCGTATGTTTTAGGTGGGGAGTAGCTGTGCTTGGAAATTATCTCTGCGGGCTTTGCTCCTGTCGAGGATCACCATTTTAGGTCTGAGAGCGATGGGAAGCGGCGCTCCACTGAGGCCGCGTGTTAGAAGCTGACTTGGCAAACACTGACATTGTTGTATACATGTAAAATTCTAGGTTTAATATATATTGTATAAAGTAATTTATTAACTCTTGAACCATGTAAGATAGTTGATGTATTTTGTGAGTATTGATGCAGGGGCCCAAGTGGCCATTATTTTACTCGCATTTGGACCCTGTGTGGTCATTGTTGATTATTGGGACAGGTTTGTACTTTGGTGCGGCTCACCATTACAAAGGAGACTCTGCCAGATTTTAAGTAAGTGGTGTCGGGTTGCGGGCATCCGCAGTATTCAGCGTGGGTTGACGGGTTGTTGGACACCACAGTTTGATCTGTTGTTTTGTTTAAGCTAATCTTGAGTCAGCCCAGCCATTCAGGTCCAACCCATTTTGGGCCACGGCAATGGGTCGGGCTATCGACACATTTATATTCAGGTTAGTTTTCAACCAGCCCATCCTAACCCATGCGGGTTCTGAGCCCCAAGAGCAAAATCTTATAAAGTGTTAAAAAAAATAATTTACCAATTTTACAATTCTTCCAAATAAAATAAATAATATATAAATATATAATAATATTAGTAAGCAAATTTAAATAAATTAATAATGATAAAGCATTATTTATAGCAAAGTATCAAACTTATTAAGTAAATAGTATAAAATAATAAAGTAATAACTTAATAACATTTTAAAGACAAATTCAAAATATCAAATAAAATTTCTTATGTCTCTAATCTCATCTTCATCCCTCATCCTCGTTATCTCTAACAATAACATGTGATCCACATTGAAAGATGTTCATTCTTGATGCTTGTTAGTCATCATCATCATCATCTATTAATTAAAATTAGCATAAGTTAATAGGTAATTGTACAAAGGAAATGTTTCATTATAAATCCTTAATAAAAAAAAAAGTTAAGTTTACCAACAAAACCAAGCAATCAATTACGTGTGCATATGAGAGCTTGAACTGTTTCATCAAGCATAGAACTTCAAATATTTGATTAAAACACGAGATCGAGATCCAATACTAAAAGCGGATTCCGATGCTACAATAGTTATTGGAATGCCTAACACATCACAGATACAAATTTATTACTTCTATCTCTTCAATAACCCAACATATCAAAATTTCCCGGAAAGGAAATTCTTGGCTCCTCTAAATAAAGATCAAGTTGAGATTTTCCAATATTGTTAACTTCTTGACAATCAAATTCTTCTAAATCCTATCAAATGACTAAATGAATGATTAACTAAATAATATATATGATGGAGCTCTTTCTCGTGGGCGAGAGCACAGCCTTAGGTTGCTAGGCGATCTGTCGGCCTGGATCGCCGTGTACCCTGCAACTTGCAGTGAACGGATGGTCCGGTGAGGGTGCGCCTTCTAGCTCTTCGATGCCTAAGTCAGTTTCTCTCTTATGGAAAGGAAATAATTCAACTATTGATGGCGTTATGATCGTGTACCTTTCTTTGGTGGGATTACTTGGTATTTATAGTGGATGATCATGATGAATTTCCTTGTTGGATTATTAACACCTATCCGAGAAGGTGCACGGTACATGTAGCGCAGGCGCATTGTCTCAGTGCCATTGTAATATTTTGAGGTTGTTATTAGGATAAGAGTGGATTTTCAGAAATTGTGACACTTTTGTTGATTAAGGAAAGTGGAGGGGTGAAAGTACAAATTATGAAATTTAAAGGATAATAATATTAATAGTGCAAAATGGTTCGAAGCCTAGAAAATTCTCTGGTCTCATATGATGAAAGCAGGACTAGCAAGTGGATTGATCTCGAAATCTAGTAGCAAGAAAAGTTGGAGTTGAATTAGAGACAGTTGGAATATTTTCACGAATTTCACGGGTGTAGAGAGTAAACACAAAACGGGATTTTAGAAAATCCTGAAAAATGGAAATATTTAAATAATATTCAATTAGGATAAATGAGATAAGTAAATTGAAGCAGGAATTAATAATTTGTTTTAAATTTGAGAAAGGAAACGGACAGGAAGAAGGGACATGTGGATACATACAAAAAATAAAATAAAATAAATAAAATAGAATAAAACGAATGATTCTTCACAGCGGAAAGAGAGAAGCAGGAAGGTGCGTGAAGGAGGCGATTTTTATTTTCTCTTTTCCTTCTCGCCATTCTTTTCTCAGATCTACGGAAATCGGATCGTAGATTTTCGTCGGGCAAAGAACGAAAGTTTATCTACGGGATGAGGGCTACGCGTGGGTACCAAAAACACGGGATTTCACCAAGAATTTAGGTAAAAGTTCGAAAAATCCTAATTTTTGGGTTTTTCTGATTCTGACATTCCTAACGGTCAAGAATTTTTCGGACCAAGAGTTAAAGTTACTCTACGTGACGAGAGCTACGCGTGGGTACCGAAATCACGGGATTTTACTTGTATTGAATATGTATGAATAGTACTGAATGTTGACAATACTATGAATAATGAATACGTAATGATCAGTACTATGAATAGAGTGAATACGTATATGAAATAGTGAATTCGTGTAGATAGTCTATGAATAGTGAATAAGTAAATGAAAAAAATGTAATTGCTTCCAGTGTACAAATTGCTTGGAGTGTCTTGACGTGTGGTCTAATACATCGAATGTGTAGAAGGGCTGGCAAGCGAGAGCGGGAAAGTTGTGGAGTCGTGCTCAAGTTTTGGTAAACAAAAAGGTGAGTGTTCTAAACCTATTTTTCCAATACTAGTGTATTATATTATAAACTGTTTTACACTGATATTTAATGGTTTTGATTGTAAACCATATTTGAAAAGCAAGCAATGAGTTTAGCAAGCAAGTAAATGGTTTTGATTTTAAACCATGTGTGAAAAGCAAATAAGTAATGGTTTTAATTTATTCAACCTTACTTTTAAAAAGCAAGCAATGAGTTTAGAAAGCAAGCAATGGTTTTAAATTATCAAACCATATTTAAAGCGAAGCAAATAGTTTGGTTGTAAAACCATACCAAGAGCAAGTAAGCAAGCAAGCAAAAGTATTATATCTTAACTTGAGGCCTAACTAAAATTTAGTTTAAGCGAAACATGCAGGTCGAGGTATTAGGTACATGCAGTGGTGGATCATCCATTCACATCTGCATTTTAAGATTTGCACAGTGTGACAAACTTAGGTCATGCATCATGGCATTTAAAGGAGACCGTGGCACGTACTGGTGTATATAGGGTTAACGCGTTAACTAAATTATGGTGATGGAGACCGGTGATTCCACCATATTTGCAGAAAAGGTGGGTGAGTGCCCGGGCCTTCCACCTAGGTGAGCGGGACCTGGTCGACGCCGAGCATGGTCAATGCCAGGGCTCACGTGTTCAGCAGGGTGCAGTATGGCCGAGGAAATGCCTCAGGTGGTTGGTGATTGCCAGCATGATATACGGTTTGAAAAAATCCAGCCAGTTTTGCGGTCGCCAGGCTGCGTGTTTGTTTTTAAGCAAGCGGTTGAGCCCCGGGCTCCGTTTTGATTTCAAAGCGATTCGATTGACCCAGGCTCAGTGGTGATTTTAAAGCAAGCCGGTTTGAATTGGCTCCCGTTTTATTTGTATTTAAATTTAACGCCGATCTGGGAATGGTGTACGATCTGTGTGTAGCTGTGAGGCGTATAAAACTTACAAAGTGAAATTAGCAATATTTTGGGAAGTTGTTTTAAGGATGAAAATATGAAATGATAAATTATGAACCCGGAATTGTTGTAAAGAACAAGGAATTAAGTAGTAATTAAATTAATGGTTGTGAAGGTCCATAATCATAAAGTAGAGATGGCCATAATAGAAATATGAGTTGTCTTCCAATATTAAAGTGATCAAGGACTCTTTTGCAATTAAGTGAAAAATGGGATTATAAAGGAGATATGAGACAAACAAATTCATTTTGGTCTCATTTCATTTAACTAGAAACAAGCAGTAGGAGAGAGAAGGAGAAAGGGAGAAAAAGAAAGAGGAAGAAGAGGAAGAAGGAGAAGGAGAAAGACCAAAACCAAGGTGTGTTTGTCTTGAAATCATGGGTATTTTGAATTCCCTAAGGTTTTGGTTTGGAGATAGTTGCTCCTTTGTCACAGGAGTTTGTGGAAGATCACACAAACCCTTGATTTGTTGAAGTTTATTGGGTAAAATCCTAATTGGTAAAGAATAAACATGGGGAAGCCATCATAATTCTATGGTTTTAGGAAGAGTAGGTGGACCTTAAGTTGAATTTTTTAGGATTTTTACCTAGGGTTTTATTGTATGGAGTTCCAAACCACCAATACAAGTATGGAGTGGTATTGAATGACTTTCATGTTGATTATTGAGGTAATGGGTTTGAGGACTGGTTGTAAAACACAAGGAGAGTGTGGGGTTAAAAGGGATTGTTGTCAAAATTTTGTAAAACCCCTGTTTTGTTTTGGCTATAGATTAGAGATTTGTAATCCCATCCAAATCAATTGATTCTAATTGTTAAAGAACCATAAGATATGGGACTACAAGTAACCTAAGAGGACCAAAGATCAAATTGTAGATCTAAGGCTCCCAATCTGGTGAAAGGTGAGCTTGTGTAGCTCAACGATTATGCTCTTGTTTGGGTATTGTTGTAGTGTTTTGGCCATAAGTGGAGTTTCACTCATCCAAATTGAGTGATTCAAAATTCTGGAATTAAAATATACTTGTAGGGGAAATAAGTTAGCTGAAGGAGTGCATGCAAATTGTAACTGAGGTGCCCAGAAATTTTCAGTGTGGAGCTATGTGCAGATTCTGTTCTGCCAATTTGAGATAATCTAGAGGTAAAAATACAATAACTTGAGTTTTGAGGTGATCCAAATTGGGTCTTGGTGGAGAAGAAACCTTAGAACCATAGCTTCAAATGAGTGAAGAAACAATTTCCAATTTATGGAGTTAAGACCCCATAAATCAAGGATAACAGTAAGGTTATTCCAGTGGTAACCAATTTAGCATCAAAAAATTGTTGTAACTTGTGTTTATGTGGTTGAGGGCCTTAGAGAAGGAATTTTAAATTGAAAATTTACAAAGATGTCATTGGATATATAAAGGACTGATCTGGAGAGTTTCATAATTTTTTAAGACTGTTTGAATAATGTTTGGGTAATAAAGTCCAGAGAGTATTGTTGGAAAAAGGTTTGCCAAAATGAGTGATTTTTTTTGTTAGGGGCTTTTTAGTGCTCAAGGGTAAATTGTTAATTTGGCTTTATATGAATGTTGTGTGACTTAAAGTGACTTGCGAGTGTGAAGTACGTTAAGTTTCTACGCTATCTGCAAACCAGTCAAATATATTCTTGTGTCGTTGAGTGTGTAATTTAAGCAAAGTAGGAAATGGTGATGGAATTGTGCTCAAGTTTTAGGAAATAAAGGGTGAGTGTTCTAAGCCATTTTCAAATACTAAGTGTATTATTATTATAAATTGTTTTGGTATTTAATGGTTTTGAGTTGTAAAACCATATTTCCAAGAGCAAGCAAATGGTTTTGATTTAAACCATATTTTTAAAGCAAGCAATGAGTTTAGCAAGCAAGCAAATGGTTTTGATTTAAACCATATTTGAAAAGCAAGCAAGGAATTTAGCAAGCAATGGTTTTAAATTGTAAAACCATATTTCAAAGAGCAAGTAAGCAAACAATGGTTTTGAATTATTAAACCATGTTCAAGCAAGCAAGCAAGCAAGCAAACAAAAGAATATTTGTGAAAACAGGCCTAACTAAAATCCCTAGTTCTAAGCAAGCATACTGGGTCGGTATTAAAGATACGTGCACGGTGGTGTTGGGATATCATACATGCATTTGGGTTTGCTGGTCGACAAACAGGTCATGCATCCATGGCATTTAAAAGGAGACAGTGCGCGTCTGCGAGTATGCAGAGTTGCTTGGCGTTAGCTAAATTATGGTGATGGCGACCCAGGCCCTTCCACTGGAGTGGCGGACCCGAGGTCGACCCGAAACGCGATCGATGCCAGGAGCTCCTGTGTTTTACTAGAATTTTATGGCGGGATAGGCCTCCGGTGGTTGATGATTTATAAGCATACTTATCTAGTTTGAAAATCAACCACTGAACACCGCGGTTGAAACCCAGGCTCCCGTGTTTGTTTTAAAGTAAATGGTTGAGCCCAGGCTCCCATTTTTATTTCAAAACGATCGGTTGAGCCCAGGCTCCTGTGGTGATTTTTAAAGCAAACGGTTGAGCCCAGGCTCCCGTTTTATTTTTTAAAGCATGCGGTTGAGCTCAAGCTCCCGTGTTTATAAAAAGTTTTGGAAACTTTTTAAAGCAAGAGATTTATGAAAAGTTTTAGAAACTTTTAAGCAAACAAGAAGTTATAAAAGTTTTATAAACTTTTTAGAAAAATAAAAAACAAGCAACAAGGATTTGAAAAGTTTATAAACTTTTTAAAGCAAAACATAAAGTAAACAAACAAGCAAGAGATTTGAGAAAAGTTTTCAAACAAGTAGAGATTTGAAAAAGTTTTAAAAACTTTTAAAGCAAAAGCAAAAACAAAGTAAACAAACGAGAACTACGGAAATATGATTGTAAAAGAGTTTTATAGCTTTGAGATACATTACACCAGAAAAAACAAAACATTTTATAAAGCATACACTCGCGCTGAGACTCATTTAGCTCATTATTTTTGTGTTTAAAAACTATTTTCAGGTACGGGCACTCAGGACTATTTGGAGCATATTAGGATTCTCACGACATTTGTTCAGAATCTTTGTTATTAATAATATTTGTAAGGAAACACTTTGAATTTGTATATTGGAGTATATGTATGTACATAGTGTAGTTTTGTGAAAAATGTGTTGAGCCTGAAGCTCTGGTGAAAGAATGTTGTTGGTTGCCATATTTGGAAATGTGCAATTTGTGTATACAGGATTTGGGACATGTCCTAATTTTACAAAATCCTAAGTGGAGAAAAGGAAAAAATTTTATACGAGGTTTAAGTAAGCAATACGGCTTCGCTTCATAGGAGTTTCTAGTCGTTAGAGGTAACGGCTGGGGATTTCTGTGGAGTGGTCGGCACACCTGCCGATAGTAGGGGGTGGGGGTGTGTCATTAAAGCATGCGGTTGAGCCCAGGCTCCCGTGTTTATAAAAAGTTTTATAAACTTTTAAAGCAAGAGATTTGAGAAAAGTTTTAGAAACTTTTAAAAGCGAGAGGTTTATGAAAAGTTTTATAAACTTAAAAAAAGAAAAATAAAAAACAAAACAAGCAAGCAGTATGAAAGGAATTTATAAACTTTTAAAGCAAGCAAGAAGTTATGAAAAGTTTTAGAAAATTGTAAAGCAAAGCAAAGCAAGCAAGTAAGTATGAAAAATTTTATAAACTTTTAAAGCAAAAGATTTGAGAAAAGTTTTATAAACTTTTAAAGCAAAGCAAGGTAAAGCAAGCAAGAAAGCAAGAGATTTGAGAAAAGTTTTATAAACTTTTAAAGCAAGCAAGCAAACAAAGATTTGGAGAAAAAGTTTTACGAAACTTGTAAAGCAAGAAGTAATGGCAAGGCTTTGGAAAATATCTATGTAAAGGGTTTTGAGTTTGGAATGTTTTCCAAAAAAGCAAAACATTTTATAAAGCATACACTCACTGAGCTCGTTTAGCTCATTATTTTCATGTTTTAAAAATTATTTTCCAGGTACAGGCACTCCGGACGCTGGAGCATATTAGGATTCTCCTGACTTTTGTATCAGTGATGTATTAAATAACTTATGTAAGGAAATACTTTGAATTTGTATAATGGAGTATATGTATGTACATAGTGTAGTTTTGTGAAAATGTGTTGGGTTGCTGGTTTCCATATTTGGAATAGTGTAATTTGTGTATACAGGAATTGGGACATGTCCTTATTGCAACTGATATGCTACTGAAATTTTATAAAATCCTAAGTAGAGAAAAGGAAAAAAATTTTATGAGATTTAATAAACAGCCGGCCGCTTCGCGAATTTCTAGTCGTTAGGGTAGCGGTGGGGATTACGATGAATTGGCGACACACTGCCGATAGTAGGGGGTGGGGGTGTGTCATGGATGATGATACAACATCTTCCCAATTGGGCAAGGGATCTTCTTTTCCTTATCGCTAACTGGATATTAGGGTATAATTAGAGAGCCGTAATCGTGGGAAATCTTTCTTTCCTTAAAGGGTAGATACCAGATCATGAAAGTGGGAGTGCTTTCCTTTCTTTGGGAACGCTCGAGGCGGGTCTCAACGAATTATCCTCGTCACCAGTTCGCCCCATCGGGCTTAGTTTCGACAGGCTGAGCCTCGGGGGACGGGGACATCGTTATGGGCGGGTTCACGGTGAGGCTTTTCTGCTACCCTCTTGGAGGATACCAGTCTACTTTAAGGCTCGTTCCCTGGGCCCATGTTCTGGGCCTGTGGGCTGCTTTTATTTTAGGCATCATCAGTTGCCCCCAAACCCTTTGCCGAAGTGAGCTTGGGCAAGGGCTGAATCGTTTCCTGGTTCGAGCGGTAGATTCCACGTGGCCAGACAGGGTTTGTTGGTCTAGGCTTGTTGCCGTCAATTGCATTGCGATAACGATGGCCTCTCTCGACTTTCGTGCTCATTTCGATTGACATTTCGGTTTTTTTAAACGTCTACATGAGTTACTCGAGACCATTATTTCCTTGTTCTCTAATCCTTCTTGGCCGACACCTCTTCCTTACTTTTTTACGATTTCTTGACCCTCTTTGTATGACCTCGATTTTTTGCTTTCTCGAACTCTTGGTATCACGGAGGACCGTTCTAGGTGTTTTTATCGTTAAATCTCGCTCGGGTCGTTCTCGTATCCTGTCCCTAAATACGTCTTTCCTTCTTCCTCTATTTACCTTTATTTGTTTTGGAGTTCATGGGTCCCTAGTGGTCATTGTTTGTCCATTCTTTCCAATTTTATGGCCGAAATTAGTTCGCCTTCCCTTACACTTGCTCGATCATGCATACCTCCTCTGGGCCTAGTCGTCCTTCCAGTTTGCGCATAGGGGGTAGTTCTACTGAGGGGTCGGACTTAGGGTAGATAGGAAGGGGGCCCGATCGTCTTGCTATTGTTGTCGATCGTGTCCCTTTAAGCAGTCCCCCGCTTCCTCACTCATGTGAGAGCAAGGGTAAGGTGAGTGAATCGAATATCTGGTGGCTCTGCTTACTTGAGAGCGGTTGTCGCAAGGTGCACGAAGCTATGGGCCTAGTGGGTCGAGCCCTCTTTTGAACATAATTTAGCCTCTTGCTACCGGCCTCCCTTCGGTGTCCGGATTTGGTGCCCTGACTTCTCACCTCCTACGTCGTTCACGTGCCGAAGATGGTTTACTTCTTCGAGGCGGCCTTCGAGAATGGCCTCCGCTTCCCTCTGCATCCTTTTATCAAAAGCGTTTTGCAGCATTTTAATGTCTGTCCTGCCTAACTTTCTCCCAACTTCTGGGGTGTTCTGGTCGGGCTGCTAGTCATCTTCAGGGATAAAGGTCTTGGGGTATCTAGCATTGCGTTACTCTTAGACTTCTTTAGCATGAAGGAGTCCGCGGAGGGATTTTTGTACATCTCCAAACTCTCCAATGCCAAGGCGATAATTTGGATCTCCCATCGCTACAAACATTTGGAAGACAATTATTTTTTATGGGTGGCGTAATTGGGAATATAATCCAGCTGACCAAGATGACACGCTTGGTATCCCGACCGCCTGGACTACCCCCGAGAAACTCCGTGAGCTTCCGTTTGATTTTAATTTAGCTTACGAAAGTCATGAGGTGTTTTCTAACTTTACTTTGGTTGTGCGGTCTTCAGGTATTCGCGGCCTTAGCCCCAAGGATGGGAGCTGAAGTAAGTTGGCAGTCACCGCCGCGGAGTGTACTCACAGTGTCAGGTGGACATTCCCAAATAGCCACAGGCGTGTCTCCTCTCGGGCCACGGCAGGCCCTCTACGCCCCCTTTGTCATGAGGACTTCTCGCGAAGGGCCCTCAGTCATGAAGCCTACTCGGGAAGAGCTCCAAGCTCGAGTTGAGTCGTTGGCTAAGAAGAAGAGGAGCGTTAAGCGTAAAGCTGAACTCCTCAGGAAGTAGCCTGGGACTCGGGTAGTCCAGGGTTAAATTTTCCTTCTCCGCGTTGACCGCTAAGGGTGGGGTCGTCGACCCGCGTTCAGCAGAGGTCGAGACGCCTCCATCCGTGAGTGTCGAAGGTGGTGGGTGGAGATTTCTTCGGGGAGTATTCGAGCTTCTCTTTGACGATTGCCTATTTACATTTCGAAGTCCTGACCCAAGACTTTGGAGTGTTCTGATCAGCGCCCGGAGGATGAGAGAAAGGGGTGCTTTGGAATCGAAGGGGAGGAGGACCTCGGCTGGCACTTGGTCGGAAGCACCGTCGGGCGTATCGTCCGTTCTCTCAGGACCAGATCTTAAGAGGGCGGATGCCATGTCTGTTGAGGATGTTCTAGCCTTATCACTTTAGGAAGCGGCCACCGTATGTCAGAACACCTTTATTTGTTTATCCTATCTTTGATTTCGGTTGGCCCTTACCTTTGTCTTGTTTTAGCGGTGGCTCAGTGAAGAACTTTGGCGAAAAGGCTTGTCTTTAGAGTCTGCCAAGGAGGCGGAGCGTGGCGAGGTTGCCTCACGACCTTAAAGCCAACCTCTGAGCTCAGGTGCAACATTTAATGGGGTGTAGCAATGCATAGATCCGACCTGAAGCATACCTTGATAGATAAATCCCGAGCAGATGAATAGGAGAAGAAGGCTCGGGATGAGCCGAGGGCTGCTGCTTACGAGTTGCGGATGGTTGAGGATGGGTTGCAGATCGCCAGGGAGGAGCTAAAGACGGCCCGGGGTGAGCTGCGGGTTGTTAAGGCTGGACGACGACGGATCGGGAAGCTGCGGAGGAGCGGGAGGCACGGCGGTTGGGACAGGCTGCGTCTCAAGACCCTGGATCTTGGCCAAGACCTTCCAAGAGTCTACGAGGGCCGAGTAGAGAGTGGGGCTCACGAACGTGTATGTCGTGGGCCATTGATGACCTCAGAGGCGGCAGCCTTGAGTGGCTCAAAAGGAAGGGTGATCGGCCAGGCGGGGATGGGAAATGCACTTTATATGGGCCTCTAGTTGGCTCTCTTTTTAGGTTCTGCCAAACCACAAGGTCTTCCAGGTTTTGCGCCGATTTTCCGTTCTCGGCCCGAGACGAGAGATGGGGAATCGAAGCCAGTGAGGAAGATGACCTTAAGGTGTCCTCACAGTTGCCCACCAACAAGCACTTTCTTCTGGCGACCAGTGATCGAGGTTGCCGTGACAAATCTTAGATACTTAGGCTTTTTCTATCATTCCTCTTCACTTTGGTAGCCTTTGGCCCTTGTAACGACTGTTTTGACCTTTATTGAAACGTTAATTCATATATTCATGCTCTCTTAGTCTTTTTCCTTTTTTCACCCTTTTTATGGCTTCTGAATGGATTGAATTCTATGATTCTTGCTACAATTAGGCCCACACGACCCTTTGATGGCTGAGTTACCGGGCTCTCAGAAGCTGGGTCTCATGGTTCTTTTGAACGGAGCTATATGGCTTCATAGGAACAAAGCTGCGTGGGCTTTTTGCAAACTGAGCTATTGGGCTCGTGGCAAACTCTAAGCTTCGTGTCTCCTTTGGACTGGACTGCATGGTTCCCTTGGAGTCTAAGCTCCGTGTCTCTTTTGGACTGAGCTACATGGCTCTTTTGAAGTCTGAGCTCCGTGTCTCCTGTGGACTGAGCTGCATGGTTCCTTCGAAGTTTGAGCTCTGTGTCTCCTTTGGGTAGGTTACATGGCTCTTTGAGAGTCCCCGAGGCTCAGGTGTCTCAGTGAGCCAGGCCACATGGTTCCTTCAAAGTTTGAGCTCCGTGTCTCTTTTAGACTAAGCTATATGGCTCTTTCGAAGTCTGAGCTCCGTGTCTCCTGTGAACTGAGCTGCATGGTTCCTTCGAAGTTTGAGCTTCGTGTCTCCTTTAAGGCGGGCTACATGGCCCTTCCCGAGTCGAGCTCAGGTGTCTCCTGGTTGAGTTGAATGGTTCCTTCGAAGTTTGAGCTCTGTGTCTCCTGTGGACTGAGCTGCATGGTTCCTTCAAAGTTTGAGCTCCGTGTCTCTTTTGGACTAAGCTGCATGGCTCTTTCGAAGTCTGAGCTCCGCGTCTCTTATGGGCGAGGCGCCACGAAGCTCACGTGGGTGAGCTGCATGTTTATCGAGTTTGAGGCTTCTTGTCTCTTTTGGGTAGGCTACATAATCTTCGAAGTCGAGCTCCGTGTCTCACAGTGGTGAGGCTGCATGGTTCATGAGTTTGGGCTCCATGTCTCCATTGTTGAGCTACGTGGCTCTTTTCGAGTCCCAGGCTCCATGTCTCTTGTGAATTTGGTACATGGTTCCTTCGAAGTTTGAGCTTCATGTCTCCTTTTAACTGAGCTACATGGTTCCTTCAATATCCAAGCTCTAGGGCTCCTGAACTGAGCTACGTGGCTCTTTCGCCTTCCTTCCCTTAGGAAAGTGCACGCGGTTTTTAATGTAGATTACATGGAGATCGGAGCGATTTGCGTGGCTTCCCCAGGCGCCCAGGCTTCTTTTTAAATAACCGCCTTCCTTCGATGGTGTGTGTTATACTCCGCTTTCAAAATTTTTCTTCTCTCCGGCGATATTAAGGTTCGTACATGATGAAGCCTCGGGGTTTGACTACCACTACGAAGTGCGATTTAGGGTGAGTCGTGGAAGCTACGTTTTCTTTCGTCATTCTACCATTTGTTGGGGTTGCGTTGTTCCCTAGGCCCGCTAATTGTGGGAGTTGCTTTGTTCCCTAACCTTGATTTAGGTCAAGGGTCACGCTTGGAGGGGGCGGCGTGCTTTGAATGCTTCAAGGCTCGTTCCTTCTGCTATTCCTCTCCTCCCCTCTTTTCTCCTTCTCCTTCTTTTTCTTTCTCTCTTTCATGTGGTTTTTGCCTTGATTAGCCGTTTGCTATTTGTAATTTACTACGATATAAGGTCGATTATTCTTCATTTGTAATTTTCTGAGATGTAGGGACCGATTCTGCTGTTTGTAATTTTCTGAGATGTAGAGACCGGTTTTTCTATTTGTAATTTTCTGAGATAACTGTAAAAAAGTACGATCTTTTGGAAAACTGTATACTTGTATGATGTTCTTTGTATCCTTCCCGGGCCCTTTTGAGTCCCATGGATTTATGACAAACCAGGCCTCCTGGCTCTTTCTTTATGATTTACGAAAGTTAGTAGACGAAAATGAACCGCAAAATTGTTGGTGGAAACGAGAACTGTTTGTTTCATTAATAGATACAATTTGATGTTTATGGGTAAAAATAAGCTTGAGGTGCTTGGCATTCCAAGTGTGTTGCGGGGTCTTTCCCTCCTATGTTTGGAGCTCATAGTTGCCCGGACGGATTACCCATGTCTGATATAGGAGTCCCTTCTAATTGGGTCCAGTTTTCCATAGTAAGATTGCCTTCCTGGCGGGGAGTTTCTTGAGTACTAGGTCGCCGGGCTTGAAACTATTAGGCCTGACCTTCCGATCATAGTATCTCGTTGTTTTTCGTTGGTAGTCCTCGGCGCATTTCAGAGCTTGCTCACACTTCTTTTCCAAGAGATCGAGGTTCAAGCGGAGAGTCTCTTGGTTGCGCTCGGCATTCGCAAACCTGACCTGAGTGACTCAGGCCCAACTCAACCAAAATTTCTGCCTGCGAATGCCAAAGAGCGAAGTTTCTCGAGGTTGTAGACTTGCGTGTAGTTACGCATTCCCATAGTACCTGCAGGAGTAATTCCACCCATTTTCATATGGTCCTCCAACTTAGTCTTCAATGCTGCAGAGTCCTTATAGTGACTTACGCCTCCCAGTTAGACCGCGGATGGTGGGGGCCGAATAATAATTCTTGATTCGTCGGCCTTGAAGTTTTGAATTTACGGTTTGTTATCGAGCTTGTTTTCCATTATCTAATATCAACGCTTTTGGGATCCCGAACCTACAGATTATGGACCTCCAAACGAAGTTACGTACTTTTTGCTCGATGATTGTCGCCAATGGCTCGGCCTCAGCCCATTTAGTGAATTAGTCGACTCTTATAATAATTTACATTGACCTTCCAATGGGTAGGGCCCTGAGTATATCTAATCCCCACTGATGAAAAGGCCAGGGGCTTATGATCAATGTCAGTGGCTCGGCTGGGAGATGGGAGATCTTGGCATGCTCTTGGCAGATTCTACACTTTTTGACTAGTTCTGTGGCGTCTTTGAGCATTGTGGGCCAGTAATACCCTTGCTTAAGGGTTTTTCCTGCCAAGGCCCGAGCTCTGTTATGGTTGCCGCAGATGCCTTCGTGCACCTCTCTAAGTACGTAGTTGGCATCTTCCTCTCCTATGCATTTGAGGAGGTGCGGAGAAACCCAGTTTATAAGGGTCCACTACCAAAGTAAATCCGGTGACCTTACTCTTAGTTTAGATGCTTCTTAATTAAACAGCAATATTCCGTTCAATAGGTAGTCTAGATGGGATCCATCCCGGCTCGGTCGCGGTCATTCTTGGGAGGGACCTACCGTCGATGGCGTCTACTAAAGGTTCCATGAGGTTCTCGACTGGAACCCATATGTCCAAATCTTCTTACGGTGCTATCACTAGCTTAGCTAAGGTGTCCGCCCTTGAATTCTCCGTCCTTAGGATGTGTCGACCTGAACTCGTACGAATTTTTTGAGCAACTCGCGTACCTTCTTGAGATAACGGATCGTTTTTTCGCCTTTCACTTCGTAGTCATCTTCTATTTGTTTCACCACCAACTGAGAATCGCTGCGTACCTCTAGTTGATCAACCTCCATAGAGTGGGCGAGGTTTAGTCTAACAATGACGGCTTCATATTTGGCTTCGTTGTTAGAGGCCTGAAATTCGAATCTGAGTGCATATTCCACGTCGATCCCATCCGGGGAGGTCAGAATCAAGCCCGCTCCACTTCCGTGGCCATTGGCGGCCCCATCTACGGACAACCTCCAAACGAGGAGGTCGGATGCGAGCTGGGCGGTTTCAATGGGCTTTGCCGAGGTGAATTCCATGATGAAATCTGCTAAAATTTTCCATTTAATTTCTATTATTGGCTTATATTTGATATCGAACTCACTCAGCTCTATGGCCCATTTCACCAGTCTTCCAGAGGTTTCTGGTTTATGCATTATTTGCTTCATCGGGTGTTCTGTTGGAATTTCGATAGTGTAGGCTTGGAAGTATGGCCAAAGTCTTCTGGCGGTGGTCACCAATGCTAGGACGAGCTTTTCCATCTTCGGTACACTTTCCTCTACTTCTCCTCAAGCTCGGTACGTAGTAATAGACCAGCATTCGTTACATCGTTCTACATTGAAAGCGACACTAGTCGAAGTCAGGCTCTTAAATAGGCGTGAGGTTCTCCCTCGGAACTTACCGGAATAGGGAGAGATCAAGTAGGTTTTCAAATGTTGTGAGCCTCACGGTGGGGTATCCATTGGAAGGCCTTTTCGAGGAATTTAAAGAAGGGCGGCCTTACGTCACTTTACGATCTAGAAACAAAGTGACTCAGTATGACTATTCTCACGATCGGTAGTGAACTTCTTTAAAGATGTTTGAGGAAATTCGCATATCAAGCACGACTCTTATTTGTCTAGATTGGTCTCTGTTCTAAGCGTGACGCCCCCAAAACCAGGGTCCGTTGACTGTCCCGTCAAGCGTGAAATACCCTTGAATGTCGGGTCACCCGGCCTTTTCCGCAGTCAGACGGAGTCTCCTTTGTGCAGGAGCTCTGCGAATACAAAACACATACTCGCATATAACTTGTCCTAAACACTGATTATAACAACATGAGTAAACCACCATCAACAAGTGAACAATACTCATAAACATATATATTCAACTATATCCAATAGTTTCAAGAGTTCAAATTTTACTTTATACAACACATATATTAAAATGGGAATTTCAATACATGTCATGTACATCATAACCCAAAGCCAATAATCCCGCTTTCTAGTTACGCCTCAGGATGAGCCGTCTCGCACGCCCCACTGTAAAATAGCATCCCTATGCAAGAGCCAATGCTCAGAGTGAATCACCCTAAGTGTAGCTACTCTCCAGACTCATGCAGCAAAATGTCTAAATAAACACACATCCAAGCAAATGCATGATCCCACTGAATGTCTAATTGATCATCTCGCACCGGTGTCCTCATCGATTCCCTCACACCCCGCCTGCTCGATAGAAATTTGATTATGCCTACTGTTTGTAAACTGATGTGTATATATCAATTGGGCCGCCTCCACACCCAGATATTATTATGACTCATCATGTATATCAATCAATGCTTCAATGATTATATTATTTATGAATCCACTCCCTCCATCACATTTTAGCTTCAGACAACCCTCCAAATCATTCCTCTGACTCACCTCATGCACTCTACTCCTATTGTCCTGTGGTGCCCCGCTGTATGGAATGCATGATGCCAATTCCATTACGCCTACGCTGCACGAAATATATAAACATGCATATATTCATAAAAATTCAACTGGGCCACAATCATGCGAGTAATTGCATCATCACACCAAATTAGCTCACATGGGCTATCGACAAACACGGCACCGATCAATCACTCAACTAACATACACTGGCCAAATTATTTGCACATTATTTCGCACAGTGAAACCTCTGCTACTATTCCCAAAAAATCACCAATCATCTGTTCACTGGCGAAACCCGGTTTCACGACCATTCCCGGCCTCATTCCAATCAATACATGATTTATCACATAATTTATGAAATAAAACACCCAAACAGCCCCTCACGGTCACGGCTGGACATTTTTTTTTATTCAATAAATTCAACAATTCGATCCCAAGTTTTGGGACCGATCAAACGGTCGTTCAAGGCCTCAAGCTAACCGAAACATTGGAAAAGACGAATAGCGGAAACCAAGTAGGAGAAACCCCACTACCAAGCTTGTCAAACCCTCAAGTCTCTGTCCACGCTGCAGCTTCGCCCGCCGCAGAGCAACTTTCCTTCTCTGTCCCAAGACCACTACCGACGTCGCACGATCATTTGTAGAGAGAAGTTAGGTAATCTCTCTCTAAAAACTTATATTTTCGGGTTACTCGGACCTCTCCCTTTGATTAATGCTTGTCTTGGTTTAAAGGAAGAAGAAGATGCACTATTCTATTTTGGCATTTTCCTCATTTAATCAAATTTGAAAATGACATCTATGTCCTTCTTTCTCCCGTTTTGACATTCGTACTGTCCGACAACCATTTTCTATCATTTCTCTACTCATGCCAATTTATGACATGAGTACGCAGCAGAGTGACTTTCGTCGATCAAAATCGGAAGCCACACCAACTAAAACGCGGCTCGAAAAATGTGCAAATTCCGATTGTCTCGGAAATCGACGAAATTCGACGTGTGTTAACTAGATTCGCGAGACAATTCCAAAGGTGAAACTGCTTGTCATCCGAGATCCGTAGAATAAATTTTAGGATTTTTAATCCCGAATTACAATTTTGTAACCAAAATTACGATTTTGCCCTTTTTCCGTAAATTGACCGGTCTTACAACAACTATTGACTATGAAACCCAAGAACCTAATGTAGACTTCGAAAGCACACTTAGTCAGGGTTTAACTTCGATTCAGAAGGTCCTTCAAGACCGAACGCTTCTCGCTAGGTGACCTGACGCGGAGCCCCGCCTTGATCGAATTTCACTAGCATGTCATCTATACACTTCCATGGATGTGCCAACTGCTTCTCGAACATCTGGCTTAATAGCCTCCTCGATAAGTGGCTCCTATGTTTTCAACCCAAAAGGCATCACCTGATAGCAATACGTCCCATGTCCAACGAAGGAGGTCTTCTCCTGGTCGTTGGGGTCCATCCTGATATGGTTGTAGCCTGAGAAAGCGTCCATGAAACTAAAGAGCTCGTGGTAAGAGGTGGTGTCTACTAAGAGGTCGATCCGAGGTAGGGGAAAACTATCTTTCGGGCAGGCTCGTTTGACGTTAGTAAAATCAATGCAGAGTTGCCATTTTCCATTTGCCTTTTTAACGAGAACTACGTTAGATAGTCAGTCGAGGTAATCTACTTCCCGGATAGCTCGGCTTGAGGAGTTTGTCGACTTTCACGATCGTCGCCTCTCGGCCTGTTTTTCTTTTCCTCTGATGTGCTCAAGAGGCTAACATTTAGTCAGGGTGATGATCGTTGGGCCAATTCCTCCCCATGTCCTCCTACTTCCTATGAATACTTCCACATTCTGCTTAAGAAGTGATGAGAATGGTTCTAACATCTTCTACTAGCTTCGATCCGATGTAAGCGCAGGTGTCTCGTCTGCCGTCAAGTCAGATCTAGTTTCGCTCTTTAAGGGTGTTGGTTGGGTGCCCGCCTATCTCTCATTTGAGCTCTATCCGCGTGGATTGCCAACTGATTGGCTTCATCATACCAGCAGACTCGCTGCTATCCTCCTGGTCTCCTTGGTTTTCCTACCCCATTTTCGTGGGAATTCCGACGACCATATGATAGGCGGAAGGGACGGCCTTTATGGCATTGAGAGAAGGCCCGCTCGCATGTTGTACGATGAGGCCTCCAGCCAATGAGGAATTTTGTTGTCGTTAGGCCCGTGCAGTCTCCTCCTTAAAGGAGCACCGATTGTACGATCCTGGGGGCGACTTCTCTCTCCGCAGAATCCCCTTAATCATGCTCACCGGCTTAAGCTTCTCTTCCAATGTCTATTTTGTCAAATGCCGACGTCAAGATGATGTCGGCCGAGCTCCGCTGTTGACCAGGGATCCCGTGGGTCTTTTTATTATTCACGACCTAATCTCTTATCACCAAACCCGGGAATACGGGTGTCAAGTGTACCCTCCGTGTCACGTCCAGAAGGCGGTGGTATCCTAACTGAGGGAGCTTGACACGGCCCGCACCTCTAGTGCCTCCGGTCCGTCGCTGCAAGTGGGGCTTTCTTTAGCTGAACTAGACTCCCCACCGTCTAGCAAACCCCTGAAACGTCGATCTCTCCTGTAGGGTCACATGCCGAAAAGTGCTGTGCTGACAAGGTGGTGGAGGAGGTGCCCGACTCTGCTCTTCGGGAGCCACGTAACAACAGATGTCCACGTCAGATTAGGAATTTGATTTCTTTTTTCAATTGAATACGGTCATCTGTCCGATGTCCGTGATCTCTGTGGAAGTCGCAGTACTTGGTCATGTCTTCGCCTGGTCCGTCTCATCTCGAGATGGCCATCTTAAAACTTCTCACAGTTATAATTGATAGGGACTTTGAGATACCGAGGCTCAAGCCAGTAAGAACCCGTGAGGATATCGCGGCTACAACTTGGGTCGGGTGGACCAAAGTGTCCCTCGACGTTACCTTTCTCAGATCGACGATCTCTGTCTTCCACCGCCCCTCAGTAGGAATCTGTCTCTATCTCTATCTCTTCGTCTCTCATGGGCTTCGATCCACTTTTTCTCATGCCTTTTCTCCTTTCGTGCGAAAAAACTTCCAGCAAACATAGAGGCCTCCTACATTTGTTGATGTAGCACCCCGGCTTTGGCAACACCTTGGCCATGCTTGCTTGAGATTCTTCGAGATGGAGAACATTAGGTCTTTGGATTGTATGCCTGACTATAAAGGCGGTGATGGCGAATTTTTCATCAGATGCGCCAGTGACTGGAATTGAACCTACGGATGTAGGACCTCAGGGTTTTCTTGAAGGCCTTGCTTCTGATCGTGGTGGTAGACTGGAAACTCCCGGTATGTGGCCTCAGATGAAGTAGGACACGGCTTGATGGAGAGTTCCTTGAAGGATGTAAAGTGAAATTTGGCGGAACTGTGAACCATCTGGCCCAGGAGCCTTTAAGAGTAATGGCAAAGGCTCACGCATCTCCATGGTCTTGACCTCCATGTAGCTCCATGGTTCTTGTAGGTGTTGAGATTGGTCTACGGGGTCCTTCATTCCATCAAAAGCTTAGGTCCTACGGCATCCCCGAACTTTGTAGGGAGAGGGAGTGCTTCCTCGGGTAAATGGGGATTAAGTTTGTTGTACTAAATGTCCATGGAAGCGGGGCTCGGGCTCTGCAGCCTCTTTTCCGTGGTGAAATCTTGTTGGATATCCTAGAACCACTGCTCCCAAGACCGTTCCTCTTTTCCCCTCTGATGATGGGTTGGCCCTTCACTTCCGTCGTCCTTATCGAGCATTCCTTCTTTTCGTTCGTCTCCAGGGGGTACGTTGGGATCATGCCCTATGGTCCGGTTATTTTCTCCTCTTCCATCATCGTCTCGGGGGACGCCGAGGTGTTGTTGCTCCTCCTGTGGTATGGTATTACGACCTTCATGGGCCTGTTGTTCATCCTATGGTCGGTTTTTTTGTCTAGTAGGTTATCGACTCCACCGGCCAAGCGCTGATTGATGAGATGGAGGGCCTCCCATCTCGTTGCTAAGCGATGGAGAGCTCAGGGAACATCTCGTTCTGCATTATCAACCGTCTATTGGTCTTGCTCCTTCCGGGGTTGGCGTGACTCCACCTTTGAGTTGATACCATCGATAGCGAAATCGTTTTATTGTAAGAAAAAGTGATTGTTCCTGACGGTGCCGGCGGTGAAGAAGCTGTTATATCTGTGCGAAGCGGCGAAGCGCTGTGGGCAATGGCGATCTGTTATTGGGGTGTGTGCCATAACCTACAATGATGAATAGATTGTTGAAGTGCCATGGCCCAATGCCTAAGTTAGTTTCTCTCTTATGGAAAAATAATTCAATTGTTGATAAGCGTTATGATCGCGTACCTTTCTTTGATAGGATTACTTGGTATTTATAGTGGATAATCACTTAGACTCCTTGTTGGATGATAATACGACATCTTCCCAATTGAGCATGGGATCTTCTTTTCCTTATCGCTAACTGGATATTAGGGGATAATTAAAGAGTTGTAATCGTGGGAGATCTTTCTTTCCTTAAAGGGTAGATACCGGATCATGAAGGTGGGGTGCTTTCCTTTCTTTGGGCTGCTCAGGCGGTCAACGGATTATCCTCGTCACCAGTTCGACCCATCGGGCTTAGTTTCGACTCTAGACCCAAGCCTCGGGGGGACCAGGACATCGTTATGGGCCAAGTTCCCTGGTGAGGCTTTTCTGCCGCCCTCTTAGAGGATACCAGTCTACTTTAAAGCTCGTTCCCTAGGCCCATGTTCTGGGCATGTGGGCTGCTTTTATTTTAGGCCTAATCAATATATATATATATATATATATATATATATATATATATATATATATATATATATATATATATATATATATATATATGTAATTAAAAAAAAAGGGCCATTGGAATATATTAAAGCAACTTACATCATATATAAGCAACTTCTCCCATTTCTTCTAATAATACTTGAAGGTTGATTTATTAGAAAACATTAAACCATAAAAGTTGGTCACATTTATTGTTATACTCCTCAAAAAGTTTATACAAAATCTTCCTTACTCTTTCTAATTTTTCTCCATAGCCATATGAGTTAAGTTTTGAATAAGTATACTTCGATAAATTAAATTTCTTCGTTGGATCAAGAATAGTACCAAATGCAAGAACCACACTATATTCACTCCAATACTTATCAAAATTTCCTTCATTCTATAACACATACTTTGAATCAATAAATCCTCATTTGTCAAATTGGATGTCAAGAGAATCTCTATCCTCCAAATTTCCTCAAAATACAAATTAGAAGTAGGATAAGATGATCTAGAAATCAAGTTGGTTATTGTATAAAATGACTTCAAGAATTCACATATTAAACATCCTCTTGCCCATTCATCATTAGATGGACGTCACTTATAATTTTTATCAATCAAACTCAAACTATGAAAAACCCGACGATACTTGATTGCAATCTCAAACATTTTATAAGTAGAGTTCCATCTAGTAATACAATATGATCTCAAGCCAATTGATGTATCAATCCCACCAACTTGTTCGACACATTGAGATAATTGTTTCATCCTACTTTTTGATGTCCTTATATAATGCACACTTTGCCTAATTTTGTGCAATGTATCACTAGCCACCTTCAAACCATCTTGAACAATAAGGTTTAAAATATGTACATAACATCTAATATGAAAGAACTCTCCATTGAGTAACAAGCTATTTGTGAGAGTATAAGTGTTCCTTCAATATGTTTTGCATGTACCATTCGAGAGATGTATTATCAAAGTAATAGAAAATATTTTCTCTCTATTCCCAATCTTTTAAAATTCAAGTACCTTCAATGACAAATCATTCCCAATGTGTGGAGGTTGCATGTGAGTAAATGCTAAAATTTTACTTTTCAACATTCAATCCTTATCAACATAATTTGCAGTCAAAGAGATATAACTAATATTGGTGCATGCAGTCAAAGAGATATAACTAATATTGGTGCATGCAGTCCAACAATCAGAAGTTAAACACACTCTACCATGAATTTTGGCTAATTGTTATTTCAACTTTTCTTTTCCAATTTCATATTTCTTCATCACATCATATTTAGTCATTCTTCTGGAAATATTTCTACAATCTTCATTAAAAAAAATTTGGTATTTTCTAAACACCTTCCACTAGACAATACTGAAAGGTAAAACATGTGTAATAATCGAAAATTCAACAATATTTCCCGATTCATCTTAGGATCAAATTTTCTCTTCAACTTCCCTTCATTGTCAAATTAACATATCTCCCCACATCCTTAAATCTAGAGTATCTTGTGACATCTAGGAATATGACGTGATAGGTGAGAAGTTCTTAATTTACTTGCACAAGTATATTATTTTCCACAAGCCTTGCATTTGCATTTTCTTTGTCATCTTTATCCACCCCAATTTTCACAAAAAAAATTCATTCATTAGAGGTTAAAGGCTTGACCTTTTTGGTTTTGGTTCAACAATCTCATTAACATGTGTGTTACTCGGAAAATTAGGATTTTGTGACATTTGTTAATCATCTTCAACATCACAATTAATACTTATAGTATTTGATCCATTTCCAATACTAGAGGAAGTCATATTGTTACTGCACATAAATTACAAAAATAATAATAATAATAATGAAAATCCTAATTTTCAAGTTATAACTACATTAAACATATATAAATATGGATATAGAACCTGAATTTTAGAACCACTAATGACGATGGTAGGTCAAATATCTTTTTTCTCCTTCTCTATTTGCAATTTAGGATGTGGGGATTTTAATTTTGTAAATTGAAATTTATAGTCTTAGAAAAAAATATCTATAAAAATGAATATTTTGACAAAAATATTGATAAGTTAAAAATTATCTAAAATTTATGAAGATATTTAAAAAAAATTTCAAAAATAATTAAATAAATAATAGCATTACATGTTAAATTGTTTTTCAAGTCACTTAATTAAATTAAAGATGATTAAGGATAATCTCTAATTTTTTTATAAAAAATTATCTTAAATTTATTTTATATATGTATATTTCTTTATTTTAAAAATTAAAAAAAAGTTATATTCAAACATGTTTTATTTTCATTTTAAATAAAAATAAAATATTTTAAATATTCAAATAAAATATTCTATTTGATATTTAATTTTTAAAAATTTATTAGATTGTTGAACATATTTAATATTTTATTTATTTTGAAAAATAGATTGGGGAAATATGTAAACAATACTTTCTATTTTCTCTTTCCTAATGTAGTTACATCTTTTCTTTCTATGTAATTACATATTTTCTATTTAAATTATTAATTTTTACAATATTAATAACGTGGAATTTAATTTATATTTGGAATAAAATCAATTTTATAATAATGAAATATCCTATTTGTTTTTAAAATCCATATTTATAGAAGATATAATCATATTAGAAATAAAAAGAAAATGTATAATTTTTGTTATTTATTTTAAATATAATACGGAGGATAAACAATATTTTGTTATTAACATTAGTTTTCAAATAATAAATTTATTGAAAATATATTGATAATTTGAATTCTTAAATTTAATTTAATTTATAAGAGTAGTACAACTTCATTTTATCATTTTAAGTTTTAATTTTTTAAAATCATATCTTTAATTTTAAAATATAAACATGATTAAATAAAATTTAAATGATAAATACAAAAAAAAAGAAGTTGTTGATATTTAAAATATGATTAATGCGATAAATGAAAATATATTCAATATTAAAACTATAATTTATTTAATTGAAATGCATTCATTATTTTCCATATAAGAGTTTTAAATATTAGAATTATCATATAAATTATATTAAAAATATAAATTTACAAATTAAAAGTTAAAGAGCTAAAACAACAAAATTTAATATATTATAATAATAATTATGGTTAAAACCCCTGTGCTATAAAAGATTTGACTCTATATTAAGAGTTAAATATCAAATATTGTAAATAAATATTTAAAAAATCTCAATTACTAAGTTAGTTACTTAAAAAGATTAAATAAATATTTTGAGTCAATCGAACTAATCGGGTCAACCCGAACTAAACTCATATGGGCCACGAGCCAAAACATGGAATCGAGTTTAGTCAATTTATTCGAATCATAAATTTCTGAGTCTAATTATCTAAGAATCGAGGTCAAATGGTTCAGTATCAACCCATATTGCAGGATCTAGTTTTGTTTTCAAACTATTTCGATAATTTTTAGAATTTGTATTATTTTGGAACAAAACTTTAGGTCAAGTCTCGGGTTCGGAGTGCTTTTCACGTGGCATTGTACATCCTTTGATCCAACGGTCAAAAAGGAAAAAGAAAAGGAAAACAAGAAAAGCGTCAGGTCATTTTCCTAGTAGATTAAACTACATGCCCAAATTTGGAATTTCAGGCCTATTTGTTCATTTTCCAAAATTATTTTACGTTAAAACAAAGGAAAACAAATGAAAACAAGGAGCACCTTTAGTTCATAGTTTTTCACGACATAATACAAAAATATATTAGATTTAGATAATAAGAAAAGTTTTTAAAAAACATCAAAATGATTTTTATATTTTCAAAAACTATTCTTAAGAAAATATTTTCTTGTGTGATTAATCGATGCCTTGTGTGATTTTATTTTTGAGAATCGATTGGTTTTAATTTATTATAGAGAAATTTGAGAAAAAAAATATTGAATTTAGTGTATATTTGCTAATTTAGTATGATTTTTATGTTTCAAAACAAAATTAAAGGAAATGAAGTGTCATGTTTGAAAATATAAAGATTATTTTATATTTTTAATAAAATAGCACTAATTGCTATATCATGAGTTTGTTTTTTAGGTATTGATGCAAAGCGAACACATAACTTCTAAGATAATAATTAAAGTTCTAAAAATGCAAGTTTTGAGAGTAAAAGGAAAGAAGATCACTCCATATGCTAATTTAAATTCTTAAAGAATCTAAACGTATTTGAAATGTTTTCTAGATCATGTTCTATAGCTTGCATATTTACTTTCCTTTTAGTTTATTTATTTTCTTAGTTTATTTTTATTTAGACATTTTTTCTTTCAGCATTTTTTAGTTGTAATTTAGGTTAAAGATTGTAGTAGATATTTTGTTTATATTTCATTTCTAGTTTATAGCCTATATAAAGACATGTTTATAATGAAATTATACAAAATAATATGAATTAAAAATCTTGAGAGTCTTCTCTTCTTTAGTTCTCCAAATAACTATTGAACTTATCGGATTTTTTTATAGTGTTTATCCTATCGACTTATCAATCAACCATTCCATAATTGATTGTGTGTTTTCATTCCATCAACTTATTAATTAACATTTTCATAGTTGATTGTGGTGTTTTTATTCCATCGACTTATCAGTCAATCATTCTATAGTTGATTGTGGCGTCTTCATTATCCTCGACTTACTAATCAACATTTTGATAGTTGATTGTGGCATCTTCATCTCATCGACTTATCAATCAATCATTCCATAATTAATTGTGGCATCTTCATCTCATCGATTTATTAATCAATCATTTTATAATTGATTATGACGTTTTCACTTTTTTCCTTCACAGCTGACCATATAACGGTAGATAGGTAATATGTTGTCGGTCAGTCAGTTTAAGAACGACCTTGCATCAAGTATGAGAGTTTCCATCCAATGAAGCAAAGCGTAAAGACATAGAAATGCCCAAGTTTGAATGGAAACTAGTCGGTAATTACAAAAAATAATAATGTTTTTTAATAGAAAGAATAATGTTTTCTTAAAGTCGTAATTTGCAATTCAATAACCATGTCAAGTATTTGGCCGTGGTTGCAATTAAACAACCATGTCAATATTCGAGACACATTATTTATATGTCTTTACACCAGAGTCATTTATATTAAGAATTTAAGACATTAATTTAATGCAATTCAATAGTTTTGCTTTGAATGTATAATTATTTTTTATTTGTTTATATTTATTTGCTTTATAATTAGGGGTTTTCAAAAAACTCAAGGTTCGTTCGAAGCCGGTCGAGCCAGGAGCCGAGGCTGACAGGAGCCCGTTTTACGATGGGTCAAATTGTAGGCCTCATTTCAAGCTGGGCTCGGCCGTAGGCTTTCAAGCCCGACTCGACCCATAGGCTTTCAAGCCCGCCTATAGACCCGTCCCCTAAGATCACCTATAGGCCCACCCCAATTCCCATCCCTAATCTCACTCCTCCACTTAAAATTTTTTTATTTAAATTATATTCAAAAGTTAAATAAAAATAAAAAGTAAGTTTAGAAACAATTCAAAGTTTAAAAAATATCTCTTTTTTATTAATTGAATATATCATATATGATTACATTCGAAAACGTGGGAAAAATTTACATCACTATAAAATAAATACATACTAACTAGGTTGACATCTACTTATTCGTTAATCATTTGTACATTTCAACCACAAGAAAATAAAAATACAATATATATAATACATTTAATGAAATATTTTAATTATTATTTTCTGATGATGATGGAGAACTATCATGGATCAACTTATGTCTTGATAATTTTAAGTTCTCCATACCAGTCACTACTGTGACTTCTCAAATAGAATCATCTGAATCTCTTGTCCATTAACTTCCAATCTTTTAAACATATTTCCTACTTCTATTTAGCGGTGACAAGCTGCATTAAGCCTTTGAATTGCTCCTCTTCCACATGCACTAAAGCAGCTTCTAATGCGATTGTACTCCACAGAGACACAATTAATATGTCACGTGATATTATATATAACATCGGGTATTTAATTTTTTGTTTTTTCCACTATTCTAGAATTTCAAATTTTTAATTATCTTCAAACGAAATTGTTTCTACATTTAGATATCTCTCTATATCTGTTGTATTATTTGGAGAACTAGCTGTTGCATTTTTTATACTTTTAAATATTTCTAAAGCACCTTTATAAAAATGTGAGGAGCTTGTAATGAATGATGATTTAATAGAACTAATATCATTACTATATATTTTTATAAATATTATAAAAAATATGTAATAATGAATTTACTTCATTTTTAATTTCTTCAATTTTTATTTGATCATTCAAATAAATAATTTGCAACCATTCATCAAAAACTTCAAATCAAATTTAAATTTAGGGTCCACAATTAAACCAATATAATAAATTAAAGGTATTTCTCCCCAATGTTTTTAAATTTTTTTCTAACATTGTAAAATTTGTATCATTAAACATTTCAAAACTTAAATATTTTTTAAGTACAATGTAAATATTAGTTATTTGCATAATGACTCAATTTGAAGTTGGATAATACATACCACAAAAAATATTTGTTGAAGCATCAAAATTTTCAAAAAGATATTGTAAAAAGTTCGCAATGTGTCAATCATTGTCATTTAACACATCAAGATCTACATTAAAATCATTACTAGATAATTGCATTTTATATAATTGTATTACCTTTTTATATTTTATAAAAGTTTATAAGTGTTGATGGGGTTTGAATAATAGGTGCGTAGGCTCGAGCCCTGACGAATGTCGGGATTAAAGCGGGCTCGTGCGCGTTTAGGCTCTTAATGGGTATCCCAAATGCAGAAGCTCGAAGCAGGGGCCCAACTCGCCCCTTTAAAAGGCTGGCAGCCCAAGGAATCTGTATTAGGGGAAAACACCTAATCTCCACCAATTAGGAAAGTAAGATATTCCCCAATTATCACCCCTCAATTATCTCTTATTAATTGGTTTACGATTACAAAAGAAAATCTCCTACCCAGTGAGAGAAATATTATATCATCCTCCAACTGAAACTTATACTATTGGGTGTCATCATCCAACTAGGAAACATATTATTCGTTATCATAATCCAATTAGGAAAGTTGTCATGATCATCCATGATAAATACCAGGCCACCCCATAAGTAAAAGGTACGCAGACATACGCACAAAACTCTATTCCCTAAGCAGTCGATCTTCTCTCCCACCGGAAAGAGCTGACTTGGGCATCGGAGGGAACAGGCGAGCCGCCGATCCGCACATTTCTTGTTTTCACGGGAGGGCGGAGCATCCGAGTCGTAGGCCAGGCGGTATTCGGTACGCTCTAGCTGGATTCGGTTGAAAAAGCATCATCGGTTTGAGGAGCCCGACATCTAGAGTCAATGGCCCGGCCCGATATTCCGGCACGCTCTAGCGATTTCGGTTGAAAAAAAGCATCATCGAGTTTAGTGCCGTGCGTAAGACCAAGGAAAATTGATTTAAGGAAGGATAAAATGGTAATTTCGGTCAAAATCCGGAAATTTTCTAGATCTCGGATGACAAAACAGACTTCACCGTTGGAATCTTCTCGCGAAATCTAGCTACCACGTCGAATTTCGTCGAATTCCGAGACAGTCGAAATTTCACGTTTTTTGAGGCACCGAGAGGGATGTAGGACACTTGGCACATTTTAGGTGGCCAAGAGGCGACACGTGTCAGTGCGAGATGCAGTCAAACTTAAGCTCAAGTGGGGCTCACTTGAGACACATGGCATCATGCCATTGGGTGAAAATCTCAAGGTAGATGGATAAGGATAAGGGTGTAATCCCATGAGCCAATGGAAGCTTGACACTTGGCAAGTGAGGGGACAATTCTCTTGACCAACCTTGACCCAAATCAGTTTGGGAGAGGGAAAGAGAGAGAGGGAAGCCAACGGAGAGAGAGAGAGAGAGAGAGAGAGAGAGAGAGAGAGATCTTTTTAGAGAGAGAAGCTCTCACTTCTCTCTAAGTTTCCCGATGATCGGACCGGTGTCCGAAAGCGGAGCAAGAGGGAGAGTTGATCCTCACGGCGAGAGCTTCACATCAAGACCGGTATTGGGGAGTTTCGACAAACTCCAGAAAGGTAGGGGTTTTTCTCCTACTTACTTTACTTTTTGTTTAAGGGCCATGTAATGGATGAGGATTTGTTGAGGCCTGGAGGGTCGTGGTTTCAGTTCCAAAAGATTTGGACCGAGTGAAGAAATCCCTAGAATGGTTTTGGATAGTCCACAGACTGTTTGCATGATTGTGTGATGTTGTGTTATTGCCATGAGTAAATAACATGCTGATTGATTTTATTAGGCGGTTCAGAGATGAGCCAGCGGTTGTGCCTTAGCCATGTAGGCTAATCTTATGTTGTTGTAAAGCGAATAACATGATTTATGGAATTAATTTGTTAATATGCATGAGTGATATATTAGCATGTGTTGAATGTTTGGTGTGCCATTGCATTGCACTTAGGTGGGGAGTAACCCGAGTAGGAAATTCCGCTCTTGGCGTTGCTCACCACATCGAGAATATATTTTTTAAGTGCCGAAGGCATTTGGGATGGAGCATCGGGACCTTAGAGCGAAAAAGCGGCCAAGATGGCCTTATCTTGTATTTTCTCAAATTCTGGGCAAGAGACCCATTTTTGTATAAATTGTAAACAAATTGTAATTAAATCATTTTTGTATAAAATATACATTTATAGTAGGATGTAGACAAGTGGCATGTTGCATGTATGGGTCTCATAACATGAACATGTAGATTTCCATTTGGTTGACGGGTAGTCCAGCGGACACCACAGTTTTGGGGCGTCACACCGTGCAATGGGAGCAACCCGGTTCCTTACAAATAAGTGACCTCGGCGATGGTATCAACTCGGAACACAAGCAGGAGCAACGCTAATCCTCCAAGGATGCAAGACCAGCCAGGCGACGTGGATAGCCGACCTCCCGGAGGCGCGTTAGAAACTGTGCGGGCCAACACGGACGAGGTGGAGGCGCTTCGCGTCACTAACCAACACCTGCTAAAAGAGTTCTGAAACGACTCAGGGCAAATATGGCGCCCCGGAACTACGACAAGCGACAAACCCGACAAGCCAAAACCACATTATCGGAGGAGAACGGCACCTCGACCCTCGTCGAGAAGCGGATAGAAGGGAAACTAGCCACACCCGGGAACAGTCCTCCACCAACCCGGGAGAGGATGTGACAAGGAAGGTCGTGGGAGCAAAGGTTCGGGGACATCAATGAAATGTACATGAGGTAGCGGTAAAGGTCGAGACTACGGTCTCCATGAGCAGCCTGGTGCAACAAACCAAATCCCATTCCCGCTGTAGAAGTCTTTGCGCCCTTCCGGCCAAAGTTCAGAATGTCCCATATCGAGATGTTCGACGGGACAAAAGGCCCCATAGACCACCTCAATACGTACAAAAATCAGATGGAACTACATGGGTATGTGGGACCCCGTGCGATCACGAGCCTTTCTTTATCACATTAAAGGAATGACATTAGCTTGGTTTAACAGACTCCCGCCGTCCTCCGTCTCATCGTTCACAGAACTCTCCATAGCATTTTGTCTCCTTTATCGAACAGGACATACGAGCAGTTACCATCTCGACCATAAAATAGATCTCACAAAAGCACGAGGTCATATGTTCAAGGTTTAACGAGTCAGCGAAGGGGTGGACATCCTCGACGAGTTCGTCGTTCACGCTCATTGTAGGGTTGGGGGTGTAGTCGAAGATCTAATGTTCCATTTCCAAAAAAACCCTCCCGAGGCCGACGTGGCCAGAGTCCCTCGCCAAAGCAGATATATCGCGGCGAAGAAGCCCTCCTCTCTAAGCAAAGGCTCTTCTACACAAAGGAAATAGCGGCGACGAAGGGAATGAAGCCCAAGGGCGGTAGACGGAATGAGTCGAGGAGGAGGCGGAGAAGCGAGAAGCGATCCCAGGCAAGGGGAGAGGCGTCAAGGATCGCGGGGGACCACCTCATTTGGTACAGGCGTGATATTTTACCTCAACAATGCCCTTTTGGCCGACCTCGGTGTCGTAGTTCCTACGCGAATTGCAACACGAAGGGTTCCGGAGGTGGCCATCCTAGATGAAGTCAGACCCCACTAGAAGAGATGGCACCAAATATTATGAGTTCCATAAGGACCACGAACACCGAACAAATGACTACATCTAGCTAAAAAAGGAGATTGAATACTTAATCCGACGTGGACATCTCAGCCGATACGTGGCCTCAGAAGGGCGGAAGCGAGCTCAACGACCACCACCTCGTCAACCAACCCCAGTTCAGCATCAGCCGCCTTTAGGAGAAATCCATGTAATCTTCGGAGGGTTTGCAAGAGGCGGAGAGTCCAACTCAGCCAGGAAGGCCCACTTGCGTAGCATCAGATCGGAGGAAACCTTAGAAGTACAAACAATATCGAGCTTCTCATTTGGATACTACCATAACCTTTTCGGACACCGAGATGGAAGTACATCAACATCCATGACTGACGCTTGTGATAAAGTCATAGTAGATAATAAAGCGATCCCGCGGGGTCCGCAAATGCGACCGCGAGCTTAGCCGATATCATCTTCGCATTCGCTTTCAAAAAAATGGGCATTGGAAGGGAGAAACTAGAACCAGTCAACGCTTGCTTGCGCGGATTTTAAGGGGAAAGAGTACTGCCCTTGGGATCGGTACAGTTAGTGCTCAGAAGCCTAGTAGCTCAGTTCGAACAGGCCATGTAGCCACGGAGCCAAGTAGCTCAGTTCGCAGAGCGTAACCGCTCAAACATGCCATGTAACCACGGGCAAGAAGCTCGGGGAGCTGGTAACCAGTTCCAAGCAGGTCAGCGCCTTAGCCTTAAGAGCCAAGTAGCGGTCACGGAGTAACCACTCAAACAGGCCATAGCCCGCGGGCCGTGCTTCGGTTCGCGGGCGGAGCGCCGAAGCGAGCCCGTATAGCCCGAAGGCCCGAATATTTAAAGGCGATAAGCTTTCGGTTCCTAGCGAGCCATCAGCCCGCAGGCCAAATGCTTCCGGGGCCGGTAGCTCGATTCGAATAGGCCATGTAGCCCGCGGAGCCGTAGCTCGGTTCGTAGGCGTAACCTCTGAAGCGAGCCGTGCCAGCCCGCGAGGCGAATAGCTCGGGGAGCCCGGTAGCTCGGTTCCCGAGAGCGGTGATGTACGGGCCGTGGCTCGGTTGCGGAGCATAACCGCTCAAACAAGCCATGTAGCCCGCAGACCGTCTTCGGGAGCCCGGTGGCTCGGTTCGAGATAGGCCATGTAGCCCACGAAGCCAAAGTAGCTCGAGGAGCCCGGTTCGGTTCGGAGCAGGCCATGTAGCCCGCGGGACCAAGTAGCTCAGGTTCGCGGGCGTGCTTGACTCAACAAGGCCAAGAAGTAGCCACGAAGCCATGTAGCTCAGGAGCCCAGTAGCTCAGTTCGCAGAGCATAACAGCTCAAAAAAACCAAGTAGCCACGGAGCCATGGCTTAAGGCCAGACTCGGTTGTAGGAAGCAACGGCTCGGAAGTAGTTCAAACAGCCATGTGTACTCCACAGAGCCAAGTAAATTAGAGCCTAGGAGTCACCATAGAGCTTTAACAACTCAAGAATTCTCACGCCCAGAGCCCAAGAGGCTCGGGTCGCAGCTTAACAAACAGAAGGCCTCAGAGCCCAAGAGCCCAAGAAATTGGCCTCATAAGCGCTTAACAAACAGAAGGCCTCAAATGCATCAAGAGCCCAATAGCTCGCCAGTGAGCTTTAATTGCTTAATTAAGGCCATATAGCCATCGTGAGCGCCTCAAATTCTCAGCAGATTAGGCCCACTCTGAGCCACAACAACTCACTTCAAGAGCTCAACTCGCTCAACTAAGGCCATAGCCACGAGCCAGCCTCAGCCACTATTAGCCCATTTCGAGCCACAACAGCCAAATTTTCAAGAGCCAATCGCTTCAACAAAAAGGCCATATAGCCACTGAGCTAACTAAGCTCTCAGCAATAATTTGGGAGCCCAGAGCCCAGGAGTTTCAGAGCTGGCCAGAGCTCAACCCGTCTAACTAAGGCCACAGCCACGTAGCCTCGCCCAATTCAGCAGATTAGCCCACTGAGCCAGCCTTAGCTTAATGCAATAGCCTAAGAGTCTTCTAACAAATTAGCCAGAGCTTAACTGTCTAAAAAGGTGCTAATAGCCCAGAGCCCAAGAGCTCGCTTTGCAAGCTTAACACCAGAAGGCCTCAAATTTCAAGAGCCTGGGAAGAAATAAATACAGAGCTTAACAAATTCAGAAGGCCTCAACGCCTCTGCAGCCTAAAGTGCTCGCTTTAGAGCTTAACATCTTAGGAAGGCCTTAGCGCCTAGGAGCTCAACAACTCAATTTGCAGAGCTCAACTGCTCAACTAAGGCCATATAGCCACGTAGCCAATTCAGTAGCTCAGTTTGCAGAGCTTAACATCTCATGAAGGCCTTGGGCCGCCTGAGCCAAATTAACTGCTTTGTAGAGCTTAATAAATTTCAGAAGGCCTTAAGGCCTAAGAGCCCAGCACTCAACAGAAAGTTTAACAAATGAATTTAGCGCCCAAGAGCCTAAGAGTTTCAATATGGAGCTTATCATCAGAAGGTCTAATACTAGGAGCCTAAGAAATTAGCTTGAAGAGCTTAACAATAAGGTCTATTCAGAACCCAAGAAATTAAGCCAAAGCTTAATACCAGAAGGCTCAGCCGCCAGAGCCCAAGATTTACTACAGCTTAATGTGCTCTCATAAATGCTCTTAGCGCCAGAGCCCAACAAATTTCAGAAGGATTCAACCCAGAGCCAACAACTCACTTGCGTGAGCTGTCACTTAGGAAGGCCTCATTTCAGAGCCCAACAAATTTCGCTTTACAGAGCTTAACAACTCGTGAATGACTCAAATGAGCCCTACATACAACAATACAGAGTTTAATGTACTGTGTGAAGGCCTTAGCACCTAGGAGCCCAGCAACTTAGTTTGCAGAGTTTAACAGCTCAGGAAGGCCTCAGCGCCTAGTAGCTTAGTTTGCAGAGTTTAACAGCTCAGGAAGGCCTCAGCACCTAAGAGCCTAGTAGCTCAGTTTGTAGAGCCTAACAGCTTAGGAAGGCCTCAGCGCCTAGGAGCCCAAAGAGCTCGCTCAGTTTGTAGAGCTTAACAGCGCCTCAACGCCTAGGAGCCCAATAGCTTAGTTTGCAGAGCTTAACAACTCAGGAATGCCTTAGCGCCTAGGAGCCCAGCAGCTTAGTTTGCAGAGCTTAACAGCTCAGGAAGGCCTCAACGCCTAGGAGTCCAACAGCCTAGCAGAGTTTAACAAATAGAAGGTTTTAGCGCCAAGAGCCCAATAGCTAGCTTTTAGAGTATAACTGCCGTAAAGGTTCTGAGCCTCAAGCCCACATAGCTTCGCTTTTCGTAGCATAACCGTTAAGAAAGGGTCTTGGAGCCCCGGAGCCCAATAGCTCAATTTTCAGAACATAACTGGAGCCAAGGAGGCTGGCAGCCACTATGAGCCATGTAGCTAGAGCCCAAGAGTTAGACACAAAGAGCATAACCGCCTCAAGGAAGGCCAAGTAGCCATGGAGCCATGTAGCCTGTGAGCCTGCCAATCCCGCTTTAGAGCTTAATTTCTCAAAAAGGCATAATAGCCTAGAAGGTCGAGTAGCTCAGGAGCCTAGTAGCTTAGATTACATAGCACAACTACTCAAGGAGGCTAAGTAGCCAAGGAGCCATATAGCTCAAGAGCCATGTAGCTCAGTTTCAAGGTGTCATGTAGCTCAGGTTCGAGAGAGCCTTGTAGCCCGCTCTTCAAGAGAGCCAGCCTGGGCCAGGAGAGCCTTGCATCTCGCCTGCTGGCTTCATGTAGCCTGGGCCAAAAGGCAAGTAGCCACAGCCATGTACTGGCCAAAAGAGCCTTGTAGCTCGGGCCAAGGAGCCAATAGCCTGGGCTCAAAAGAGCATAAACAATGGAGGCAGAGAGCCTAGGAGCCAAGTAGCCTGGGCCTGTAAGGCGTAATGTTCCTCAGAGCCAAGGCAAATTCAAAAGATTTAGAGCCTCGACGCCTAAAAGGTAGAATAGCCCAAGAGCCAAGTAGTCACCAAGGTGTAATTGCACTCCTTAAAACCAAGCAAACAAATTGGCAAGACAATAAAAAGAGTGATAAAATTAATCAAGCCCCCCCTGAGTAGCCATGTGGGAGTCACACCTGATCCAAGAAGCAGTATAGCCTTTACCTACGCTCGCTTTAGTTAAAGGCTGGGGGGCAACTGATGGGGTTTGAAATAATAGGCGCGTAGGCCCAAGACGTAAGCCCAAATGTTAGGATTAAAAAGCGAGCTCAGTACTAGGGTTAGGCCCTTAATGGTATCCCCCAAATGCAAGCCCGAAACGAGGGCTCAACTCTCCCCTTTAAAAGGCTGGCAGCCCAAGGAATCTGTATTAGGGGAAAGCACCTAATCTCCATCAATTAGGAAAGTAAGATATTCCCCAATTATCACCCCTCAATTATCCCTTATCAATTGGTTTACGATAAGGAAAGAAAACCTCCTACCTAGTGAGAGAAATATTGTATCATCCTCCAACTAGGAAACATACTATTCAGTGTCATCATCCAACTAGGAAACATACTATTCAGTATCATAATCCAATTAGGAAAGTTGTCATGATCATCCATTATAAATACCATGTCACCCCATCAATGAAAGGTACGAAGACATAAGCACAAAACTCCATTCCCTAAGCAGTCGATCTTCTCTCCCATCGGAAAGAACTGACTTAGGCATCGGAGAGGCAACGGGCGAGCCCCCACCGATCCTTTTTGTTTCTTGTTTTTGCAGAGGAGCCTGACATCTAGAGTCAGCGGACCGACCCAGCCATTCCAGCACGTTCTAGCCCAGTTCCGGTTGAAAAAGCATCATCAAGTGTAATTTCATCTAATTAACTTATCTAAACTTATATTATTTCTTTTCAGATTTACAATTTTGTAAAAAAATAATAATTAATGTTTTACTTGGAACTATTAATATTATATGCAATGCCTCTAAATTTTTTTAATATACTATCAACTTGTTTTAATCCCTATTTTACAATCAAATTTAAATTATGTGCTTAACACACTACAAGAAAAGTGACTTATAGGGACATTACTTTAGTTGGGGCCAAAAAAATTTGCAACTAAAGATATTTAACTTCATATTTATATCGAGCTACAAACTACAAGTGACCTATAGCTATGATAGGTCAAGGCCTCAACTAAAAGTGATTCTATAGTTGCATTTAGGATTGAGTCTCAACTAAAAGTGACTCTATAGTTGCGGATAAGATTGCGTCTCAACTAAAAGTGATTCTATAGTTGCATTTAGGATTGAGTCTCAACTAAAAGTGTCTCTATAGTTGCGGATATGATTGACTCTCAACTAAAAGTGACTTTATAGTTGCATATAGGATTGAGTCTCAACTAAAGGTGACCCTATAGTTGCAGTTAAGATTGAGTGCAACTAAAAATGACTCTATAGTTGCGAGTAGACTTGAGTTGCAACTGTAAGTTACTATATAGTTGCGAATAGACTTGAGTCGCAACTACAACTACAAATTGTGGATACTTTTATAAAATATTGGGATTTATTATGGATTTAAATGTAAAAATCTTGAAAGTTCAGAATTTTAATACTATTTTTCCAAAATATTTTATATTTTTTATTAAATATTTTTTAAATAGGGAAATCTAGTTTTGATTTTAGGTCTTTTTATTCCTTATTTTCAAATAAATTGAGATGGGATCCTTTCCCAATAAAAGCGCCTCATATTAATCATGCCAGACCCATTTATCTTTATACATGGTAACTCTTATGTAAATTTTGAATTTCATTAAGTTTATATCTTAGTATACATGTTAATCATGGGTTATTTATTATGATCCGTCTAACCCTTAACCATTGAGCCATAACTCATTAGCTAACCATCGTTCATTTTATACTCAATAGATACCCACCACTTTAACTTATATCATTTGCCTAAAGTCTATATTTCTGTTTTGATATCATTCACGATATACACAATCTTATCTCATATTAAATATGAGAAAAGTTCCTAAACTCGTGGTCTTCTCCAATATCTATACAATGGTGGCAAATATGACAATCTAACAATTCACTCCATCCTAATTATAAATATGCACCCATGTAGTATTTGTTTTTTGTTTTTTTTTTTGTTTTTTACATCAATTCATTTGAAATTACAACGTAATGATATTTTGTTCTCACAAAGACATTGAATCAAACCTCATTGAGAGACATTATTCATTTTATGTTCTATAGATATCCACCATTTTAATATGTACCATTTGCCAAAAGTCGACATTTACTCTAAAACAAATAAATTTAGACATTACATTACATTTGAAATAAATTTGTTTTAAAACTCGTAAAGGAATTTAGGCCCATAATATTTAGGTGCCTTTGGATCCAAAACAAATAATAATTAAACGTCTTTGAACCGAAAGCGGAGCGCCTTTGAACTGAAAGAGGAATAATAGCATTATTTTTTGTTTTTTTGTTTTTATGTTTTTTTTTTCTAGGTACGTGGCTGTGGGGAATGAGCCATTCCTGACGAGCTACAATGGATTATTCGTGAATATCACCTTCCCTCAACGTCAAAGCCTCTGTCGCTCTCAACGCCGATGTTTACGACCGCGCCCAACAAGCTGATCGGGACTTCCGCGGCGACATCAAGGATCAGATGCTCGAAATCGTGAGATTCCTCAATGAGAAGAATTCCCCCTTCGTCGTCAACATCTACCCCTTTCTTAGCCTCTACCAGAACCCTGATTTCACCTTCCTTGATGATTGTGGGGAGTCGATTGAAGACGATGGCATTGAGTATTCGAATGTGTTTGATGCAACTGATACTCTTTGCTTGGGCGCCGAGAAAATCTAAGGTTCCCCGAATCTGTGAGAGTCGTGCCTCTGCTCTCGTAGTAGATCCGTCCGATCGCCTGTGTGGGCGTAGGTCTCCCACCTCACATTGCTAAGGTGAGGAGGGAGCCTCTAAGATGGTCTTAGGCTCTCGGTCAAGTAACAGGCAAAGTGGATTCTCGCATTCCTCTACTCAGAGGGTTTATTTTTTTCTCTCCTCTTCTATCACCAAACCAGGAAGCTTTCTCTCTCTCTAACTTTGAGGTTTTGAAACCCTAGAAACTCATATTTTGAAGCTGCTCATTTCTTTCTCTATGCAATTCAAAGAATTTCAGGTATTTTTCTTACATTTTACACACAACTTATCAGATAAACTAAGTTTTCCTATCAAGCTACATTTTCTCTTTTCAGTTATCACATTCCTTTAGCCATTCCAAAATATCGATTACTTCTTTTATCGATGTCTATATGTTTTGTGGAAAGCCGCTTTCTGATTTCCATCCTGTGGCGAATCTGCTATGTTTAGAACTATAAGGATGAATTCCATCTCAGCATCCGCTGCCTGCTTAATGCAAGGTCATTTATTCAATAGTTTCTATAGCTGTTATCCCAAATCAAGTAGGTTATTGTTATATGTTTTGCTGTAACATATTGGTGGGTGACCAGTTTTAATCAAGTAGATTTGGTTGGATAGAGTGATTGACTAGACTAGTTCCTATGAACTAGAGGATGAAGCGTATGATCTTTCGTTGTTATATGTTTTTGGTGGTGTTCCTCATTTGAATAAAATGAAATAAAGTCTTCTTCTAATCCAGTGAATATCAAATCCATGTCTTCGTGATTAGGGTATGAATTAAACCCCGTGGAATTATGAAATGGGAAAAATGGAAAAAAGTAATTTTAAAATAATGAACGCCAAGATGCTAAAGCTTACGCTGCCTCGAATATCGCTCTTACTATCAACTATCGAAACTCCGACCGTCAGTTTTCTATGATATTTGGTTTATAATGTGAACTCGATTATATGGTGTAGTATAGTGGTAGTATATTTCACTTATTAAGTTATAATTTAAAACAATCAATTTGAGGCTCGGGGGTTTATACCTTCAAACACATCAATAAATTAAATCGGTACCTCAGATATTGGACATAAAGATTTGTTGAGCTGAATAATAGATGATGTGAAAATCTGGCTTCGGATTGTTAATTCAAAGTAGTCTATTTTATTTAATGGCTTGATTTTGAGGATTTATTTACTTGAATTGAAGTTAGCATCGATGTGGTTTATCAAAAAACAAATCATTGTGGACTTTACTGCTCAACAATTCATTTAGGGAAAAAACACATGCAAGCTTCTTTATAAAATAATCGTCAAATCCATTATTTTTGTTTTGATAACTATTACTTATGTTCATTTATTTGTGCACCCTATTTTTGAGGATCTCTTTTACTAGATAACACATTAATTTAGGATGAAAACAAATCAGAATTAGTGAAAGGAGAAGATATCCTAAAGGCACAGCTTAGTGAAATGAAACACAATCAGTATCAAGAAAAGGTGGAGGTATCAGAAGGTCGCCATGGACCATGAGTAATCTTGAACCCATAAAATAATAAAAGTAAATATTCATGAATATCTATAATATAGTAATCCGCCTAAAGAGGCTCGAAAAACCAAAAAGCCTTCAATTCCTGCATAAACAGAGCAATTATCTTATTTGATGAACATGCAAGCAAGTCTTTCTGCCTCAGAGTAGAGCCATAAATCCTTATTATAGGCACTTCCTTCACCATACCACCTACAACATTCCAAGCAATGATATATATTTTTATCAAGCATTATCATATGGTAAGATGACATTGTGAATGCAATAAACCTTAACTATCATTTTAATGTCGAAAACCAATTGAAAATAAATAAAAGGAATTTCGAATCCAATATTTATGCTAATGATAAAAAGAAATCCAATATTTATGTCGCTTTTTATTTTATTTTATTTATTTTTAATGAAACACACCTCAAGTAGGTCAAATATTTTTCAATCGAAAGCACCACTGTATAATCTGCTTGTTCTCTTGAATTCCCAAAATGAAAGATCAGATACTATAAATAAATAAATTCTTTTCATTCAACATTTTCTCCACAACCAAACGGACTTCATGAAACCCATCAAATTCCACTACAAAAACTAATTCACGTAGAGATTAAGTATTAACATTACATGTAACCTTTGTTTGCAAATCGTTGAATTCATGTGTAAGTAATAGTGCAAGAATATCATTCTATTTATGTAAAACATGCTTATTTGGTCGATGCATTTGCTTGTTTCACCTTCAATTGTTCGATGATCTAATCGTGATAGATGCATATAATTTGTTCTATACTAAGTAGATAAAACAAAATTTGGATATTTGGAACTCATGGCGATCAAGGTCGAAGCTCGACCTGAATATGCTTCCATCTTCATTTCATTTATATGAACAACCGAATCTATATGTGAAGACATTTGCTTCTTGTTGCGCCAGGTTATGCTCATTTCGAGGAGCACTCCATAGCATCACCATCAAATCTATGCCTCGTGATATCCGCCGAGATATAGATTTGATTCATAATAAGGAATTTATAAATCGGTTTGAAAACGTAAGTTTATCCATGCTTTTCTCATGAGAAAGGTTTGGAATGTTCGCTTAATAGCATCTCGGGTGGAACCATCATAAGTTACGGGTTTCAAATCCTCATTCCCATTAGATTGATATGCTTTCAAACCTTATGTTTTGTAGTCACGATCTAGATGTCTCATAACTCCGTCGATGGCCATGTTTCCAAATTCGTAGTCAGGGTCGACAACTTCGCTTTTTCGCAATCATAGTTCTCCACTCTCGAGTGTAGCTCAAAATTAAATTGCTTCGAGTAGGGGTCCATTCATTAAGAATGAGTTTTTGTCAATGTGTGTTATAAAAGGAGGAAATGAAAAGCTGCCTATTCTTTTTTTTCTTTTTTATCGTGACTTTAAGTCATATTCTTAGATGTTGTGAAGTTCGATCTCAGAATAATGAAATAGGAAGTGGAACCTGTCTTATTGAGCTGGTGTTTTTATGCTGCAATAATATTGTATTTTCTTTGTTCTCTACTTATGAAATATATTGGCGATATAGCATGTCCTCTCAATCTTAAGCATTGACCTTCAACTTTCATGCTTCTAAGTAATCGAATCGGGGGCATGAAGCGATTCAAGAGACAAACACTCATGTATTTTATTCTATTTGTGTTCAGTTGTAGAATATGGAATAGGGCATGAAGGGGTGGCAAACAAACTCTTAAGAACCTGGAAAGTTTTAGGGAAAGGAAAAACAAATGTTAAGGAAAATGATTTTCTTCATTTTTGGCTTTACAATAGAAAATATAAAAGAAAATCAAATATAATCATATAGAAAGAAACAAATAAAATGAGTTTGAATAAAACATATAAAATTAATTTATTAAGTTTAAATCTATTTTTCCTTCCACTTTTCCTCTCTATTTTCCTCATTATTTTATTTCCTTAGTATTTTTCTTGCCTAAACGGAGCTCATTTGAACTTTGGTTAATGCAGATCCCAGTTATCAACTATCTTCTTTACATTCTCTCTCTGCACCATTTGGAGCTTCTTCATGCGCACAACTGATGTAGAAGGAATTTAGAATTTGGGCAAATTCATTAAAGTTGGCTCTGCGCCAAAGTTTCTTTCTTTTTTTGAATGGTTTACTTTTTAGTGTAAATGAGATCTCTGCAAGATTTAGCTACTCGTACCAAAGAAGATCTCGCATCGCACGCTAACATATTTATTTATTTAGTACTTTATATTCGGGCTTTTCCCGATAGGGATGTTGTAAGATTTAGCTATCAGACTAAGAAGACCGCAACATTCTGGCACTAAAAAGGACTTTAATTTCTCTTGGAAGAACAAATCACTGCAACATTCAAAGTGTCGTGATGCATTCGTATCCTCTTCCTTTGTTGGCACTATAGTTTGTTCTAATCGCATTCAAACTATTTGGTTTATTTGAAATTTTAACATCATACGACAAGCCTTAAGCTTAGGTGTAGCTCTCGAGCTAAAACAATATTACATCGCCAAGAGCTTCAATAGTTCGTTTTCAATGCTATTCATTTTTTTGATGTAGTTTTTCGTATATTTTAAATCGATATTTTGGTTGAATACTTATTTTCAATGCTATCTCATTGTTTCTTCGTCAATGCAATAATCGAGCTTAAATTAATTTTAAAATAAAAACAATACTCGATCAATCCAAATTGCTTTTTTCATCGCCAAATATCTCTTATAGTTGCGCCAAGGAAACGATGTCATCCTCGTATATAACTCTTTTTTAGTTGCGCTAAAAAGTCCCCATCCATAGTCACTATTTTAGTTGCACCACAAAATAACCCCATTTATAGCCATCCTTTAGTCATATTCCAAAAAATCGCCCCATCCATAGCCACTCTTAGCTGGTAAAATAAAAATGCCCATCCATAGTTACTCTTTTAGTTGTGGCTAGAAAATAACTCCATCCAAAGCCACCCTTTTAGTTGCGGCCAAAAAATGCCCCCATCCATAGCCACCTTTTTAGTTGCAGCAAAAAAAGCCACATCCATAGTCACATCCATAGCCACTCTTTTAGTTGTGACAAAAAAAGCCCCATCCATACCACCCATAGTCGCGCCAAGTAAAGATGATCATCTCTCATGGCTGATAACCATTTTTTATTGCGTTTACAAATGTTCTATCCATAATCACCCTTTAGTTAGCTGCTAGGAAACAGTTATCTATAGACATCCTTTTAGTTGCGGCTAGCAAATAAACCCATCCATAGTCATTATTTTTAGTTGCGGCTAGAAAATGCCTCCATCCATATGCCAAACCACCTTTTAGTAGGAGCCAAAACTAAAATTGTAACTATAACTTTTAGTTATGCCCCCTATAGCCATGCCTAGTTGCAACCATTTTCTTTGCATTTATATCATATGGTCAGACTTATTCATTTCTTTTAGCTGGATCAATGACCCCAACTAAAAGCTCACTTCCTTGTAGTGACAACATTCATGAAATAATTTATCATGATCTTCTTTTATTTGCCAAACTCTTTTTAATTAGAATGTAATATTAATACGAAAAGAATCTCTTTCAATTTTTGTTTCCCCTGGAATAGAACGAATAATTTGATTCAATTTATAGTATTTGAATTAGTTTATGAATTTTATATTTATTTCAGTTATGTTGTTTGGTAATTCTAAGAATTGAAATGAAAATAAATTGATAATAATACATTATTATATGATTTTAAATAATTTTTATTTGATTTTAAATATCAAAATTTCGTAGTTTTTATAATTTTTTAAAAGATGAGTTTAGCCCTATTTAAAATAAAATATAAAAAATCATATCGTTTTTTAAAGTATGTTTGAGAATGAGAAAGTTGGAAATTGAAGCAAATAGAATTTCAATTCTGGAACTATTTTTCTAACGGTGATTTTGTACTTTACTTTTGGAAATTACACAAGGTAAAACATTATTTTTTTTTTCCTAATTTCTTACTTACCAACATTCAATTAATGTTAAGGTAGAAATGAGAAGCAAAATCAATTGCTGATGTCTTTTGTTTTAAAACATATATTTATAAAATAATGTTCTATTTTTGTTTTTAGAGTAAAGCTATGAAAGTAGAAGCCGATGATTTTCGTCTTTATTTTTTATGTTTGGAAGTCTGGGTGTGATTGAATATGTTTGAAATATAAATAGAAATTAATGCAAGAGTATTATTTAAATTTCAAGACACATTTTAAAATGGAGTTTTTATATATTTTTTAAAGGAGAAGTGAGAATGAGAATAACCTCTATGTTTAGATTTATAGACATTTTATTTATTATCTCTAATAATAAAAAATATAATGTAATTTATAATTAATAAAGTATTATTAATCATTCACAACAATGGATGATTACTAATGTTTCCTAATTTTTCTATTTTAATAAAATAACTTCTTTTTAAATATTTATTGGAGAATTATTTTGGAAACTTTAGAGAAGTTAGAAATTTCCTGATTTAGCAAGTAATTTAAAATAAAAATAATAAATTGAAATTATTTTATATTTAATTAATGCAAAATTTAGTTTTGATTCTATTCCATATTATTATAAACTTATCCAAACTTTCTTTCCTCGTACCAAACTACTTCTAAGAGAAGAGGAGGATGACTCCAAACAAAATAATCTCAGAGAGAAAAGGGGCATCATATATACAAAGGAAGTAAGGATTCTATAGTAATTTAAAATATATGAGGATATGGACATAACTCATATGACTGTTTTCTAGTCCAGAGAGAGAAAATGAAGTAGGTTCCTACGATTCAAAAATGGAGAAGAAAGCCTCCACTTTCTCCTGCAGAAAATCGATTCTCGAAGGGTTTGAAGACTACAATCAGGCCTATGGTTGATGTCTCTTTCTTCTTAATCAAGGGTCTATGACTGGTAAGGGAGTCTCCTTAACGAAAAGGGGGTTTTCATCAGCAACTTGCAACTCTTCATTCCAAATTTCTTGAGTTTTGATTGCTGCATTTCGCTTTCCAAATGTGGATCTCAATCGCGGGAATTAAATGAATGAAAAGACGGTCCTCACCAACGCATAATTTTGCTTGGTTCATACCTTTTCGAACCGATATGTCTGCTCGTGGCACACTTCAGGCCATTTATAATTCCTGGCTTTCCCATTTTTAAGATATAATGCAATCTCCTCACACTAAGATATCATTTCATTTTTTTCATATGATTGTTCCTATAAGTTTAGTCGCGGTCCTTCGAGCCGCATTTCACTTCTGAGGAACGAGATCCGTCTCATCCCGGAGACGATTGTCCATTATCCTCGCACAAACCGAGGGCCAAATTGCCTTAAGGATACAACATTATCATTGGGCCTTGGACCGCTTAATCATTTGTTTGCACCGTGTGCTTTGTTTCCTTTATGTTTTATATTTGGTTCTCGGGGTTTTTGAACGAAAAATTTGAACAACATTCTTAAGACTAATTTCTAATTTTGTTCGCATCGCAGAAATCCAACGCTCTATCTGCTACGCATTTTTCGTCTACGAATTTATTCTTCAAGAGGGCACGACTTCCGCACTATCGTAGGCACGAATTTATTTCATTTTACATAACCGAACGTCTCACCGTGATCAGATCAATTTTCTTTCCTAAAAAACACGTTATGTTTATGGTTTTTATTTAGATATCAGTACTTTTAAATTTCGAGCAAACACAGATATGGAAAAAATTATTTATGGTGAATGTTAAGAACGAGATGCATTGTAGTACCTGGATCCCGCATTGTTTTAAAGTTCCTATTGTAGTTCTCAGATTTATTTCACATATTCAATTTCAGTGCCGCTTTTTATATCTAAACAGATCAACAGGCAACAAAGGCTATCCTATGTGGGGGGAAACATTAATTGCCGTGACCGTAAAAGCATTTCGATCTAATTTTGGAAGCGCTTTTTCATTTCTTTTATATTCAAATTGTGATCGAAAGCAATAAAGGCTATCCTATGTGGGGAAACATTAATTGTTGTGACCGTAAAGCATTTCTCGACGTAAACTTGACTCAAACATTTTTTTCTGTACGGCAGTTTTTCCCATTTTTTGAATAGCAGACGAATAGAAAAAGTGGGATATGATAGAACCGCTGTCCCATTAAAATATCTACAGGGATATGATAGAAAACTAGGATATGATGAACCTGCTTTTACATTAAAAATTTGTTACGCTTTATTTAAATTTTTTTTCTCGCACCGCGCTTTTTCGTTTCATTTGGTATTACAGAAAAAGTTGTTGCCAAATTTAATTTCTATTCTAGATACAAATTGTTACTTTTTTGCTTCATTACATTTATCAGTAAGTCGTCTGCCAAATTTTTTTTCTCGCTTATACCAGCTTAAATTCATATTTGTTATAGTTTAGCTTCAAATATTTCCTGCTTTCACTGTTTTAAATTCAAATAGTGTTATAATTCACCAAATATTTTTTCATTTCTATATCAGAGAAATGGTTTACTTCGACTCCTGACAACCCTATTCCGAATCATGGAGAAAAACCAGAAAGGTTCAATGGTATCGATTTCAAGAGATGGCAACAAACAATGTTGTTCTATCTCACGACCTTGAATTTGGCAAGATTCCTCAATGAGGATGGTCCTAAATTGGACGTTGAAGAGACAGATAACGAAAAGTTGGCTGCTGTGGATGCATGGAATCACTCACTTCGGTCGCAACTATGTCCCTCAACGGTCTGAAAAATACTCTATAACGCCCATAGTCCACCGAAAACTGCTTAAGGAGTTATGGGATAGTCCGACAAAAGTGCTGTAACCGAAGATGCTTGACCAAGAAATTCATCATTTATAAATCTTGACTTCAAGATGGTTGATTCCAAGATTGTCTTAAGTCAGTCTAAGAGCTTTTATGATCACAGCATGATATTCATGTCAAGGAATGACTTAAGCGAGACATTTCAAGTGGTTGCGTTTCATTGAAAACTCCGCCACCATCTTGGAGGGATTTCAAAAATTATCTCAAACACAAGAGAAAGGAGTTGTCACTTGAAGACTTGATTGTTCTGTTGATGATTGAGGAAGACAATAGGCTGTCTGAGAAGAAAGTTGGGAAGAATCTAGAAGTTTCAAGGGCCAACGTTGTTGAAGGATCTAAACCCAACAAGAAGAGGAAAATGTATGGCAAGTCTGGAGATGGATTCAACCAAGGCCTAAAGAAGTTCGTTGGCAAGTAAGCCTAACTGCGGCAAGTCTGGACATCGAGCCAAAGACTGCAGAGCCAAGAAACGACAGAAAACACAAGCTAATATGGTGGAAAAGATCTCCAATGATGTTGATGATACCAATCTGACTGCTATGATATCCGAGTGTAATACGGCGGGAAACTCAAAGAGCTGGTGGATCGACATCGAGCAACCCCGCCACATTTGGTAAACAGAGACGATGTTTTCGGCCCCACACAACCGTGGGGGTGATGAAAAACTTTATATTGGCAATTCATCAACCTCTAAGGTTGAAGGTGCTCTAAAGATTGCTCTAAAGATGACATCCGAAAGACTGTGACACTAATTAATGTTCGCATGTGCCGATGTTCATGCAAGAATTTAGTGTCGCTCTCTTAGCAAAGAATGGCTTTAAGTCAAGTTTTTGTATCAATGTTTGTACTCTCAAAAAATGGAGATGTATGTAGGAAAGGGTTATCTGAAAGGATGGTTTGTTCAAGCTAAATGTAATGATCAAGGTAAACTAAGGAAGATTTGAATAAAGTTGCTTCTTCTTATGTGCTTGAGTCTTCTAACATTTGGCATGCTAGACTAGAACACGTTAACTATAAGTCAATAAAGAAATTAATGAATACGGGACTGTTGCCGAAGTTTGACTGTCTGAATGAGAAATGCCAAGTGTGTGTTGAATCTAAATTTTTCTAAGCCCCCTTTCCACCTCGCAGAGATACTGTAGTTTAACCTTGCATTTACCACAATACGTATATATGCGATATGAAATCAATACCGCCAAGAGGTGGTAATAAGTATTTTATTACTTTATGTATTGATCGTTTCACATATTGTTATGTTTACTCGCTTTAGTAGCAGATTTAGGCCGTGGAATGCTTTTAAATCTTATAAGGCCGGTTGAAACCTCATAAATAACAAGAAAATTAAAACTATAAGGAGGACAGAGGTGAATATGAATTTCCATTTGAGGAAATTTCACTCAAGTTTGGTATTGTTCACTAAAAGATCATTCTTATACCCTACAATCTAATGGAGGGCGGAAAGGAAACCGGCTTTTAAAGGAAAAGCAATGAATGCATTGTTAAATAGTTCGTTTACCAGCTGCACTTGTGGGGGAAGTATTTAACGGTACCATTTTAAATAGAGCACCATTAAAGATTAACACACACAACAAACCCTATGAGAAATGGAAAGGCGTAATGCCTAACTTGAACTATCTCAAAGTGTGGGGTGTTTCACATATTACTGCTCCTAAGCCTAATAAGGTTAAGGTAGACCAAAGACTATTGATCGTTTACCTGATATGCTCTAATATCAATGCATATCGTTTTCTTGTTCACAAGTAAGAGATCCCAGATATACATGTCAATACGATCATTGAATCAAGGGACGCTTCATTTTTTGAAAATATATTTTCGTATAACATAGTATATGAGTCTATTGATAAGAGGTCTCAGATACTATATATCTGTAAGATCCAATGGAGGATGAACCCAGATGTAGTAAAGACAAAGGACTTCTAATGCCTTTGGACCTGGATTTCTTAACGATCGTTGGAGAATGAACCCTGACATTCAAGGAAGTCGTGACTTCGCCGCGTAAGCCCCTGCTCGAAAGAAGCTATCAGTGAAGTGAATCCATCTTGTCAAATCATACATGAATTGGTCAATTTTCCTCCCGGTAATAAACCAATGGCAATGTAAGTGGATCTTCAAGAGGAAAATGAGCTGATATGCTATTGATAAATACAAGGCTAGGCTTGTAGTAAAAAAGGATACAAGCAATCGAAGGTCTGATTATTTTGATACTTGCCCACTGCTACTAGAATTACATCTATAAGGATGCTAATTGCCATAGCAGCGGTGTATAAGCTTGAAATCCATCAAATGGATGTGAAAACGGCCTTCTTAAACGGAGATTTGGAAGAAGAAATATATTTGGAACAACCCGAAGGGTTCATTGTTCTGGGACAAGAGCAAAAAGTATGTCGACTTATTAAGTCACTCTATGGATTGAAACAAGCACCAAAACAATGGCATGATAAATTCGACGAAGTCATGTTGTCGAATGGTTTCAAGATTAATGAGTGCGATAAATGTGTATATGTTAAGCATACTCATAATTGCTTTGCCATTTTATGTCTATATGTGGACGATATGCTTATAACAGCAAATGATGTCGTGACTATCGAGAAAACTAAAATGCTTGCTTGCAAGTAAATTTGAAATGAAAGATATGGGGTCGCGATGTTATTTTAGGAGTTAAATCCATAAGACACCGGAGGATTAGCTCTATCGCCAATCCCATTATATTGAAACGATTCGAAAATACAAGAATCTAGATATTGTACCAAGAAAGACTCCGATAGATGCTAATTTACATTCTCAAGAATAATCGTGAAAACAAAGCTCAAAATGAGTATGCTAGTATACTAGGCGCTTAATGTATGTCATGAACTCGTACTAGGCCTGGTATAGCTTGTGCGGTTAGCAAGCTTGTCGATTTACGCTTAAGGTCCAAAATGAAAATCATTGGAAAGCTATGAAGGGTTTATCACTACTTAAAGCATACTAAGATTACAGTTTTTTGCATTACACGTAATGATCCAAGTAGCACTTGAAGGATATCAGACAACGGGAGTAACTGACTAAAGACACAAAATCAACAAGTGGATATGTATTCACACTTGGTAAGAAATGTTGTCTGAATCATCCAACAAACTCAGACATAGATCCACTATGGAATCAGAATCTATTGCTTTGATAATGAAGAAGCCGAAAGTGGCTTCGAAATTTCTGAAGATATTCCTAATCGCCTAAACCGTCCTGGCCAGGCACATTGTGATAGCCGGCTGGCAATAGGAAGGGCAAGGAATGTCATGTATAATGGTAAGTCTCGACACATACGTTGAAGACATGACACCGTAAGATAACTTCTTTCTAGTGGAATTATCACCATTAACTATGTGAAGTCAAAAGACACAGCCATGGATCCATTGACAAAAGGCCTAACTCAGAGAGATGATTGCAAAACATCAAGGAATGGGTTTAAGGCTCCTAAACAAGTCATCATAGCGGACACCTTAATTATGGACTCAAGATCCCGTGATTCAGGTTCAAAGGGGACAACTAAGTTAAGAAGACAAAGTGTAGAGTATCACTAATTTGTTTTACCCATTCCCTGATAAAGACAGATAATATGTGAAGGTTAAGCAAAGCTTAATGATTATGAAACTATATGTTCAGAAATCACCTATGTGAGTGTGAAGTGAGGGTCGCTTCTATGAGAATTGCAAAGGCCGAATTCTCTAAACACTCATGAGACCAGGCGGTGTTCATGGCCAAAACGAACACAACAGTGAGAACCAATTTTGTTCGAGAAATATTGCGGATTTCTATTGTCTAGGCCATACGAAAGGTCGACAATAAAGACATCAAGCTTCCATCAGACAATCGAGTAAGTCCGATAGTTTCACTAAGGAAAGTTCAAAGTCTCTGGATTATTTCTATCCCGATGCAACGTTTCATGGTATAATCGCACTTTGCATTCATGCATACACGGTAGAGTATTGATATCATAACTTTTCATTCATGTGGGGATTGTTGGGAATTAAATGAATGAAAAGATGTGTCCCTCATCGAACATACACTTTGCTTGGTTCATACCTTTTCGAACCGACATGTCTGTTCGTGGAGACACTTCCTAGGCTATTTATACTCCCGGTTTTCCCATTTTTACATATAACAAAAATTCTCCTCACACTGCATATCATTTCATTTTTGTGCGATTGTTCTGCAAGTTGAGTTCGTCGGGGTCCTCCCGAGACGCATCACTTCTGAGAACTGTGATCCCGTTTCTGAGCCTCGGAGATCATCATCCCACTCACCTGCAAGCAACCTAGGCCAACTCCGCTTCTGATGATACGCAACATTACCCAGCCTGATCCTCGCGCCAATCACTGTCTGAACGCAGCCATTTCTTGGCGTTTTTTTTTTGCTTCGCTTTTTTTTGAACGAACTGGGGAACTACACTCACTGCCCTCATAACTTCGTTGAATGAGCATTTCTCTTGTCGCTACGCGAATGAGTTCTCATTTCCTCGCCAAGCCAGGTGCGTGATGCAGTGTGGTGCGCCATCTTTCCGAAAAGAAGCGCCCGGAAGGGACCCGAGAGGTTAGCTGCTTCCAACCACCCGGCTCGTGGAAGCCAAGTCAGGCGAGTTTCAAGGTCGTGGCTCAAATGGCTAGTATGTTCCGCATGATCGCTCCCCAAATAACTCCAAGTAAAATTGTTGTTGGATCATGCTTGTATCTCACATTCCTCTTCTTTGGATATGAATTTCGACTTTGGTTTTTCAAACTTAATTTGTATCTTGTTTCTATTCTTCGATATGAATTTCGATTTTGCTTTCGTGAACTTGCATTGTGTCGAAAATGAAGTTGCACTCTGAGTATGACAATTTGAGTTTTGGTTTTATAAAAGTTTAATTTTTTTTGTTTTTTTATAATGTTTTGGGACTTGTGGTTGGAACAAAAATTTTCCGTTAGTTTTGTTAAGGATAAGGTGATATGCGATTTGAGAAACTCGGCTTTTAGATTCCTAGATTGGATGTTTCAGCTACATTTTTATTAATCACAAGTCTTATGATTGGTCTAAATTAAAGGAAAAAAAATTGTAAAATTTTTAAAAAATGAAAACTGACTTTAATGATGACGATGACGGAATCAAATGGTTTGATGGAAAAATTTTGGTCGCGAAAGAGCCGAAGCCTCGACATCCCAAAGAGGAGGGCCAGACATTTGGGTTCAAAGTCCGGGTTAAAACTCTGGAAAGGTTACTCCACTCGGGGCAAAAATCCCGCTAAGGGGGCCTCTATTAAAGATGAAAGGAGACTTGTACTAAACCCGGGTTAACATCAGAGGGCAAGAGAGAGGTGAAGAAGTGGGCAAGGTGCCCTTAAACACCCCAATCAGATCCTATGAAGATTGTGGCATGGAACATTAGAGGGGCATGTCACCTGACTTTTTGTCTCAAGTAAAGAAACTGGGAAGGAAGTTTGATTCTAGTATTGTGTTTTTATCAGAAACAAAAGTTAACGCTTGTAGATCATTAGAAATTTTGCCTAAACTCCATTTTGATAGCTCTGACTATGTTAAGTAACTTCTTTGAATATTATTATGAAAACAATATTATCTATCAGATGGCCCATTTCTCTCATCTTAATATCAAATCCTCAACATCACAAACAGAAAGAGATATGGGAGAATTTACTTAGTATTAAAAATTATCTCACCAGGCCTTGGGTGGTTATTGGTGATTTTAATGAAATCTTACACCCCCATGAAAATATAGGTGGAACAACTGGCAACTCTTCTAGAATGTAAAATTTTGCAAAATTCATTAACAATTTGGCTGGCTTGATGGAATTAGAATCTTTCGAGCTTTCACATACTTGGTTTAATAAGAGAAGAGAATCTTCATCAATTTTTGAAAAACTAGATAAAGTACTCATTAATGACTAATGGATTATTCATTTTAGGGATGCAAGGGTAGAAAATCTTCCCATCATTGGTTCTGATCATGGACCTATTGTGCTGCATTTAGATAAAAAAAAATTGTAGAGATGAAAGCCAAGCCTTTTAGGTGTGAGGAATTTTGGTTCCACATTCTTGGTTTTATTGATATTGTTAGAGATGCTTGGAACACAACCTTTATAGGGTCAAATGCCTTCCAACTAGTGAAAAAAGTCTAAGTCTTTAGACAAAAAGTGAAAACTTGGAATAAACGAGAAGTAGGAAATTTGGAAGAAAATATAAACAAATTGAAAAATAAATTGATATGGTGCAAGGTGTCTAATGACATACCTCATAACGTAGTCCTTCAGAAAACAAAAGTTCTTTATCTCAAAAGCTTAACCAAGTTATGAAATTATATGAAACCAAGGGCCCAAATATCAAGACAAGTTCGGGACCCATTTAGGTGATAAGAATAATCGTTATTTCCAAACGGTTAGCTCTAAATAGAAGAAAAAAAAAATCTAGAAAATTAGAGATACTAAAGGAATTTGGTTTGATGATCAAAATGGAATTTCTAAGACATTCATTTATGACTTCACTAAGAGATTCACATAAGAGGATCTTAGGATAAATCTTGATCTTTTTTACTCCTTAGTCCTTGTATTTCAGAAGAAGAAAACAAAGAACTTATTAAAATAGTTACAAAAGAAGAAATCCTTACAAATTTCACAGACGCAGAAAGTATCAAAGCACCTAATCTGATGGTCTCCAAAGAAGTTAATATAAAAATATTGAAAATATAGTCAGTAAATTCTGCTCAAAATGATCGTGCTTTTTTTTTTTATAACGGGGCACATACACAAAGAGATAAACAAGACGTTCATCACATTGATTCCAAAATCAAAAAACCCTGAATCAACAAATCATTTTAGACCCATTAGTTTATGCAATGTTTGCTATAAAATTATAGCTAATATTTTGGCTAATAGGGTAAAACAACTATTAAATAAAATTATCTCCCCCCTTGTAATCAATGATAATATCATGTTGGCCCATGAGATCATGCATCCTTTTAAAAAGAAAAAAGGGAAAATAGGTTATATGGCAGTTAAACTTGATTTGGAAAAAGCTTATGATAGATTATAATGGAATTTTATTAGGACAATTCTTTCAAAAGTAGGTTTCCATTCCAAATGGATTGAATGGGTTATGGAATGCATCTCCACGGTCTCTTATTCTTTATTAATAAATGGCAATTCATAAGGGAAAATTCAGCCATCAAGAAGCATTAGGCAAGGTGATCCCCTATCTCCTTATATTTTCATTCTTTGTGTTTAGTTTATACCTCTTTTGTTTTTAGCACCTACTCGTAGCTCTCTAAGTAAAACTAACTTTAATTTCTGACTAACTGATTCTCCGACCTTCGTAACAACACCGGGAATTGGAGCCCTTTTCCTTTCTCTCCACGCACGGTTTTCCTCCTCTCTTTTGTTTTTCCTCATTTTCTTTCCTTTCTTCCTTTTCTTCTCTTTGTTTCTCCTTTCCTTTCTTTTTCTCATTTCTTTTTTTTTTTCTCCTATCTTTACCTTTTTCTCCTTCTTTTCCTTTTCTTTCTTCCACCGAATTGTTTTTCTTCTCCCAAAATCTCTTCCTTGGTTTGATCCCACAAAGAGGAAACTTTCTCTCACTTTCCTCACATTTTGACTTCATTCTCCATGTGCCATGTGTCACATGGACACATGCACTAGGTGGCAAATGCCACACCACATGGCTCTCATGCCATGTGCCCCTCCTTCTAAGCTTCCATGTGGCATCTGGCACGGTCATGCCATGACATTCATGGTCATGCCATGTGACACTACTCCATGTGTCGCTTTGGACACCCGCGTTCAAAATACGTGAAATTTCGATTGAGTTCCTGAATCCAAGCAACGAAATTCCCATCGTAGCTAGATTTCGTGAGACGATTCTAATGGTGAAGTCCGTTTCGTCATTCGAGATCTAGAAAATTTCAAATTTTCAACCTGTACTACAGCAACAAATTACCGTTTTGCCATTTTTCCCGGGTTTTACAAATTTTGATATACTACAAAAGCTATTTGTGGGGTGTATTGATTGTTAATGATTAGAGGTACATAAAATTTTCAGTAGAATCATGATAAATTCATCTAAATCTGACACGATCATGGAAACTAAACAATATTTTTCAAACTCTTCTATCCTCATTGGTACAAGTTATGTTAAGTTGGAAATGAAGTTGTAAGAAAAACAAACATCGCCATAAAGTAAAATGTGTTACATCCATTCATACAACTGTAACAAAGTCTAATAACTAGAACAAGTGTGACATATCATTCATTGTTCATATAGGTCTAATAACATATAAATTCTTGCATCATAAGTCCAAAAAGTAAACTTAAAACATAGTTTGTATAATGGTATCAAGATGGTGGAGGTGGTTGAGAGAAAACAGATTCAAGGAACCCTATAACCCTTTCCTTAAATTGATTGACTCTTTGTTGTAATTGCTCATACTAGGAGGTCAACATGTCTCATAAGAATCAATACGAGCCTCAATTGAAGAGAAACGTGAGCCATCCACAACAACAAGCTTCTATGTGGGAGAAGCTAATGAACCGATTTGTGCCCTAACCTTATATAAAGGTGATTCATTCACAACTGGTGGCACTTCGGCATGAGGAAAATCAATGCCTCGATTCCGTGCATCAATCTATAATGGAGGAATGCTCTGGGCTACTGTATATCGATATCCTCCCTCCATGTCGTTATTCTCTTTATCATCATCTGAGTTAGCCTCCACTTCATCTCCCATACGTCTCCATTCATCATCCTCTTATTTCACAAACTTCATTCTACCCATAGTTGACTCAGTATAAGTGTCAAACACAGAAACCTTATCACTTTCTGTTTCTATTGACAAGTCTAAATCAAACTCTTTGAAAACTTTCATAAAAAAGCATCCATAGGGGAATACCCGAGTGGTGCTCTCGCAACAGGCAATCATATGATTAAGCATAATATTGCCAAGGTTGACTCTACGACCCATCAATAAGGAATCAACAAAAAATGCTTCAAGATAAGACAACTCTTCTTTGTGTCCTCCTCGTGGTATGATGGAGAATGAAAAGATGTGATGGAGTACGCAAAGATTTGGATTGAAAGACTAGCGAACATTGGACTTTCGAAGCCCATGACCAACCGGTACTTCGCATAAGTGCTTAATGGCCTCAGAGAGTACAAACCCTGGAATGTTAGGCCAAGTCTTCATGTCATCTACTAGCAGGCCTTCGCATGAGACGCCTAGTATTTCAAATATTTTATGAAAGTGGGGTCGATGTCTTTTCCTCTTAGTGTACAATCGATGAAAGCTCCATGCGTGAAATGAACTTTGGAGTAGAAGCACCGCACTAGTTGTGTATACACTGGTTCAACAAAAGAAACGACTAGAGTCCAGCCCATCCTATCGAATATCGCCCTCCAACCCAAAGTTGCTCATAAATTCGGGATCAATATTTCACTGTGCATTGCCCTTTATCAAATACTTAATATATCTATCAAACTCTTCATTTGTGTTGAACAACCTAAGATCATTCTGAGACTTGGTTCTTGTCTCGGTGTCAGCTGCCTGGGCAGGGCGCTTATACAAATGCTTCCTCCTTGGTGCTATATTAGTCTCTAAATACCTATAATAGGAATGTCAGACAACAAATCTGTTAATACACTCAATCAAAACAAACATCCATAATTTCAATATTCATCACGAATTACAAGTTTATTTGGTAATTTTCTATAACAACTAATTTAGGAAATTTATTATTAATAATAAATAATTGAATAACTTCACTAATAAATTAGTACAATAATTCACTCTTGAACAACATTCTCAATTATTATTTTTCGTTGACACTTTCCTTACTTTTTCACTTTACCCAAATTGTTTAGAATGTTGGTTGCGTTTGATGTCAATCTACTAAACCATACTCAATTGAATTTGAGTTCTTGGTAAGAGTTAAACTCACACTTGTGGATGGAGTTGACATCCTAAAGACAATAATGGTTGAAAAGCCCTTTACTTGGAAGCTCATGGAATGACAAGCCAGGTGTCATTGAAACTACATTTTGGGAAAATTTTTTTCCAAGGAGCATGATGATTAGTATCGATTTCATAGATTGCCATACAAAATAAAGTATCGACAATTTATAAAAAGAGCAAACTAATCTCCCAGATACAAAAAATCATGCATGACTAAATAAAATTTTCTCAACAAACTAAGTCAGATGGAAAGAAAGAGACAACAAGAAAGAGAACCTAGATCTTGTCTAAATGAGAATTTTAATTCACCAACAATTTCTCTCGTGTGACCGATCGCTCTTGAGAGGAAGCTTAGTTGACGGATGAGTTTATGGGTTTTCGTGTTAGGGCTTGAATAAATGAGAGGTCGATCTTGAAGAAACAAGGCCGAGCTTGAGAGGAAATGAGAGATGCAAAACAGGTTGAGGAGAAGAAGAAACGAAGAAAATGAGGTGTGAGGTTGAAGAAGAAGAGGGAAGAGGATGTTTGGCATGGGTTTTGGATGTCAGCCTAGTTGAGAGAGAAGAAATGGATGTTTGGATTATGTAAGACCCGAAAAATTCCAATTTCTAGAATAAGGGCAAAATCGTAATTTCGATTAAAAATTGTAATTTTGGTTAAAATCCGAATTTATTCTAGATCTCTACGACCAAAGATTTGTCCTTGGAATCGTCTCACAATTCAATGAAGACGTGAAAATTCTCAGAATTTTTTCCATGCAAATGAAAGGCACATATAGCATGTACTCATGTACCATAAGTGGTATGAGTAGAGAATGATGAAATGACGGTCGGTGTAGTGCCAATATCAACTGGTAAAGAGGGACATAATGGTCATTATTGAATTTGATTTTATCACTAGATGACAAAATTGTCAATAGTGTCGCTCTCCTTAAAGACACAAGCCAAAACGTGAAATTCATGGGATGCAAGAGTTTCCATTTTGAGAGTTTTGCATTTCCTGTAAAACGATATCCGACCGTCGCGGCCTTCTGGGCGGTATTAAAACGCTCTATCGCGGACAAAGCACGTTGACTCCGGATCGGGAGTTTCTTCAAACTCCTTGAGGTAGGATTTTCTCCCTACTTGAGTTTTACTCCATTTAAATGTTTTACTAATGTTTCGGTTGAATGAGGTCGTGAGGGGCCGTTTGATCGGTCATAAAACATGGGACCGAATTATTGGTAATTTTTTTTTAGAAACTTTTAGAGGCCGTTTCTGTACAGTCCGTGGGTATGGGCTGTTTGGGTGTAGGTTGTGTTGATTTGTATCAATGGTTGCTTGCATGCATCAACTGAAACGGTTTGATCGCGTTCACAAGGTGAAACCGTTGATCGTGATTTTCGGGAATAGTAACCGAGGGATGCTCTACCGACACCCCAAACAAGAGTTCTCAAAGAAAATATTTTGAAATTATGTGTTTGGTTAAGTAATTCGAATCGAATTGCTTGTGTTTGAACATTAGCCCAAGTGAGCTAATTTTGATGTTTGAAATGATAATCACCTAACATGTTTGTGTGATTTAATTTTTATGCGAGTATATTCATGTTTATATATTTGCATGTGATTAGACTGTATTGGAACTGGCATACATGCATTCCATATGCACTGGAACATCCTAGGATTATAGGAGATAGTGCATAAGATGAGTCTAGAGAAAACGGTTCGAGGGTAGTCAAAACAGCAATTATCGGAGGGTAGTCCACAAACCAAAAATATCAATCATCGGAGCGGCCCAATTGATATTCATCGGAGGGTAGTCCACAAACAAGTAATATATCAATTGTCGGAGCGACCTAATTGATATATATTCATCGGAGGGTTGTCCACTAATGAAACATTAATTCTCATACGAGGCTTAGGCGAGTGTGAGAGCTCTGAGGACTCGGATCCGAGTTGGTCATGTAGACATTCAAGTAGGATCATGCATTGCCAATGCCATGCTACTTTGGAACATTACACGCACTTAGGAGGTGAGTAGCCCACTTAGGGGCGATTCTCCCACCGAGCTTTAGCTCACTCCCATCGTGGGACCCCCTTATTTATTAAAAAATAGAGCGTGCGAGGGACGTGCTCGTCCTAGAGACTGAGATTAGAAGAAAAGCCGGATTGTGGCTTTAGCTTGACGATATCTACATGTATTAGAATTTCTCTAATTTTAATATATGTTGTATGAGAGTAAAACATTTGAACTCTTGTAACTATTGGGTATATAGTTGTATTCATAGTTGGTATGTATATTTGAGTACTGTTTATGGGCCCAAGTGGTCGTATTGGATATAAATTGCATATATTGGACTGTTTGGGATAGGATATGCAGGTTTTATATTTGGGTAGAGCTCCCATTAAAGGAGACTCGCCCGATTTTCTAGTGGATGCTTCGTAACCCCGACCTTCACTTGTATTCCGCGGGTTGACGGGTAGTCAACGGACCCCCGGGTTTTGGGGCGTCACAGATTAGGTTATGGCTTGTGAGTAAGATAAATGAAGGGTATTTTAGGAAAGCAAATTTTCTTTTGTCATCTCATGGACTCTTTATCAAATATTTGGGTTCTTTATCAATTATTTGGTTCAAATAGGACTTGGGTTAGGTTTGGTAAGTTTTAGGACTAAATTTTCAAATATTTCATGCTAAGGCCCCATAACATATTTTTCCCAAAAGATTATAGATTTTTTTATTGAAAAATAATATTCTTCAAGTTCTATATCAGAAAAAAAAAATTCAAAACGGAATGAAACAGAATCCAAATAAAAAACTTTAAACGAATGATGATTTGATTTTTTTTTTAATTAAAAAAAAGTTCCTTAAACAAAACGGAACCAATAAAAGAATCTTTTTTTTTTTTTACAATCAAAACCATCTCCAAAACGTTCCACTAATTTGAAATGAGAAAGGATGTTAACCTTTAAAAAAAAAAAAAATCCTCAATAAAATCTCTGAATACAAAATCTCAAAATTTCCATAATAAAATCAAATCGAATCACTACACAAAACGAGGAAAAGTGATTTGATAGGACAAAAAATAATAATAATAATTTTTTTACTAACCCTTATATTCACATGTTCCGAATCTCAGAGTTAGGTTTTCCAATGATTTAATTAGTTAAATCACATTAAAAACAATTTTGAGTCCATCATAATATGAATCCATTTAACAAAAAAAAAACAAATAAATTAAATCTCAAGAATCAAATATAGGTTGACTCTGATATCACTTGTCAAGAATTCATAATATTATAATCACATATTTCTAATATGATAATATTATAAACATGATAGAAATTCCAAAATATTATACCCGGATCATGCATGATAGATAAACCCTAAATAAACATGTTTTTATCAATTTAATTCAAGAAATATTAAGATCGTATAGCGGAAGCACACTTGTATCCATTGTCGGAAGTCATCGAATATACGTGTTAGATCTTCCAAATTCGATATGGCCCTAATGACAAAAATTTTTATCTCTCCTCTAGTGATGGGAATGTAGAGAAGAAGAAAAATGACTAAGGTTCTTTTTTCATCCTATGAATTAGGGATCATAACCCTAATATTTATACTAGTCATATTTTGTTATATATTTCTATTTTGACCCCTCATCAAAATAGAAATATCCCTTACATATCTACATATTAATTTCATGACAATAACACCCTTAAGCCAATTGCTTAATTCCACTAGATCATTTTAGTTGCTTTAATTAAAATTGATAACATGAACATATTTAATATTTACATATGTGGCTCATCATAATTGTTGAAATTATCCAACAAATTATACACTTTATATTTAAAATTGTAAACTTAAACATATGATTATTTTCATATGATTTGGAGATATTTAAAACCATTGTACAAAAAGTCCATACCAATATAAAAAACCTTGTTCTATCATGAGTAATGGTAAGAAAGATCTAAGTATACATTTTTGAATAATAATGGATCCGATGTATAAAGAAAGATTTTTGGTGTAAGTAAGCAATTACTATACTTTGGGTAAGTAAGCAATTATTTCCTTTTGAATAAGTAAGCAATTAGTTCCGCTTGGTGAGGTTGATGTCTCCTATATAGCTTATCATTAGGTTTGTATTGGAGCTCTCACTATTCGTGTGTTTAAGGTTCTCACGGTTAGTGTGTTTAAGGTCGCACGATTCATTCACCTATATAAATTATTCTCTATTTGAATTATCGAGATAACGTTTGGGATGAGTGAAGCCCAACATAGGCAAGTGGAAGATGTTAGGTTATGGGCTTGGGTCGCCTATGTGGGCTTGACCTAGCCTAAAGCCACATGACACAACATCCCATAGATGTGTTTTTACGAACATATATCCTAATCTATTGCTTGTGAATTGTCAAATCAAGGTTCACTCCATCGAACCGTATGAATGCCGCTTTGCACCAAATCGAATGATTCAAAACTGGAAAACACTTATTGCAAACATCTCCTCCTCGATAAAGATTATCATGTTTGAAAGTGCTTAAGCCTCTTTGAACCAAAGCAATGTACATGAGATTAGAAAAACTGTAGCGCGTATTTGTACCTCTAGAACATGTCATGACTTAATTTAAGATTAGAACTAGACAAATTCGACACCATTTCGATGCTTGTGAAAGCCATAGCCAAAGGTTCAATTGAAAGAGTTTACAACAAAGAACACACTATAAGAAAAATTGTCAATAATGACATTTTTTAGGTGTTAAGAAATGCATAACATAACACTTTCTAAATGTATCATATTTGCCCCTATCAAGAAATTGGCAAGAGCAACCATGACACTTTTAAAAGTGTCATCTTCAACTAATTTTGGGCTATTTACATGTCATTTTTCAAACATGACACTGTTTGAGTGTCATTAATTTTTGAAAAGTGTCGTTAATGCCTACTATCAATGACACTTTAAAATGTCATTGTTTCTATACCTATATTGACACTTTAAAAAGCGTCATTTCTTATGCATTTATGATGACAATTACAAAATTGTCAAGGATTGTGAAAAATCATTTGTTTATTTTTTACACTCATTTGAAGGGTCATCTTATGTGTTTAATAATATGGAAAATATATTTTGTATAATCTGTTGTATATAATTTTCATTTGACTTTTCATATAATTCAAAATAATTACTCACTAATTTAAAATGGAATTCAATACTAATAATTACATCTTTTAAAAAAATGAATAACTTTGTTAATAACTTTCCCAACAAATATATATTTTTCAACTTCAACAAAAGAACAAGTATATATGTACCAAAAAAACAAGGTATGTAAATTCCTTAATAAGAGGAAGATTACAAGTAAGATTTAAAAAAAATAACAAGACAAAATTATATTTGTTTGTTTACTCTTGACCTTGGAATCTTTCACCTACGCATATATTACAAGAAATAAAATGAAGAAAGTGAAAATAAATAATATTTCTAAAATTTACCCTCATTTTAACTATCATTTTCATTTTTAACAAAAGAACAAGTATACATGTACAAAAAAAACAAGGTATGTAAATTCCTTAATAAAACTAAAATTACAAGTAAGATAAAAACAAGGTAAAGCAATATTAAGTAGTTCACTCTTGACCTTGGAATCTTTCACCTGCATATATCACAAGAAATAAAATGAAGAAAATGAAAATTAACAATCTTTATAAATTTAATAATATTTTATATATTAGCTTATATAATTGGTCTTAAGTAAAAGAAGTTTCTTACCATCTCTTAATTAAAAAACAACATTTTCTTATAACAACGCTCCCTTCAACAATAATAAATAACAACTTTTCTACAATTATAACAATTTCTTCATATAACAACATAAACAATAACAACATTAATGATGGTGAAAAAATTATCTATGCTCTTCTTCTCAATGTAACAATAACAACAATAATTTCTCCATGTAAAAACAACAACTATAATAACATTAAATATAAAAAATAATTGTTTGATTACTTGTATTAACACAGGAAATGAAATATTAAAAATGTTAAGTATACTTTCACTATATGATTTTTTCCCTTTAAACCAATAATTAATTATGATATAAATGATGATTTAGTTAGCACAAAAATATTTATGTATGAGAATTAATATAATTTATTAATGAGTACATACCCTGTAGATTGAAGATTTTGGTCAACAATAATATATTTCATATATCTCATCACATAATAGCTTAACACTCCACTGCACACTACCTATTTGTCTTCGCACTATAGGTATCAAGATATAAGTTTTGGAAACAATTAAATCTATTCAAAAATTTATGAGTTAACTCCAAGGTTTAAAGTATGTAATTAAATCTAAATAAGTAGTTTACCAATTATTTTTACCCACTCGCTCTTTTTGATGATTTTGTTTCTCCGTGGAAAGGATATAGGGCCCATCGAAGTTTCTGGTCTCTTCCTGGCTACCTCTTGTGTGGACAGTGTTTACCCGGGCCTTAACCGTGGTTGCTCTCGGCTTCTTCATTGCGCTTCGATTGGTACTGGTCGCCAAACCAGACTCAAAGATATAGCTTCATGGTCGACCGATTCAAACGGCGCGGACTCGCCGGCTATAATTTTGTCTGTTGTAGCACAGATTTCGCCCCACTATCAACTTCCCTGACATATCTTCTAAGGTGCCTCGCTTTAATTAGTCTTTCCACCATGAATTTTAGGCTTCGACACCTATTGGTCTCATGCCCATAATCTCTATGATAATCGTATCGTATGGATGGGTTTCTTTGAGATGGGTCCATCTGGATTGGCGTGGGCCATTTGAAATATGGCAAGCCGTGAATGAGGAGCAGCAGCCTCTCATATGTAATGTTTAGGGAGCGACTATGGGCTTCTTTCTATGACTACGGATTGCTTTCAGTTTTTGCTCTTACCTTCCCTAGGCTAAGACTGCTTCTTCCCCTCCGACTTACTGCTTCCATCCGGCTTGCTTGTGATCATAACAGTTTGAGTTGCTATGCAGATGTTATCTTCCAATGTTGAATATCAATTTGCCCGCCTGTACTATTCTTCCATTGTAGCCGGTGGGTCTAAAGACAGTGAGTGGAAGAAAGGGGTGGATGGCGCGAAGCTTCTCCTGAAGTTCTGAAGGACTATGTCCATGCTGTAAACCTCTACCTGTTGGACGGCTTGTCCGAACCTCCTGGTGAAGTCCCGTATGGTTTCCTCCTCCTGCTTTATAATAGTTTGCAAAGAGCTAATATTTTTATCCTTTCTACCGTATCAACAAAGACACCGAGAGATGAATACTGGCCCAAAGCTCATCAAACAAATTTCTATCAATTACGGGGAGCTTCTTTATGGAACCAGGCTAGTCGCCCTTGAGTAGTCAGGCCGAAGACTTTACAATATCGCATGGTCATGGTGTTCAAAGTCATTACTTGTCAGAATGGAGCATGTGATCGCGTTGATCGTTAACCACCAACATAACAAAGGTCAGATGACGAACCCCTCGGGTGCCTCGCACCGGTGACGCCAAGGCCCTGAGGAGAGAAAAGCATGTCACCGGGACTTCGAATCACGCAGTGGTATGTAGATGGCGCTAGGCACTGGTGGACACCTAAGCAAGATCTATGCCCGTAGCCGGATGGGCGCGCAATCCGCTTTCATGTTCTCACACCTATTTCTCTTCCCGCTCGATTAATGTGCCACTATCGTATCACACGCAGAAGCACATGCTCGTGTGACCTGTCCCGGCTATTGTTCGTCGGGGAGACGTTTGGTGAACTCCCAGAGGATAACTCATCGCTTGTTGGGGTATCTATATCGCTCGGGATGATGAGCTCCTTTCCTTTATCGTGAAAGGTTCGGTGCCTTGCTTGATCACTGTCTTGCACGTCTTTTTCTCCAAGATCGCGTCTTTTTTCTACTTAGGCCGTTTTCACACTGCAAATGTTCAGCGCGATCCTACAATTCCTTCATTTGTCTTGCTTGCTCCTCTTGTTTCTTCTCCATGTCTTGATGCCAATGAAGAAATTGATCTCAAGGACCGAATCACCGTGTCGCTAGGTCATTACACTTGTGTCATACGGTTTCGACGTGGAATTGAACAATGTGCTATCATCGACGACGCAGTAAGGCTTGGCTCCAATTGCATATCCAAAGAGCCCTTAGCCACCAATAGCTCCGATGGAACATGAGTTGCATCCAAACTAAAACCAACCTAGGAACCCAAAAAGCAATCCTAGTCGAAAAATTCGAAAACACTTTCACAACTAGTAAAGGCTTCCTAGAAACCATCTTCAGGTCAGCTGCTCCCCTAGCCGGCATATACAAAAAGAATGAAAGATAGAAAGTTTGGTGCACAAGTATGCCCAAAAACCAAATGTTATTCAAATGCGCCAATAGGCATTAGGTGTGACGCCTCAAAACCGGGGGGTCTGTTGACAACCCGTCAACCCGCGGAATACTCGTGGATGTTGGGTTATCTGACACCACTCACGAAAATCGGGCAGAGTCTCCTTTGTACTGGGAGCTCTACCCAAGGTACAACTTGTCCCAATAATCAACAATGACCACACAAGGTCTATATGCGAGTAAAATAATGGCCACTTGGGCCCTTGCATCAATACTTAAACATATAAGCACATGACTATAAAACCATAGTCCATAAGAGTTTAAATTACATCACTCTTATACAAATAATTACAACCCATATATATTTACAAAATATATATTAAAGCTACAATCTAGCTTTCTTCATATGTGCGGTCCTCGAATAGTGGTCACCGTCTCACACCGACCAGACCGAGCTAAGTCCCACGCACTCAGCGAGCAGCCCAGAGTGATAATCTCCTACAAGGGCTACTCCCTACCTAAGTGAACATGCAATGGTCGCATAATCAAACACACATCACAGTGCAACATACACATGTCTACCTAAATGTCTACAAGCCATGAATGAGACTCGACTCACCATGCCCCATGTACCGAGATCTCGCCGGCTCCATCACTCAATATGTCATTGAGTAATATATCCCGAGTCACTCACCGACTCGTCTCACATGCATACGCCTAACCGCGGACAACCGTCACCGGTATTACCAATGACCTGGGCATCGAGCTCCTCACCGGCTTCATTACCCAATGCAAGTGTCAATGGGCAACAAATCCTAAGTCATCCCGACTATCACACAAACCCGGTCTATGTGGATAAGCATAACCGCAGGTCTTCTTTGGCAATATAACTTTCGTGATACCGTTGTGCTTCTACACCCATACAGAACTATGATAATGCGGGTCTCTTACACCCATACGCCTCGAGTTCTCACTGACTCCCTCAAACATGCATTCTGCCATGAATGAAAACCATTTCCAAACAAAGGTATTTGTTTCTAACCGTGGATAACCCTCCGATATAAATAGTGGACAGACTCCGATAATCTATTTTGTGGACAACCCTCGATGTCAGAGGGACACACTCTGATAAATAATATTGTTGATCAACCCTCCGAACAATTCTCTCAAGAAACCACCTCATGCACTCACTCCTATTGTTATAAGGTGCCCCAGTGCATATGAAATACAATGAGCCATTTCCATTTTCTTAACCCGTGCAACTCATTTGAACGTTGTCTTATTAGTCAAGCCCACTAATCACCCTACGGTAAGCTGATCCACAACCATGTACTCAATGTACACACCATCAAACACCTAACACAGTTAAGGTCGATCTCAACAATGCACTCACACCCACTTCTAGGTTACCCCAAAGGCATATGGAATGCATGATGCCACCTAACACATTCATAATATATTCACATGCATATATATTAACATAATTAAATCACACAAACATGTTATGTAATTTCTCAACCAATTACACCAAAATTAGCTCACATGGACTAATTAACAAACACGAGCAATTCATTTTGAATCACTCAACCATACACATTTTCACACAAAAAAATAATTTCGTGTCACTATTCACATTACTATTCACGTTATTCATTTTCTAGTAATAACACACAAAATGGCCAAAATCTCGGACCCATATAAAACAGGGCACCTCTTAGTCCCTTTACGGTTCATCACCGAATATTGTGATACCAAAACACACCACAAAACTCGAAGACATCAGTCCCGGGAGCAAAACCAAACATTAACACAGTCCGGGACTGCCTGAAAATAGTCCCAAAAATTTTGTCATGACTGTTTAAAAATAGTCTTGAAAATTCAACCCGAACTGTCTGAAAACAGTCCTGAAATTTAGCCCGGACTGTCCAAAAATTCCTAAAAATTCCTACACTCAGTCCAAAAATTTGAGGACTGAAATTTACGTCCTTTCACGCCTGCCCACTCTAAACCATTAACAAATTCAAGTATGCTAGAAATAACACAAGTAGGAGGGCCCCCACCTTAATGAGTTTGACGAAACTCCAAGATTTTGGTGTCCACGCGTAGCTCTCGTCGCATGGATCAACTTTGCCTTCAATCCCGACTTTAAAACCCACGCTGGTCCCATTCGTAGATCCGAGAAAGAAACGAGAAGAAAAATTAAAAATAAAATCTCTCTCCACGCTATTCTCACGCCTCCCGCTTGTCTATTCATGCTTTGACTTTTATGCTTTTATTTTATTATTATTATTATTATTATTATTATTATTATTTTATTTTTCCTTTTCTTTAATTCCTTATTTCTTTATCAGATCATCAATCATGTGACTAATTATGAACCACACATTCAAGTGCACCACATACTTTACCATGTGTCACTGAGAGCCATGTGGCATCCGATACCCTACGCCTCAAAAAACGTGAAATTCTAACCGTCTCGGAATTCGACGAAATTCGACGTAGTAGCTAGATTTCGCGAGACGATTTCAACGATGAAGTTTGTTTCATCATCCGAGATCTAGAAAATTTTTGGTTTTTAACTGAAATTATCGCACTTTTTCTTAAAAATGAATTTTCCAATGTGACATTCTTCCTTACCGCACTCTCGTCCCGAAATTCTACACACATACGCATCACTCACATGCATATGCAACCCTACACAACTCCAAGATCGTGTCGGGTATGATAACCTGCCTCAGGTCACAATCACTGACAACCAGATGGGTTGTCAACTCATCTATGTCAAGAATGACATCAAAACCCGATATGTCTACCATATTTGACCAACTCTCACCCTGCATCCTGTGGTGAGAATTTTCCCATGCAACGGTTTTCCCGCAGGCCTTAACCTCTGTCCCAAACTCGAAGAAGGCCGATCCTCCTTTCTCTTCCCACTGGCACTCGCATCTCGAATGCCTTGTGCATCATCCATCTCTCTACGCCAGAGACTCGCCTCGACCATGTAGTCCATGTCTCGTAGGCGGAGGCCCACAATCTTGCCCCGAATGGACAACTTCAGTCCATTCTCAAATCTCCTGACCTTGGCCACATCTATGGCCACATAGTCATCACCAAAGCGTGTCAACTCAGTGAATCTGGCCATGTACTCCATCACTGTCATCATTCCCTACCTTAGCTCTAGGAACTCTTAAGCCTTTGCATGTCTAGCAGTGGTCGGAAAATACTTGCTCATAAAGAGCCCATGGAACTCTGCCCAAGTCATTGCCTCTAAATCCTTAGAGGTCTTAACCCAGTCCCACCACACTTGGGACTCACCTCTTAGCCTGAAACGCACTAGCCCGACTTGGTCGCATCGGAGTTAATATCCATAGCCTCCAATACATTCTCAATCTACCGGAACCAATGGTCTCACACCATCTGATCCTCCCCGTAAACGTCTGAGGATGATGTGATTCTAAATCTCCGAGGTTACTCGACCTCCGACTACCAAATTGCATTAGCCTATGCAATAGCAAAGAACAGAACCCCACCACCCTCAAGAAAGGCCTCGTCGGTCAACACCGGTGGTGCTTGGCTAGCACTTTGTGGATCACCCTACTCCCTACGACTTGCCATCTACACATGTCAAATGGCAAACGAACTTTATTTAATCTCATGTCGCTCGAACTAGTACGTAATATGCCAATTACTAATAGACTTAACAACCATGAACTGACCCGTTCATCGCCTAAGTGGAGCTACTTGCCAACCACTCCTTTTATTTATTTCAATAAAATTCAAAACTTTCTTGGTCATTTCGTTTTCCGAACCCTTAAGGTTATAGTTCCTAACCTTAACATTCCACTTTTTCCTATATACATTATGCCATGCATATATTTTTTTCCCGCACAATAACCACGCAATCACATTTCCCATATACATCATACTGTGTATAAGTTTTCCACGCAATGTGTAACACATAATCACGCAATCACAAACATGGAACACTTATCCGAACACAACACGAAACACACCATGCATGCAGTGGTCTAAACCCGTCCCATGAACTCTTAGGTATTCGTGTACCTAAACTCCGATACCAAGCTATGACGCTAGTATCAATTTCACTGCAATAGCAATGGCCTAAGCCCATGTCCTTCAAGCCTTAGGTAGTCGTATACCTATGCTCTGATACTCGTCGTGATGCCCCAAACTCAGTCCGCTGACAACCCGGTCAACTCATGGAATACTCTCCGTGGATGCTCCGGTTACCCGACGCCACTCAAGAAAATCAAAGTGAGTCCCCTTGTACGGAGTTCTACCAAGGTACAACCTGTCCCAATAATCAACAATGACCACACAGGATCTATATGCGAGTAAAATAATGGTCACTTGGGCCCCTACATCAATACTCAAACATATAAGCACATGACTATAAAACCATAGTCCTTAAGAGTTTAAATTACATCACTCTTATACAAATAATTACAACCCATATATATTTACAAAATATATATTAAAGCCACAATCCTGCTTTCTTCATATATAAAAGGGTCCACGTGTCACCACCGCACTCGAATTGCACTCTGTGCAATCCCACGACGGGGTGAGCAAAGCCTAGTAGTGATAATCTCCTACAAGGGCTACTCCCTACCTAAGTGCACATGCAATGGTCGCATAATCAAACACATCCCAATGCAACATACACATGTCTACCTAAATGTCTACAAGCCATGAATGAGACTCGACTCACCATGCCCCATGTACCGAGCTCTCGCCGACTCCATCACTCAATATGTCATTGAGTAATATATCCCGAGTCACTCACCAACTCGTCTCACATTCATATGCCAATCGGTGACAACCGGCCACCGGTATTACTTCAATGACTCCAAGTATCGAGCCCTACCTACTTCCATTACTCCAATGCAAGTGTCAATGGGCAACAAATCCCAACTCATCCCGACTCCTATCACACAACCTAAGTCTATGTGATAAACACGACCGCAGGTCTTTTCAAGTAACATAACTTTTCAGGTGATACCGTTGTATTTCTACACCCATACGTAACTAAGGATATTGCGGCCCTACACCCATACGCCGAGTTCTCACCGACTCCCCAAACATGCATTCTTCCATGAATGAAAACCATTTCCAAACAAAGGTATTTGTTTTTAACCGTGACAACCCTCCGATATAACAGCGGACAGATCTGAAGTAATCATTTTGTGGACAACCCTCCGATGTATATCAATCGCGCACCGACAATGGATATAAGGGACAACCCTCTGATGTCAGAGTGGACACACTCGATAAATAATATTGTTGGTCAACCCTCCGAACAATTCTCTTAAGAAACCACCTCATGCACTCACTCCTATTATTCTAGGGTGCCCCAGTGCATATGAAATGCAATGAGTCATTTCCATTTTCTTAACTCGTGCGACTCATTTGGACGTTGTCTTATTAGTCAAGCCCATTAATCAACACCCTATGCGGTGTTGATCCACAACTGTGTACTCACGACACACCATCAAACACCTAATACATTGTCGATCTCAACTATGCACTCACTCCTAATTTCTAGGTTACCCCAGTGCATATGGAATGCATGATGCCAATTCCAACACATTCATGCTAATATATTCGCATGTATATATATTAACATAATTAAATCACACAAAACAGCTATGTAATTCTCAACCACTACACCAAAATTAGCTCATATGGGCTAATTATCAAACACGAGCAATTCATTAATCACTCAACCATACACATTTTTCACAAAAATAATTTTGTGTCACTATTCACATACTATTCATGTTACTATTCACGTTATACATTTTCTAGTAATAACACACAAAATGGCCCAAATCTCTGACCATAAAACAGGCTCTTCGTCCTTCACGGCTCATCATCAATATCATGGATACCAAACACACCACAAAACCCGAAGACATCAGTCCCGAGAGCAAAACCAAACATCAACACAGTCCGGGACTGCATGAAAATAGTCCCGAAAATTCTATCATGACTGTCTAAAAACAGTCTTGAAAATTCAGCCCGAATTGTCTGAAAACAGTCCAGAAATTCAGCCCGGACTGTCCAAAAATAGTCTCGAAAATTCCTAAAAATTCCTGCACTTAGTCCAAAAATTTGAGGACTAAAATTTATGCAATATTCACGCCTCTCAATTCCAAACCATTAAATAGCCTTTAGTTAGAAATAACACAAGTAGGAAAATTCCTACCCTCGTAGTCAATAAACCCAGCATTTTGGTGTCCACGCGTAGCTCGGCCACGAGATCAACTTTGCCTTCAAATTCCACGAAAACCTACAAATTCCATTTCTTTTCGTAGATCTAAGAAAAGCTTAAGAGAAGAAAAAATAAAAATAAAACTCTCTCCACGCTATTCTCACGCCCCTCGTTGGCTCATTTGTTTTGATTTTATGTTATTTTTTTTATTATTTATTATTATTATTATTATTATTATTTTATTTTTCCTTTTTCTTAATTCCTTTATTTATTTTTATTGCATCATCAATCATGTGACTAATTATGAACCACACATTCAAGTGCACCACATAGCTCTTACCATGTGTCACTTTCTCGAGTTGCCATGTGGCATCCGACACCCTACGCCTAGAAAAACGTGAAATTCCAACCGTCTCAGAATTTGACGAAATTCGACGTGTTAGCTAGATTTCGAGAGATGATTTCAATGGTGAAGTCCGTTTCGTCATCCGAGATCTAGAAAATTTTCGGTTTTCAACTGAAATTACCGTTTTACCTTTTCTCAAAAAAAATTGAATTTTTTCCGGGTTTTACATTAGGGGTTACACAAAACAAAAACAAATACGTCTAAACAACCTTGATAGACCCATTACAAATCCGTCCCAGTAACCATACTTGACATATTGTCAAAAGAAAACAAACAAAACTAGAGGAAAAAGTAGAAGAAAAAGAAGAGTCTCGGGAATGGCCATGTTTGAACATTCCACTGCCCCGCCCACACCTCGACCACTACGACTCGGGAGGGCTGTGATTGGGCAAGCATGTGACGCCCCAAAACCCGGGGTCCGCTGATCACCCGTCAACCGCGGAATACAAGTGAGGCCTGCCACCGACGCCACTTCGTAAAATTGGGCGCAGTCCCCTTCAGACGGGAGCTCTACCCAACAGGTCCCATAAACTCCGTCCCAAACAAATTCAATATATAATATATATATCCAATATGGCCATCGCCCATAACAAGACTGGGCCAAAAATGTCCAAACTATATCCAATAGTTTCAAGAGCACAAAACTACTCTTATACAATACATATATTAAACTTAAGGAGTTCTAATACATTTAAACATCAACAGTGCCACATTTCCCAGCTTCTTCTAAATGGGCGCCCAGATCTAGCCGTCTCCTCGCACGCCCCCCGTATTCTAGTGCGGGGTCCACTTCACCCAAGGAAGCAAAGCTCGCAGGAGAATCGCCTAAATGGGCTACTCACCACCTAAGTGCTAAATGTTCCAAATTAAAACACACATTCAAGCAAATGCATGATCCTACTCTTGAATGTCTACACGACTAACTCGCATCCCGAGTCCCACCGACTCTCTCACACTCTAAGCCTCGTATGAGAATTATCGCGGTTATTAAGGACAACCCTCCGATGAATATATATATCAATCAAATATTCGACGATTGATATATATTGTTTGTTTGTGGATAATCGATGAATAAATACTAACTCGTCGCTCCGACTATTGATATATTATTTTATTCAGGACTACCCTCCGATGAAAATAATCACGCCTCGACGATTGATATTTTGGTTTGTGGACTACCCTCCGATCATTAATATTTTAGACTACCCTCCGAAAACAGTTCTCTTAAGAACTACCTCATGCACTCACTCCTATCTCTCTAGGATACCCCAGTGCATATGAAATGCATTATGATGCCATTTCAATAATTCATATAACACATGCAAATATATAAACATGAATATACTCGCATAAAAATTAAATCACACAAACATGTTAGCGTATTTATACATTTTATTACATCAAAATTCAGCCTAATTTGGGCTAATGATCAAACACGAGCAATTTAATAAATCTCACGTCAACCCATATTTTCACAAGAATATATTTTAGAACACTGCTTCGGGAATAGTGAAACCCTCTGTTACTATTCCCGAAAAATCACAAATCAACGGTTCACTTAGTGAACCCGCAATCCACGGCCATTCCTACCTGGGCCCATACCTTTAGCAACCATTTAATGCATAAGTTAACACAAACCACACCCACTGAAATTGACTGGCCACGGATGTACCCATAAAGTCTCCAAAGAATTTCCTACACTCGTCCCATGTTTTGGGACCGATCCACAGCCCATTCCCGGCATTTTCCATACAAATACATGATTTAAAACAACATTTTCAGAATTTAAAGACCCAAACAGCCCCTCTAAATTTCTGGGCAGTCACGGCCATCCAAGAAAATCCCAAAATTTCCATGTCTGGTCCCATGTTTTGGGACTCGATCAAACGGCCCCCTCAATGCACTTCAAACCAACCGAAACATCAAAACCCCTAAAAATGGGAATAAAACACAAGTAGGGAGAAAATCCTACTCTTGGAGCTGTCAAAACTCGCAAACTCCGGGGTCCACGCTGCAGCTCGCTCCTCACAGAGAACGCTCTCCCTCTTGTCTGGTCGAAATCCACCCATTCGATCGGTTGCAGTATTTCTAGAGAGAGAAGCCTGAGACTCTCTGTAGCTTCACCATTTTCGCTTTTTTTTGCCACTGCATCCCCCTCTCTATTTCACGCTTTTGCCCTTGAATTTGTGGGAGATGAGCATCGTAGCACCATTTGTCTTTAGTAACTTAAAAATCAAATCCCATAATGACCATTATGTCCTCACTGTGATTTGATATTCTAAGACTACCTCTGCCATCCATTTTCATCATTTCACTCATACCACTTATGGTACATGAGTACATGCTATTTGTGCCTTCGTCAGATCTAAAATCGATTTACCAAGACTAACCGCGATGCTCGAAAAACGGTCGAATCCGACCGTCTCAAGAAATTGTGAAATTTTATGTGCTAACTAGATTTCTCGCTAGACGACTCCAACGCAAGGATCCGCTTTGTCATCCGAGATCTGTGTGGAATTAATTACGATTTTTAACCGTGAATTAAAATTTTGTAATCAAAATTACGATTTTGCCCTCTATTCCGTAAATCGAATTTCGGGGTCTTACATTTCTCCTTCCAAAGGAATTCTCGTCCCGAAATTCAAACTATCTATCAAACACATGCATATGCAACGCGTACCATATCATGGCGTAAACTAGTCATTTAAATCTTAAACGACTAAACTACGTACCTTCATCTCTAAACAAGAAGGGATAGGTGGCCCGCATCGTGTCTTCGGGCTCCCACGTTGACTCCTCCACTCCACAGTCTTGCGTCGCAAAACCTGATCACGGCTATCCAAAATGCACTCTGGTCCCTCCTCAAGGTCCCATCAGTGTCAACCTCAATCTATCCTCAATCCACCTCATGAGCTGGATCTGGAGTATACTCCCGGAGCATGGAGACGTGAAATACCTCTCGGACACCTGACATGCTGGGCGGTAATGCCAACCAGTACGCAATGGTACCTATCCTCTCGAGTATCTTGAAAGGTCCAATACCGGGCGATACTTCCGCGCTGTTCTAACCCGACCACTCCCCCCTCTTAGGTATCACCTTAAGAAGGCGTGATCACCAACTCGAATCCTAAGGGTCGACAGTCACATCCGCATAGCCTCTCTCCGGGCCGGCTCGAGCCGTGAGAAGACGCCTGTCATTAAGCCTACCTTCTCGTAGGTGTCTAATCAAATCCCGACCGTGATGGATCTCTCCACCTCGGTCCATCCTAACTAAGTGGGACTCATATGCACCTCCCATCCAATGACTCATATATGGTGCCATTCGTACACTCGCCTAATAACCAAGTGTTGCAAAGCACTCCACTAAGGGTAATTAATCCTCTACCCTTATGATCCAGACACATGTTCGCAACATGTTCTAACACCCGTGATGTAATCCATACACACGTAACACACCACCCTTGCCAGGTGTAAACGCCTAACCTCTCCAAGGTCACAATCACCACAATCCAATGGACTCGGCTAACCCAACGTACGCCATGCACGACCCATTTACCGAGCCCTTGTCGCCCCCACCCAACGCACTTCCAAAGGGTATCCAACCCGAGTCACCCCCGACTTATCACTCAACTTAAGTCTCAAGGCGATGAATCACGCCCCCGTGCCTTCATCTCTGCACATAACTTCTACTTTAACTTCGAGCCTCTTACATTTCCTGATTCAACTATGAGTCTCATCGACATAGTCCCAAAGACAACTCAACCCACACTCACCATGAGTGGCGACGACCATACCGTGCACCCACTCCCGGTCCACTACGAAAGCAGAATCCTAGATCTCTTTATTCATAATCCCGACCTATCAGGTCAACTCTCACCCTACATCCTAGGGAAGAACATCTATACTTGGCTTCTCTAAAGGCCTTAACCTCTAAGCCCAACTCCAATGTCGTGTCGGGTATGACAACCCTACTAAGGTCTCGATTACTGACAACCCGATGGTTGTCAACTTATCCATGTCAAACCTGACATCAACAACCAATACGTCTACCACCCTAAGGTCCACTACGCCCATTGCTGCAGAACCCCGATACGTCCCCGACCACCCACACTCCGGCCCTTTCGCCCATATGTGCCGCCGAAAGTACTCAGATAGCACCTCGAGTCCAAATCTAGTTCCTCTGACCCGTACTAGGGTGTGGAGGAACGAACAGTATATTATCATGTTCTACGGCTAACTGGGACTGCATTGTCCCCAAGTCTTGGGATCCCTATCTCTGGGGAAATCCCATCACTCATGCTCAATCCTGGCCCTGGGCCCCAAACCAAGGCTAAGCGTAAGCCCTCGCCTTCCCGAACCAGAGAAAGTCGATCCTCCCTTCTTGCCACCAACACCCGCACTCCCGAGTGTTCCAAGTATCCTCAATCTCTCTCTACTTCGTGGCTCCGTCCCAACCACGGAGTTCATATCCCAGCGAAATCCTACATCCCGCCCGTAATGGACAACTCCCATTCTCGCATCTCCCGTAATACCTAGCCAATCCCAAGAATTACGATTCAAGATTGACACTGGTCCCAACGCATCACTCCGCTCAACCTTCTCAGTCGACGACACTCGATGCCGACACCACGTGTCCCAAAAATCTCACCTCGCAAGCCAAACTCGCACTTTACTCGAACTTAGCGTACAACCGATGGCTCCTAATACTGAAAATCCTCAAGTGATACCATGCCTCCCACTTCCGACCGGGAGTAGATCAAAATGTCATCTACGAAGACTACGACAACCGATCTAAATAGGTCGAATACCCCATGCACAGGTCCATGAATGTCAAGATTCAATCCAAAGCAAGATCACCGTAAACTCAAAGTGCCTATAATGCGTCCTAAACGCTATCTTAGGGATGTCTCGTCTCCTAACCCCCCGCCTGATGGTAACCAAGGCGGCGGTCTATCTCGAAAGTAGACTACCCTCTCAACCGATCAAGCAATTCATCGATCTCGCGAATGGGTAAATTTATTCTTGATCGTAACCCTGTTCAACTGCCAGTAGTCAATGCACAACCAAAGGTATTGTCTTTCTTTCGCAAACGTAACCGAGCGCCTACGGTGAAGTGCTCTGCCTAACGAACCCTCGTCTGGGCAGCTCTCGTACTGACTCGAGTTCCCGTTAATCTCAATCCAAGGCTGCCATCCCATGCGGAGCCATAGCGTATGGTTGAATATACCAGGTGTAACTCAATACCGGTCTATATCCCTATGAGGTAGTCCAGTAGCCTTATCCGAAAACATCCACACATTTGCACACCACTCGAGGTGTGATCCAAGTTCCTCGATCTCTCCTCCTCCTTCAGTAAGGCTCGCAATTAACCCGCCAACTACCCCGACACTGACTCAGATACCTGCCCCCGGGGCAAAATATCGTGCTTCGCTCAAATATACAACACGAAAATGGGCCCCGTGCGCAGAACTCTCCCAAGGCCACGATCGATAACAACCCTCTGTGTTATCACCATCCATCCTCGTGGATGACGTCGAACTCCGACATGTCCAAAATCCTCGTGTCCACCGTGGAGTAGAGTCCTCGAGATCTCTAACCCAACCTCGACTCATCATCTCCCATTATTCTCGCCTAATCCCTAGGAGAACTCACAACAATCCGGGCCTCCTCTAAGGTCTCTAGAGGTCCCGGCCTATTTCCACCATATTTGGGCCTCATTCTAGCTAGAACAGCCTAGTCTAACTGGTCGCCGCAGGTAATCTCCATAGCCTCTAACACTTTCTCGCTCGCACGAACCAACGGCTCCGGCCACCACCTGATCTCCCTCCTGAATGCTCTGAGGATGACGCGCTCTAAACCTCCTCGGGGGTTACTAGGGTCTCCCCCGACCACCGCTATGCTAGCATGTGCGAGCAGCAGCCACTACAACACCCCACGCCTACAAAGGCCTACATCGATCAAATGCCTACACTTACCAAGTGCTCCAGTGGTGCCTGACCCGTGCCCCGTGGACGCCCTCTATGTCCTCGTCCCCTACCAACCATCTATACCGCTCAATGGCAACAATAGTCACTTATTTTCATTTCTACCTAACTAGTAAATGCAGATGTCGACACACAGACTTGGCAACCATGAACTCGAATTGCTCATTTTCTAAGTGGCGCTAAATTTCAAATCCACTGATTATTTATTTCAATTAGGTTCTATGCCCTTTGCTCATTTCATTTATCCAAATCCCTAAGGTCATTACTCATAACCTTAGTATTTAATTTTTTCCTATACGTATTTCACCATGCATATAATTTCCACGCAACTACCGCTACAATCACGATTTCAAATGGTAGTTAACTCCAATACAGCATTCTAAGGCACAACCACGTACTAGACACTAATCATACACATAAATCAGTGTATACACATTGTCCTTGCATTTACGGTAATGCAAGGCAATCCATTTTGCATTTAAAATATTGTTTTCAACAAAACTTTATTTTCGAAAATTTTATTTTTGAAAATTTTATTTTTCGAAAATTTTATCAAATTTTGGCTTTATTTGATTTTTTTTCAAAAAAAAATAAAAAATTTCCCGAAAATTATCGTCACGCTGACCTGGCCAACGTTATCGCTCACCGATTACTATTCACGGCTTCATCGCTCATGATTACTATTCACGATTACTGTTCATAATTACTGTGAGACTAAGCATTATTTGTCACAAGACAAAAATTGTATCAGAACACACTTTTTCCACTACACACTTGCAATACACTACCGTAATACAATTTTCTCCCCGCAATACACTCTCAACCTCCTCTACAATACAACTCCTTTAGCCAAATTTCGCCACACACTTTTTGTATTGTGACACAACATCTCCCTGCCAGCCATCCAGCCTCCGCAATACAAAACATTGTATTGCACACAATTTCATACTCTAGTCACTAAGTAATATAAATCCCGCAATACAATCCTGGGGCCTACACAGCCTCAATCAATACAAAAATATTGTATCAGTAAATACAAATAGCCCTCAATTTCTCCCGCACAAAACTCAGACAGAATAGAAATTTTTTTTTCAATAATTAACTCAAGCAAGAGCTCCAAAACGACGCTTCAAAATTTTTTTTTCTTTTATTTTTCATTCATTTCCAGTTAGCATGAAAATCACTAAAATCACTAAAAATCATTTTTTTTCATTTTCTTGGACACTCAAATAAATTTCTAAAATTTATTTTCTTCACTTTTCTTCACTCACACCTTAAAACTTAGAAAATTATTTTCTCCTCCTCTCAACCAAGTAAATTTATAAAATTTATTTTCTTTTTCCAGTTTTCCACTGAAAATTTTTCTCCACTCAAATAAATTTATAAAAATTTATTTTCTTATATTTTCATCAATTCCCATCCAATAAATTTATTAAAAATTTATTTTCCTTCATTTTTATTCCCGGCTTGTACACTATACTACTCCAAACATTTTCTAAAATATTTCCTTAACTCATCTATGTGCTAATCACCAAGCACACAACATTATAACACATTACAAACCATGTTATACACACAATCACCAATTAATTCACAAAATCACACAAAACACATCAACACATGTGCACGTAGTGTCCTAGTTTTGTTCCTCGTTGATTTTCCTAGGTAACTTTGCTCTATACACTACATCGAACCACACCTAGTGGCGATGTTCTTACATTTCCTTGGCCTAAGCCCAAATTTTCTATCCATAGGTTCCCATATACCTATACTTCACATCAAACCACCTAGTGGTGATGGATACCCAAACCCGAGCTCCCTAGGTACTCGTATACCTAAGCTCTGATACCAAGCTGTGACGCCCCAAAACCCGGGGGTCCGTTGACTACCCGTCAACCGCGGAATACAAGTGGAGGCCTAAGCCGACGCCACTTCAGAAAATTGGGCAGAGTCTCCTTTGTACGGGGAGCTCTACCCAAATACATCACCTGCATAAACCTGTCCCAAACAGTCCAATATATGCAATATATATATCCAATATGGCCACTTGGCCCATAACAGTACTCAATATGCATATCCAAACTATATCCAATAGTTTCAAGAGTTAATAAACTACTCTTATACAATACATATATTAAACTTAAGGAGTTCTAATACATTTAAACATCAACAAAGCCACATTTCAGCTTCTTCAGCGCCACCCTAAAGATCGAGCCGTCGCACGCCCTCGTGCTCCGTAAAAAGGGGGTCCCACGACCGGGTGAGCTAAAGCTCAAGAGGGAGAATCGCCCCCAAATGGGCCACCACCACCCAAGCAAAGGCAATGTCTAAATTAAACACACATTCAAGCAAATGCATGATCCTACTTGAATGTCTACATGACCAACTCCGCATCCCGAGTCCTCATCACTCTCTCACACTCGCCTAAGCCTCGTATGAGAATTCATTGTTATTAAAGTGGGACAACCTCCGATGAATATATATCAATCAGCCGCCCGACGACATATATATTATTTGGTTGTATCACCCTGGCGAATAAATACTAACCGGCCGCTCCGACGGGTTGATATATTATTTATTTGTGGACTACCCTCCGATGAATATCAATCGGGCCGCCCGACGATTGATATTTTCGCTCAGGGACTACCCTCCGATCATTAATATTTAGACTACCCTCCGAAAACAGCTTCTCTTAAGAATCACCCATGCACTCACTCCTATCTCTAGGATACTTAAAGGCATATGAAATGCATTATGATGCCATTTCAATAATTCATATAACACATGTAAATATATAAACATGAATATACCGCATAAAAATTAAATCACACAAACATGTTATGTATTTATACATTTTATTACATCAAAATTAGCTCACTTGGGCTAATGATCAAACACGAGCAATTTAATTTAAATCACTCTGCCAACCCATATTTTCACAAGAATATATTTAGAACACTCGTTTCGAATAGTGAAACCCCTAAGCATTATTCCCAAAAAATCACAAATCAACCCGCTCACTTAGTGAACCAATCCACGGCCATTCCCCGCCCAATGCATACCTAAAACCACGCATAAGTTAACACAAACCACACCCACTGAAATCTCCAATCATTTTCACAGCCCATAAAGTCTCCAAAGAATTCCTACACTCCCGGTCCCATGTTTTCAGGACCGATCCACGCCCATCTCTTGCATTTTCCATACGAATACATGATTTAAAATCAACATTTTCAGAATTTAAAGACCCAAACAGCCCCTTTAAATTTCCTCAAGGGCCACGCCATCCAAGAAAATCCCAATGGCCTTCATGCTCGGGTCCCATGTTTCGACCGATCAAATGGCCCCTCACGGCTTCAAACCAACCGAAACATCGAAAACACTTAAAATGTGAATAAAACACAAGTAGGATCCCACCTCTTGAGTTGTCAAAACTCGCAAACCCGGTCCACTGTGAGCTCATTCCGCTGTAGAACGCTTCCCCTTTTGCTCCGTCGAAATCCAACGGTCCGATTACGTGTATTTCTAGAGAGAAGTCAAAGACTCTCTCTCTGGGCCACCATTTCGTTCTTTTTTTTAAGCTACGTACATCCCCTCTCTATCACGTTTTGCCCTTTGAATTTGTGGGAGATGAGCACTGTAGCACCATTTTGTCTTTTAGTAACTTAAAAATCAAATCCCATAATGACCATTATGTCCCTCTTTCACCAGATTTGATATTCGGCACTACCTCGGCCGTCCATTTTCATCATTTCTCTACTCATACCACTTATGGTACATGAGTACATGCTATTTGTGCCTTTCGTCGCATCGAAAATCGATTTACGGCACCCGAACCGCGATGCCTCGAAAAACGTGCCGAATCCGACTGTCTCAAAGGAATCAAGGAATTTTACGCGGCTAACTAGATTTCGCGAGATCGATTCCAACTAGTATGGACCGCTTTGTCATCCGAGATCTATGGAATTAATTACGGATTTTTAACCGTAATTAAAATTTTGTAATCAAAATTACGATTTTGCCCTTATTCCAGAAATTGGAATTTCTTGGGTCTTACAGGGCACCTAGCCCTGGCGAAGAACCCTAGAAGAGAGGAATTGGCTACGTCGACCGCTACAACTCCGGAGGGTGACAGGACAGGGGGGCACCTAGCCTTGGGAAAGAACCCTAGAAGAGGGGAATTAGCCTAATCAGGCTCCCCACCTAGGACATCTGATAGGTCAACACAGATGTCGTTCTCAAACACACAATATCCATTGGCAACAAACAACTACAGAGATTTCTGAAAGCCTACCTCCATAACTTCTCTACCTTTACCGGCCTATGGATCCAGGTGAGAAAGGAAATCACAATGGGGGAAGGCTTTGCGCAACAGAAGAGGAATCAAATGGCAACTTCATGGACTTTGGAGATTCACCCCAATATATATAGGGGAGGGGCTTCAAAAGGCGCATTGAATGCATCATCGGAATATCACGCGTGTTGGAACATGCAGTATTAATAACCTACAATTCTCCATACTAGGTCCCAAACACGCATTTTTCCTCGAATATATACATAATCCTCTAGTGTAAAAAAAACAAAGGGCATTGTGAGTACCGTAGCTTTTAGGCTTAGACCCACTACTCAATAGGCCCAGCATCCGCGCAGGCCCGTCACCTGGCCCGCATCATGTAGCGGCCTGCTACCTCGCCGTACTCAAAACCCATGCGGGAACCAACCAAACTGAGAGTTTCAAACCCTTGATAAGTCTCAAAAACATAAATCCTTAATAAGGAAGAATTAGTCCTTGATAAAGAAAGAGAGATCTTATCACCAAAATTATGAGATTATCTTTCCTATAATCAAGGAGAAATTCGAGTATATAGTGAAAACTCCTCACAAGGGAAATGTATGCAACTCTAACTGCGTTAATTCCCTTCTTTCTCTTCTCCACCCTTTTGCTGACTTAATCATCGGAGAGGCGGTCGGTACACCGTCGTTGGACCCTCTTTGGCAAGCCCATCGCACCGCTAATGCCCCGAAGGTCAAATGATCCAAAATGTCTCCTTTCTTCTTCCTTCCTTCCATGCCGAAGCATTTGTGATGGATGATCCTCGACCGTTGATTCCTCGAACCCACCTCCAAACTTGTAGGAGGAGGATAAGGAATATACGCATGGGCTTCGTAGGAGGAAGTAGCCTTGATGATGGTGCTGAATTTTTCTTTGATGGAGGGCGAGTATAACGACAGTATTTTGGGCTGAAACGCCGCATTAAAGGAGGTGCCCAGAGATGCCGATCGTCATTGTGAGTGGATTCCGATTTGTTGTGGGTATGCTGGAAGCTAGGACTCACAATTTTATAATCTTCAATTTACACAAGAAGTTGTCAGGAATACAATGTGATATTTTCCATCACTCCATTCGTAAAATAAACTTCCATCATCCTACGAATGTTTAAAACGAATAAAAAAACATGCCTCCAGTTATTGATTTTTGAATTCTTAAAACTAAAGCGTTGCATCATGCATGCACCACTTCAAGATGTTAAACGTCACAGATTCGTCATGCATTTCTGTCATTGCTTTCCCTTTCTTCTCTCTTAGGTAATTCCATTGATAGACGACTGGCTCTTACTTATCTTTACAAATAACTAGATCTGAGAGATATAATTTAAAAAATGAAAATATTAGAACTTTCATTTAAAATCATCAAAAGCATATTTTATGTCAAATCATCTGATATTTCTTATCATACTTTAAACAAAATAAATAGCATGTCTTCAAGAGTAAATCTTGGATCCCATAATTGACACTACTTACTACAGCATTTGGTCAAGACGGATTTGGGGTCAATATTCTATAAATTAGAAGTTGATATTCTAAGATAGATAAGAAAGACTTAAAGATGATATTGGCAAATCAACATGAAAGAGTCGATCATATTTGACGAGATTTCTATGAGAATATGATATTTCATTATGGTGATGAATATGGAAAAAATCATCTTACAAATTTACATGTTTAAACATTAGGAAACTCAAGATGCAAAATATTGACTTATATCCCAATGGAGGATATTAAATAGGGGATGAAACACGGCTTTGAAATAAAACACAATATAGAATACAGCAATGAGTTTTAGGGCTGAACACTCTCATTGCGCTATCATTCGACTTTCTAACAAGTTGGGGAGGTTTTATCCATATTTTTAATGATGTTTTAGTTTGCATGAAGTTAGATATGGTCAGAATATGGCGATCTCATTCTATGTTTCACTATGAGAGAATTAAGTGAAATGAGGAGTTGGAGAAAGGGGGAATCTTGTCTCCATGTAAGCACTAAATAAAATATGATTTGAGATATGGAATCTGTGATCCGGGCTCACCGCTGGATGTGGGTCAATAACCTCATGACCAATCTCGTATGTGTTTGTTCATGCATTTCGCTGGTTAATCTCGTGAGCTTTAGCTTTTACCAAAACAAACAATTTTTATCTTTCTAATCAGAACAAGCGGTCACTTTAAGTTACTAAGTGAGATCAATGGGTGCTTTATCTATTTGTGAAGTTGAGATGGGTTGCTCAAAGGAAGATGATCAACGAGGAGATTGATGTGCAACTTAAGGGAGAGTCAATGCTCAAATCGACTATAATATATAGAGATGAGAATATGGGTTGAGTTTGATGAGCCAGAGGTCGACCAACTTAGGATGGCTAGGTTTCCGCACAAACAAAGGGCCCCGAATAAGACTCGAAATGCTCTGCCTGCCGACAGCCCACGGGCCAATCGGGCTTAGTCATTGGCCTATTTAAATACCTTTATATATATATATATATATATATATATATATATATATATATATATGCCTAAAGGCGAAAGTCGTAAAATCAAACTTTTGCACAAGGGAGCCCTAACCCCCTTCTCCTTCATTATCAATTTCCACCGCCAACAATCGAGTCTTGACACTATTGATCCATCGACCATCTGCAACATCACCGTCCGTCGACAACCGACATGCCAACTACCAAGATCTTCACTTCACGTGCTGACCATCGACAACCCGAACGTCGAGAGCCCGACGAGTGATGACCAAGATCTCAAAAACTAGAGAGAAATCACAATTTCTCTGTGTCTTCTTCTTTCCCATTCTTACTGAGTTAAGCTCATTTCTACAGAGTCCCATCTAGTATGTTTGCTTCCAAGAAAACGCAACAAAAAATTGTGTGAAACCCCAAAAAATTCCAATTTTATGGTGTGGGCAAATCGCACTCTGAAAAACCGCACTTTATTCTCTGTAGATCTCGATGATGAAACGGATTTCACCGTTTGAATCGCCTTCACGAAATCTATTAACACGAATTTCAATAATTTCGAGATAAATTTAATTTGCACGTTTTTCGAGGCATCGAGTATCGGGTGCCGTAAAACGAAATGTGATGTGACAAAAGTCACCTATAACATGTACTCATGTGACATGAGTTGCATGAGTAGAGAAATGATGGAAATGGACGGTCGAGGTAGTGCCAAATGTCAAAAATCCAAGAGTGAGGACATGATTGGCATTATTGAATTTGATTAAATAATAATAAGACGAAATAGAGAATAGTGTTTTCTCCTACCTCTAAGTAAAAGAACAAAACATGAAAGGAAAAAAAAAAAGAAAAGATCCAGCAGCTTTTAGGTTGTGTTTTTAGAGAGAGAGAGTGTGGCTTTTCTCTAAGTTTCCTGATCCTAATCAATAAATTTTTTGAGCAAGAAGGAAAGTCATGACAAGTAAAGTGAGGCCTACGCGTAGTTTCGGTTTTAAGTGAGTTTCGGCAAATCTGTGAGGTAGGGGTTTTATCCTACTTGTTTTACTCTTTGACTTAACAGCTTTGTTGATGTTTTGCTGGGTCGAGGCTTTGAACGGGTTGCTGGATCGCCCCAAAACTTGGGACCGGAGTGTGAGAAATTATGGAAAACAAATCAGGTATCCGTGATGTACCACGCACTGCTCGGGCTAAAGGTAGTATGGGATTTATGCTATAAATTATGCTTGTGTGTATGATGTCGGAAATGGCTATGAAATTCGGGTTCACAAAGTGAAACCGACATTGGGTAATTGGCCGTGAACAATAGCCCGAGGGTTTCACTGTTCACATGAATAGTATTCACGAAATAAATTGTGAGAAAATGTGTTTGGTTGAGTAATTCAAATCGAATGTTTGCTTGTTAATTAGCCCACTTGAGCCACTTGGTGTAATGGATTGTGAAATTACATAACATGTTTGTGTGTACTTAAATTATAAATATATGCATGACGATATATTTGCACGTGTTATTTAAATTTGTGTTGAAATGGGTATAATGCATTTTATATGCATCTGGGTAACTCTAGAAATTAGGTGTGTGTGCATGATACAAGTTTTCCGAAATGAACATGGTTATAAAGGAATTTCATGTGATGATTTTCCGGAGAATGGGGCTGGGAGACTACCCAACAAATCATTTCCCGATGAGGACTATGACTGTTTCCTGGGAAGTTCTCCAACACATTCGCTCGAGGGTGTCCCATATTTTTACCGATTAAGTCTTCAGAGGTATTTCAAGAACAACAAGTTTTGTTTTGAAAATGATGTTTTCTCATGCATGGCTTAGTGCAGGAGGAGTTATGAGGGATTCGGATGGGTCAGATCATATAGACATTCAAGTAGGATCACGATTTACTTGAGTGTGTGTTTATTTTGGAGCACAGATATGCACTTAGTGGGGAGTAACCCATTTAGGTGATTCACTCCCACACTGGCGATAACTCACCCGTCATTAAGGGAATATTTTTTCAGGTAATAGAGCTGCTGAGATGATGGCTCATCTTAGAGGCCGATTTTGAAGAGTCGGGTCAGGGCTTGATAACAGGATAATATGTATTACAATCGTAGTAATTTTAGACATGTGGCTGTATTAGGAGTAATGTCTAACTCTTTGACCATTGGAGATAGTTGGTTGAATATTTTATGAGGGCTGGGTTTGTGCCCAAGATGCTATTTTACCAGGTATGAGTCTCAAGTACACGAGACATATAGATTTTCCATGGTCGATGTGGCAGGTCAACGGACCAACCCAAGCATAAGGTCATACAAATCAGGTCGATCAGGCTTTCCTTTTCCTTTATTTTTGTGGTTAGCGGTAGATCTCCTAGGGATGGAAGGATGTATTTTAATTTTGCAGATCATGGATTGTGTTGTTTAAATGCTGAGGTTATTGATTTGGAAGAAAATGTCATCAAAAATCCTATGTGCTGTTTCCGTAAGAACCGTAAGAGGCACCTACATTCTAAAACCCGTAATATGAGAAAGCATATATTCTCCTGCCAAAGAAGGTTACTATAAGGATATCGTTGTTCCATGAGGATATGTAAATTGTGCTGAATTTTACATGCACTCACCTTTTCTTCTTGTGTAATCGTGTAAGAGGATTGAGATGGTAATCGAGTAGACCAAGAAAACATTGAAAATTCATAATTATGGCTTGGAGTGTCTTCGATCCCTATTCTAGTTTTACTCAAGCCATATACTCCAACTCGATCTAGTCTCCCTTAAATTTTTGATTGTTCTTCACCATACCTCAAATTTCGGTTTTAGGAAGTTATTTGATCCTAGCAGAACTTGAAAAAGGTATAGTTACTTTTCATTAATTTATGCAAAGTGTGGTATTTAACAGGTGAATTCTCGTATTTTTAGTGCCTTTAACAATGAGTTAGTTTGATGTTTTTTTTAAATAAAAATAGCATGATAATAAATATTGAATTAGATAAAAAAAATATATCTATATATACATATTTTTGGCATGTTTTAACATTTTAGATTATAGCCCAAGCACTCGATGGCCTAATGTACCCCATGTAGGACCAAGTTGGGCTAAATAATAGTTTGTCCGAATAGAAATGAGTCGAAGTGGCCCAACCCATTTTGGCCTATGGTTCAAGTGGGTCAGGTTAGCCCATTCCCATCTCTAGTACTATAGAAAAAAATCTCAAAAAAATACCTTTGTGATATTTAGGATGTTCAAGAGGAGACCGTAGTGACTGATCACTTCAACACTCTGACGGTGGTTCATCAATGTTCCAACATATGTTCCTGGTTTTATTTTTACCAAAGAAAGGCCAAATTGGGAGATTGTTGGAGATATTTCTTGTCAGAATCTTAGGCAAAAATAAATCCCATGTTTTCCAACGACAAATCTTGATGTCACAACTATTGATACTACTTACCATATTTGGTCAACATGGATTTTGAGCCAATATTCTACAAATTTGGAGTGAATATTCTGCAAATCAGATATTCTCTAGGACGGATAAGGAATACTTGAAGATGATATTTGAGCTTAATCAAATATGAAAGATTGATCATATTTGATGAGATTTCTACTGAGGAAGATATTCATTATGATGAATATGAATAAAATCAAGATTTTACAAATACATGTTCAAACATATTAGGAAACATGAAGATACATAATATTGACTAAGGATCCCTGGAGGATATTAAATAGGGAGAAAAAAAAAAAAAAAAAAAAAAAAAAAAAAAAAAAGGACGCGTTTTGAAGAAAATACGATGTAGAAGGAACAATAAGGTGTTCTTTGGGGTTGAATACCTATTGCGTATTGTCGACTCTCTCAATGTTTGGGGAGGTTTTATCCTATATTTTTAATGATGTTTTCTGATTTCATGGTGTTCCAGATAAGTTGTTGTGGGAATGAGACGATCTCATTATATGTTTCACTATGAGAGAATTAGGTGAAAGAAGGTGTCGATGAAAGAGGGAGTCTTGTCTCATGTAAAACCAAATGTAACCTGATTGAGATATAGCGGAATCTTTTGCATCTAGGCTTAGTCTCACAGATAGGCTTAATGAATCCGCATGACCAATCTCTCGTTTATGCATTGTTTACTGGTTAATCTCATGTTTTTATTTTTTGATAAAAACAAACAATTTTATCTTTCAACTGATCTTCAAAGCTTCTTGTACCAAAAAATCTCTGCTGGGATCTGCTATGATCTTTCAAGTCATGTATGCACAAGTCCTACAATTCCATAAGAGTCTCTTCAGAAAAACTGTGTATTTGACGGGGACCACAACCTATTTATAATAGTCATGATCGGTTATGAATCATGATCTTCCAATTCTTGTATGCAAAGCGTTTTCAATCCTGCAGCGAACTGCCCGCATTGGTAACCTCTTCGGATAAAGGTTTCCATAATGTCGCTATATATGATCATAAGACTCACACCCGAAACTCTTTCACTTCTCATAAAAATTCTCCTCTTCAGAAGAACTAGAGTCTATAGGAAAAAGGGACTGATCAATGCAAGGTCCATACCCATGCAACCAAGAACTATTAAAACATTATCCTTCAAGTCCTTAAAGTTAGTACCATTGAGGACTGGTACAGAATTTAGATTAGCAGATACTATAGCAAAGTTAGCTGAAAAGAAAACAAAGTAAACCATATAAATATACTCACATAAATAAACCGAAATTCAAAAATTCAAATAATGGCTCATCCCATCTCAAGATACTTAGTGTACATTAATATCAAGTCTTTTGACAGTAATATTAACTGCTAATGATACTTTTGTTGTAATGATCAATCATTGACAATAATACATGTCAAATAACAAACCCTTCTTTGGATTGATTCATTATCCACATGTACAACTTTATAATTATCACATATTCACAATCACATGTGTATGTAATTCATTAAGATGCACCTTCCTTTGGACAGGCTATTACTCACATGAATATACAAACACACCACTTTCAACATATCTTGTAAGTATTTACATAAGAGAAGTCACTTTGGAGACTTCATACTTCAATTTACTCATTCAAAATGCTAAACAATATAGCCACATACTTGAATTTCTATTTACTCTTAATATAATTGATATGACGATTAAAAATCACCACTGAAGAGTCATCTCTTCCCTTAATAATAAATGTCTCTTAAACAAATTCAGGTAATGAAGAAACTACATTTATTAGCAAGATTCAAATCCAAAACATGAAGAGGGAAGACTCATGTTACAACATACATAATGTAATCATGGTTTAATATGATAAAAGTGCATCATTCCTCCTTTCCAAAGATTATTATATTATCATAAAATCATATTTTTTGATAATAATTCAAATCATATTCTCAAAACCATTATATAATAAATTGATAAACTCATTCAAATGATTCAATGTGAAAGTGGCTTTGATACCACTTGTTAGAAAAAAAAACTATAAGAGAAATATACTTCAAAGATGAAAATAATCATTTAAAGATCTTTCATGTCAAATCATCAGCAAAACAGAAGCATACCTAGATCCATAATGAATATGATGCAGAAAGAAGATTGATCTTGATCTTCAAAGCTTGTAACCAAAACTTAAAATGATTGGTTATGATCTTCCAAGTCTTATATGCCCAAGTCCTCCAATTCCTCAAGAGTCTCTTATCTCTTGTAATGGGATGAAAGAAAGAAAAATTATGTATATGACTTGGGGACCACAACCTATTTATAGTAGAGTAATTATACATAGGAAGAGTCATGATACATACTTTAATTAATGATACATCTTTATATTCATGATACATCAAATTAAAAGGATTTATGATACATCCATTTAAGAGGATTCATGATACATCACCTTGAAATGATTTATGATACATCACCTTAAAAGGATTTATGATACATCATCTTAAAAGGATTTATGATATTTTTCATGAAAATTATGATTTCTCATTTCTTATTTTTAATTTAGCTCTCATCATAAAATAAAAAATAAGACCTTTGGTATCTACACATTGAATGACCATACTAATTATGATTTAACTCCATTAATTAAACCTTTATAAGACTCATTTTACAGAGTTGCATCTTTTAGATAGCCTTTAATACATAATCAATTATATGTGTAGACCCACATATTGGATAAATATTCAACACAATCAACATATTTGTTGATTTAAACATGTTGGAAATTAGGATTAAAGAGAAATCAGATTTCAAAATTTAAAAATAAAAAAGAAAATATTAAGATTCATGAGCAGTGATAGATCTGACAAACGAACCGAGACATTGCTATTTGATAAGACATCTTAAGAAAAATATGTATGGGCATGCTTGGTTGTCTTTTTTTGAAAATTGAAAATATGGAAAACATTATTTCGATGTTCTTTGAAAACTATTATTGTTCTTTAAATTCAATGTTTTATGTGTTTTTCATGTTTTTTATAATAAAACAAAAAACAAACATATCTCTTCAGATATTTTTGAAACCCTACATAGAGAAAAGAGCAAGACACTATTATCTATTCAGCATTCCATATATAAAATATTTATATTAAAAATATTATTTCCTTTATCAATTTTTCCTTTCAAGAATCAAAAACAAGTTTTATTTATTTACTTACTAATGTTTATAAAATAAAAAAAAGAAATTCCAAATTTTTCTGTTTACTACTGCCTTTTCTTCACAGCTACTCTATATTCATATTAAACCCAAATCCTACAAGCTTCGAGCTTTTGTGAGAGCTCGGTCATTTGCATGGTATCGAGTCGGTTTGCTAAGAGGTTCCGGTTCGAACCCTCTCCTTACAATTTAATCCCCATGTTTATTTGAAAGTCCATGCACGGGTATGGGGTCGTATGCACGTGAGGGAGGGTGTTGAAGCATGATATTCATATTAAACCCAAATCCTACAAGCCTCGGTCGCCTTGGTGAGAACTGTCATTTAACACTTCTCTTTTTTTTTTCTTGCTGATTTCCACATGGCATCGTCTACCCCTCGTGTGTGTATATATATTTATATATTAGAATGAGGGGGAGACCCCAAAAGCATATTACATTACATGAGTAGGGATTTGCGTAGTAAGTACACGACCTCTTCTTAAGCTAGGAATACCTCCCATTCCTCCCACAAGATCTAGTGCACGCATGAGGCTGCCTTTCTGAGGATTGTCATATCAATATTAGCACGCCGAGCCGGCTGACCTGACAACAAATGAGATTATTGCCCACTTAAGAACATGCTGAATGTCGACTCCCAATGGAGAGCCAAACCTTTTAATTGCTACAAAGACATTGTGCACATGGAGAAGAGGAGTTACAGATTTCAAATTTAATTACCGCTTCGTAATCCTTCCACCAGACCTTCTTATGACCTCGTCTCCCATGTAATCTACAAATCATGCAATGCAGCCCACCTCCGTCTCTATGCATTACAATACCTATCTTGATCATGAAAAGCCAATAATCCATTCGCCTCTGGTTATCCCTTAGCGTACCTCCTCCAAGAAATTTGATTTCCTACCGCAAAGATCTATATTCAACTTAACCCATCCCATGTGAGGAGCAACCCATCTTATTAAATCCAAGAGATCGAGCAAGTGAGGTTCCAATCGACAATTTTCGGAAGACTATTGAACTCATTCACTCAAGCATTACACAACGACTTTAACCTCAAGAGAAAGATGTTCCCCACTAAATATTTGGAGCATTTCGCCACTTCCATTACACCATAAAATAAGGGAAACCCTATTTGCCAATTATGCAAACCATAAACACGATGGTCAGGTTCAAGCATGTGGGTGAACCACTCTTCAAACATCATTCGTTGGCTCTACACCGCTTCGAGGGGAGAGGCTAGACGGTAGAAGAGAGGCAAATAGACAAGATTCAAGACATGGTCCACATGTTCTCAGACCGCCACTATTATGCATAAATCAATAGAAGCTAACCCCTTCTCTTTCTTTTTAGCATCACACACGAGTTTTTGGTGCTCGATAAGCCAAAGTGTAGATCGAACACGACTCGGGACATTAAGACTCAAATCCCATGCACCATTGCCCAAGAAGTAGAAAATCGTGAGACTAACACTACAAGCCGCGTGGATCGAAAACTCACCATCACCGTATGGCTCCGTAACCAACCGTCCTAAGATCCGATTCATTACAGAACCATGACCGCCCTAATCCTCTCAATAATGTGGGAGGGAACAAATGTTTGAAAAGCAAGCCAATTCCAACCAACTCCATTAGTCCAATAGTCTGCCACGAACTTATGCAAGTCATCAAAGTTGAGCTCATGAAGAAGATATGCGCTAAGAGGTCTGCTTCATCAACCCAATCTGCTCAACTGTAAAGAACATCCTTTCCATCCCCTATAAGCGTGCGCATACCATTGGTAAGGAGAGGAAGAGCTTTTAAAATACCATTCCATATGGAGGATGCACCAGATTTGAACTTGAGAGATATGGGATAGTAAAATGATTTCTCATGTATTTCCCATTTAAAACATTTGCCCAAAGACTTTGCTTTTCTCCCGTAGTAAATGCCACCCTACTAATCGATGTAGTCACCTTATCACAACTAACTGTGCCAAGCAGAAATTGTCGACTAGTTCCTCCCAAAGAAATCTTCTCATCAACATCTCAATCTTATAACAAATACCCATAGGAATCAAGGTGGTTTGCATAAGATAAAATGGAATTGTTTTAAACCGATCCGACAAGAACCTGCCCTCGCTAACCAAACTCAAACTTTTCATTTTCCAACCTTCAAGCCTGGAGGTGATGCTTTAACAAATATTGTAGAAGAGATCCCGAGTCACTGCCATGTATAGAATTCACGCCTAAGTAACGACCAAGATTACTAATTAAAGGAATTCTAGATATCCGAGACAATCAAGGGCCAAATTTATATCAACATTCTTGAAACAAAAAGTTGTGATTTTTGGTAATTAACCTTCGACCTGAAATAATCCATAAACAAATTAAGGCTATCAAGCACTACTGAAATGCTCTAATCAAGTCAGTAGAATGAGGTCATTCAAAAATAGATGATGTAGGGACCTAGCCGGGAAAAATTAATGGGTTTCCATTCCCCTCCTGACACAACCTTATTAATGATGTGCCTTAGTCTCTCCATGCACTAAACAAAAATATAAAGAGAGATTGGGTCACCCTGCCGAATACCTCGTAGGTTAACTAAACCAAATGCTCACCATCTCCAGAGGATTGACATCTCGAGGTTTCACACAGCCATAAGGTTGCGAATCCAGTCCCACTCAAGCCTCAATTTCATGCAGATCTCGAATGAATGCCCAAGATAATCCATAAACTTTCCAAATCAATCTGAGTCATGAAGCCTTTACCAACCCTTTTACAAAGCATTGTGTGTAGCACTTCTTGATAAATTATCACATTATCAAAATTTGTCTCCCGGGAACAAAACTGCTCTGATTAATTCATCTCAATCTATTAGCCATAGTCTTAGATAAAATTTTGTAGGCCTGACATTACACAGACTATGGGCCGGAATTGGGAAACCAGCTCGCCAAGATTCTATTGCAACATGTTCGTGCTTGTTATTAATCCCTTAACATTGCCGCCGTGGCAGCATCCGGTTCCACCGGAATCCCACCGTTTCTCAAGAAACCTTTCTCTCAAGTCAATGGGCCTGAAGAAAGAGAAGTTCAGCCACCTCCACTTCTACCTCCATGACATTGTCAACGGCACAAAACCCAACGCCGTGAAAGTGGCTAAGGCCGCCTTGTCAAACAAGTCAGCGACGCTCTTCGGAGAGGTGACGGTGATAGACGATCCATTAACTGTGGGACCCGAACCCAGCTCCAAGCTTGTAGGAAGAGTCTCAAGGAATATATGCATCTATTGTCAAGCAGAGGAAGTTGCCTTGTTGATGGTGATGAATTCCTCGCTTCATGGAGGGCAACATAACCCAAAGAATCTCGCATTTTCACGAAATACAATATTCTCTTGAGAGCTCAGAGGATGCCGATCGCCTACGGGGTAAAGGACTCCTTCCGATTTGCTCGTGGCTATGCTCAGGCGAAGACTCACACCCTCAATCCCAAGACAAGAGATGCTGTGATAGAGTACAACGTTTACGTCTTCCATTACTGATTCCTCGCTTCTCGTTATCGCTTCCCTTCTTCTTTCTCTCTAATCATATTGATCAAGTGTGTCCTGCCTTATCATTTTTTGTTTTTCCAATATTGGATCAGCTTATAAATGGAAAAGGTTTAAATTCCAATTGACATATTTTGTTAATTTAAACATGTTATAATGTTTAAAAATAAGCCATCTCGACTATCCATTATCGACCTTTGGGTCGACGATTCGACCACAGATTATAAAAATAGAAAAAAAAATCCTAAGATTTATGATCTCCCACAACCCAACGGACACAAGCCAGTATGAACTGCCATTTTATAAGGCATCTTAAGAAAAATATCTACACTATTATCTATTCATATCATTCCATATATATAAAATCTTTATATGAAAAATATAAAATCTTATATCATTCTATCAATTCTTCCTTTCAAGAACCAAAACAGTTTTATTTATTTTATTTACTAGTATATTTGGCTTCGTAACTAGCCTTCTTGCAAAAAGGAAGAGTGGTTGAAAATGGATTCTTTATATTCCCGGTAGGTTGAAACCAATCTTAATGGTTATAAGGTAGAGAGTAAATGTGCTTTACCTCAATACCATCGATACAGCCTTGTAGACTTCAAATTGCTGATTTAATTTATTAGTTTTTTTTTATCATCTTATTCTACCAAAGAACAAACAACAATTCAAGATCTGCAAATAGAAATAAACAAATAAAAAACCCAAATTGATGAATAAACTTATACCCAAAACATACCGTATCAACAAATTTAGAAAATCAAAAGACACTTTAACAAATCAAACATCCGAAGAGTTAGAAACTGTTGTTCATAGTATGCACAATTTGTACAAAAACAAAGATGGTATACGAAAATAACATTAAAAATCAACCCTAGCTTTGATTGACTCAGAAGCTGATTTAAATTGTATACAGGAAGGGTTAATTCCTACAATATATTTTGTAAAAACCTCTCAAAGACTTTCAACAGCTAGTAATGATCCATTGAAGGTTCAATACAAGATACCACAAGGGCATATTTGCAAAAATGGTATTTGTATTAAAACTTCATTTTTACTAGTAAAAAATATAAGTCATCAAATTGTATTAGGAACTCCTTTCCTAACACAATTATATCCCTTTAGTATAGATAGTCGTTTCTCTCTTTCTTTTCTTTTCCTTTTCTTTTCTTTCAAGGTTTAAAAACAAAATACAACAATCCAAGAAATTTTATTTGAATTACAAGGGAATAGAGAAGTAAAAAGAAATTAATCAAGTTCAAGATTTTATAAATTTACTTCAGCAAAAACAACATGTAAGATTTCTTAAAAAAGAAATTCAATATAAAAAGACTAAAGAAAATTTAAAATCCAAACAAATCAAAGAAAGAATTAAACAAATTCAACAACAAATAAAAAATAATCTTTGTTCTTCTATACCAAATGCTTTTTGGAATAAAAAACAACATATGGTCTCATTACCATATGAAATTCTTTAATGAAAACAAATTCTACAAAGGCAAGATCAGCTTCAAATGAGTCCAGAACCTTTAGAATATTGCAAAGAAATCAATGATTTTAAGCAAAAAATTGATAAGACCAAGTCATTCATCTTGGAGTTGTGAAGCTTTTTATGTTCAAAAAGCTTCGTAAATGTAAAGAGTGAATCTCCAAGATTACTTATCAATTATAAACTATCAATAAAGTCTTACAATGGACTGTGTACCCAATACCTAAATAAAAACACTTAATTTAAAGATTTATAATGGTACAATTTTTCAATGATATGAAACTGATTTTGGCAAATCTCAGATTAAACTCGAAGATAGGTACAAAACAACATTTACAGTTCCATTTGGCCACTACGAATGGAATGTAATACCTTTTGGCCTAAAAAATGCTCCGTCTGAATTTCAAAATATGATGAATGATATTTTCAATGAATATACTAAGTTTTCTATAGTATACATTGATGATGTTCTCATATTTTCAAATTCCATAGAAGAGCATTTCAAACATTTAAAAAATTTTCAAAAAATTGTAAGAGAAAATGGATTAGTTATCTCTGCAACAAAAATCAAACTATTTCAAACAAATATTAGGTTTTTAGGATTTGATATTTAGTAAGGTCAAATAAAACCTATACATAGGAATTGAATCGTTAATGCCAAATTCTCGATGAAATTAAAGACAAAACTCAGCTGCAAAGATTTTTAGGAAGTTTAAATTATGTAGCTGATTTTTATCCAAATCTTAGGATTTTGATTGAACACTTATTTCAAAGGTTAAAGAAAAATCCTACTCCTTGGTCCAATGAGCATACCCAAGTTGTCAAACAAGTTAAGTCCCAAGTTAATTAAGGAACTTCCCTGCTTAGGAATCCTTCACCCAGAAGCCTTTCCTATAATAGAGACAGACGCTTCAAATATAGGATATGGTGGAATATTAAAACAAGATTTTGAAAACAAAATTTCAATTGTCATATTTCACTCTGGTGTTTGGAGTGGTCCTCAAATAAATTACTCAATGGTTAAAAAAGAAATTTTAGCCATTGTTTTATGTAGACCAAAAGTTTCAAAGTGATGTTTTTAACAAAAATTCCTTTTTAAGAGTTGGATTGCAAAAGAGCAAAAGAAATACAAAAAGACGCTCAAAATTTAGTTTCAAATGCATTTTTCCTCTTACGGAAGCAATTTTATCTCGTTTTTTATTTTGAAATTGAATTTATCAAAGGATTTTCAAATGTTTTACCCGATTTCCTTACGGAATTTTTATGAAAATGGAGCAAGCAAACAAGGATCCTCATCAAACTGACAACCAAAGAGTCATATGTAATGTCCAGCGCTAAACTTCAAATCATTTTGAAGTATCGGGAAAATTCCAAACCCAAAGTGCCAACTTCCCAAAATACTGCATCCTCAAAAGAATCAAAATTGTTGATTCAGTCAGAGAAGGATCATCATAAATCTATTTGTGCTCTTTTGAGCTTCAAAAAATTTTCCAAAAAGAAAAATATTTTATCTCAAATGACATTTCTAAAACCTGTAGTTCTACGAGTTTATACTTGTAGACACGGAATCAATTCAAGTATTTCATAAAAGAAGAACCCTCGAGGGTACTCGATAGCATACTACATGCAAAAATTTTAAAATTATTAAAAGGATTAGGAATAGAGTCCTCACTACAAACGTTTTCCTCAAAATTTGTTCCTCAAACCTTTGGATTACATAGACTACAAGATGCATGGCTTAACACCTCTATGTTAGACCTTCTTCCCATTCATGGTCTTTCACCTGAGAGAAAAATCCAAACGATTTTCCCAAACTCGGTTTCAGAATGGTGCTCTTGGGGAGCTATTCAAAATATTTTCTATCCTAAATTAGAAAATCTTTTCGACTATTTCAGTTAAATTGCGGAAAGCTTTTCCTTCGGGGAAATAGTTATTCACCGTCTGCTCTCAATCTCGAATCCTCGATTATTTTGGTCAGGAATTTACCTCCCATAATTTTCTTCGCCTCGCACCTTTTCCCTCAAAGATTTGGGTAGGGAATTCAAAATCAATGGTGGTAGCCTTCAAAATCTCTCCATCTCAATCTGAGTCCACAAGGATCGGGTTTCGATTCCCAAAAGCCTGTCTAAAGCCCACAAAGTCAAAGGTACCCGTTTGGTCCCATCCTTTGCCAGGCCTAATCCCTTGGCCCCAAACTCCGTCCAAAAAGTCCTTTCCTTCAAATTCTGAATACAAGGCCTATCTCAAAAGGGCCCAAGAGCAAATTCCAGAAACCATGTCCCAACTTGCAAACTCAGATGATGAGGAAGAAGACACCGCCAGTTCTGCATTCCAACAAAATGAAGACATGTGTTATGGACTTCCATACACTCCCCTTGAGTAATGGGACATCAAATTCCTTAGTCTAAAGCCTTTATTTTAGAGAACTTAAAGGCTCAAAATCTCCAAAATTTCCAACCTCTTCAAATTTTATCAAGTGATAGATTCATTAATGCTGCAAAAGAGGAGATTAAACAGGGTTCCAAATTGATAGACTACTCCAAACTTGATAGATTGGCATGGCTTTCCAAGTTGATGTAATGCCTTGTCTCACTACCAAAGCAAAGTCAAAAGAAGAAAAGTTGTGTTGACAAAAGTAACCTCGCTAAAAAGTAGATGCTTCATCATCAAAAGAAGACAGCAGCCGACTCCAAAATGTGGCTTCTTTCAAAAGCAAGATTAGATTGAAGACTAAAAGAGAATCTTTGGCTTTCCTTTTCAAAGTTCACATGGAACTTATTGTGTGGATGTCAAATTTTCATTTCAAGTCCACGGATTTCAAATGCTTTGAATTCCGTCAAAAATCCTATATAAGGAGGATGTCTCCGGTAAGGCAAAGCAGCTCGAGTGAGAGAAAATCGCAGAGGATTTACTAGAGCTATCAACTTGTAACCCGCTTCTCGGGCATCGTGCAAACTTTCCCCGTACAATCTTCAAACATTGTAAGCTTCCACCCCCAAAATAAAGGTTTCTTTGATTCATATCTCTGCTTATCGCTTATCCGTTTACTTATTCAATCTTCATGTTCAAAACTTTTAAAATCTTCAAGAAGTATATTAGCCGAAACCGCAGAATCTCCGAACACACAGCTATGGAGTTTAAAATGTGACACCTGCAACAACATCGCCGCACTATTGGAAGAAAATTCTTGGACTATTTTAAGATCCTGTTGAGAATTGTGTCAGGAGCCATGTTCTTTCAAATTTTCGATGATATATGCTATGAAACTCTATTATTTTAATCGTGATTCCCACGCTAGTGCCGGGTCAGCCCTAAGTGTTCGCCAAGGTCAGCCAGCCATAAACTCCTATTGTAATGGGTAGGTGGTCCCGATGGTGGTCCCATTAAGTGTTAGAATCCCACCATCGTAGTAAGGGTAGAAATGGAAAATTTTATCAAAATTCAGAGGGAATGGTGTTCAAGTACTAATTCATCTGTAGATCGATGAACACCTTAGACAAATTTAGGAAAATACACAAAGATATGAAAACAAATTGTCTGTTTCCATAGAAGATTGGGAATAGTACATCAAAAATTGGGAAATGCCAAAACAAAACATCAAAGAACTGTATAAAGTAAGAAGTTTTGAATTTAAAAGAGACTATAGAATCAAAATCTTTGAGAATACTCATTCAATAGGATATGAGACATAAACTATTGAACTCCTAGATCCAAGAGACTTAGAACAGTTACAAAAGGAAAAATTCAAAATTCTTCATATAGGAGCTATCCAGGTAGCAGCAAAACCCTTAACCAGACTAGGGTTGGATAAACCTATTTGTATATGTCTTCGTGATGCAAGACATAACCAATTTCAAGACTCCCTTGTATTAATGCAAGCAAATACATCCTTTGGACCGGTGTATTTTACTTGTTATCCAAACTTAGAGTTAGACTGTATGAATGATCAAAGCATTCATAAAGCCTTGACTCTAAACATTCAAACCCAAAATTATGATATGGATCCTAGATCCAGAAACATACTTATAGTATACAGAGTATATTATAAGGTTATGACCTCCGTAGTCAACCCAAATTGCCTTTTGTCTTCCCCAAAAGATCAAACATTAATTTGGCAAGCAAATGAAAAAAACTCTACAGTTATAATACCAAAACCTATTCCTTGGGAATGTTTAACACAATCTAAGGAATGGAATTTCAAACAACTCTTAGCCCCAAAACCAATTGAGCAACCAAAAATCATGTCCATAACTGAAGATGGACAAGGAAATGTACAAATTAACTTTGAACCTAGGAAAGAACATCCTAGAAGATCATATTCTGCAAGCTCTTCGAATTCCTTTTTAGAAATTCGAACTCCTTCCAGAAGATCAAATGCTCAATCAAACTTAAATTCTGGAAGAAGTAGATTATTCATCTACAATTCCAGATTTAAAATACCCGCATCATAACAAAATATACAAAATTCTCCGGTCTCCAACATATTCTCAAATGATGTCACTAAATGATGAGCCTCCTCTCAGCTCATGATGATGACAAGAGAACGTGCGGTTTGGAAATAGATAAGAAAAGAATATCTAAGAAATGAGGCAAAATCAATCAAACATGCTGAGAAAAGCAAATCGTTTTTCTCAACATTAACAAATGAACAAAAAGAGAAATTTAGAAAGCAATGGTATCAAACAATGGAGACAATGGAAATGAATATTCCAATGTTTACATATTTTGATATTTATGCTGCAAATAATCAAATAGATTATCCTTTTGCATAAATTAATATGTTTCAAAAGGAATGGATTCCAAATACTACTTCTGAAAGAAAAGTAGTATCTACCCATCCTCCTTCAGAAGAAATAAGAATAATGTATATAAGATTCAGAAATCATAGCTTCACCCTTCAAAACAATAAATACAAAGGAAGACGAGACAAGAACCATAAGACTAAAGGATATTAAGGGAATCCAACAACAAAATAATTTTACCAATCAAATGTTTGGAACAATTTCTTCTCAATTAGATAGGATTGAGAAAATACTCCAAAAACAAAAGAAATTGAAAAAGGAAAACCATTGTTTAAACCATCAAATTGACAAAAATCTCTAAGATTAGGAGGAAATAAAATAATGATGACTAGTTAAAATTTAATCAAAATTAGACTTTATGAACATAAAAGACACTTCAACTTCCAAGGATCAAATAAACTATTTAAGTGGTTCAGAAACAGGTTCTTCTATATCAGAATCATTAACAAATAATTCAAAAAATTCAGAACAAGAAGAAACTGAACAAATAAATAAGATAAAAACGTGGCATCAAAGGACGAAATTTTTTTATCCAAGGCCAACTCCTCCAGATTTACAATTTGAAGAAAAACAACCCCAAAGAAATATGTTTAGTAATGATTTCATCTATGATTGGAATATAGATGGACTTTCTGAACATGAAATCTTTGTTGTTCTTCTTCAAATGCAAATGGCATCAACTGCTTATTTAACAGATGGCGATGATCATAATGTTGTCCAGTTAATTTTGGCAGGATTTTCTGGAACACTTAAATATTGGTGGGAAAACTTTCTCACTGATAAAGAAAGATTTGTTCAAAAGTTTAAATGAAGAAGGAGAGCAAGATGCAGTCTTAAGACTCATGTATGCTATAACCAAACATTTCATAGGTGATCCTAGAGTTTTTGAAGAGAAAAATTCAGAAATTCTTCAACATATAAGATGCAGAACACTTAGTGATTTCAAATGGTATCATGATGTGTTCTTAGCAAAAGTAATGACTAGAGAAGATGTAAGAGTTTTTTTGGAAAGAAAATTTTTATGGACTCCCCAAGAGTTTGATCGAAAAAGTTCAAGAAACTCTTAGGGAAAAACATAATGGAACAATTCCTTATGAAGATCTCACTTATGGAGATCTCATAGGAGAAGTGAAAAAAGAAGGTCTAAAGTTGTGTTCTCAACTTAAACTCCAATATCAAGTTAAAAGAGATCTAAAAGCGTCAAAGAAAGATTTAGGATCTTTTTGTGCTCAATATGGTATTGAAATGCCTATTCCACCTTCACAAAGACATAAACAACAAAACATTTTAAAAAGAAAAGCCCATAAAAATACAAAAATTTAAGAGTCATAAAACTAACTGATCAAAAACAAAAACCTCATAAAAACATAAAAGAAAAGTTGATGTTTAAGTGTGGTCAAAAGGACCATATAGACCCCCAAACCGTAGAAACAAAAAATTAAATGTTTTATCGGATGTAAGAAGAATATTATTATGAATATAAATACTTCATCCTTCGAAGTCGAGAATCTCAAACTAAAAGCACCATATCAGAAAAGCAAATAGAGAAAATAGAAAATTGTTTATGTCAAATAAATATGTTAACAACTGATCAAGAATTATTCATATAAATGATAGATCAAATTAATGATAAAGAAACTAAAGCAAAATATATAAGAAAAATTTTGGAACACCGAATACTAAAACTAAAATCTAGGAATAATCTAAAATTCTTATAAAATTTGCCGATTTAATTTTTAGTTTTTTTTTTTATCATCTTATTCTTGTTCTTTTGGGAAGGCTCTGCTTATCGTTTTCTTAGAGGTTTTAGGTTAGTTTTCTAGGGAAGTCTTATATATTCATTAGACAAGACGATCAAGAGAGAGATCGAAGGGACGACGGCTTAGGTAGAAGGAAAACAGGAGAGAGATCTTTTTCATATATATGGTTTTTTATTTTGCCTTTGACTGTCCGTGATGATCGTTGCTCGTTTTTCTCGACTGCTTGTTCGATTCACAAGATGATGTTTTTTTCTCACAAAGATTGAGCTCTAAATCTCATTTATAAAGGTATGTATTAGATTTTCAATGGGTGTGCATGACATCGTAGAGTGCAAGCGAGGAAATGTCGAGAGATGAGATTCAATTTCTTTTTCTCGTTTAGTGAGCGCAGAGTGGTCTGGTTTCATGGAGATTCTCTGACTGCGAGATTACGTGGGTATTTGAATGAAGTTTCATTTCATTTTGTCTGCTATGGAAATAATATTGTAGGGATGTTCTTAAAAATAAATGCACTTTGACACTTGGGAAAAGTTATGCGGATGAGCACTACGTCCATATAAACATTCCCATTCACTCATCCGTCCACTAATCATTTGGGCGCTTATTTATTTATGATTTTCTGAAATTCATCCATTATCCACTTACTAACTTTCATATTCTACATTTGTTGGTTTTTGTTTAAGTTATAATTAGAACACACATCTCTGCTGATTAATCTCGTGATTTGCTTGATTTCCATATTTCTTAAGATTTTATTTAATTATTTTTATTTAGCTTGTATAGTCATTTATCTCTTATTTCAATTCTTTGATGCACCCTATGAATTTTTAACTCACCCTTATTTCTATATTTAACTACTCTACTTATTTAACTTATTACCTAGGTTCAAACCCAATTTACACACAAAGACCATTTACTTAAACCCGTTAGAACCTCTAGCCCATTAGAAACCCACAAACCAAACCCAATTGAGTCCTAACCCATTAACTCATTAAGTCTAGTCGAACGGACCATCGGGTCGGTTTAATTGACCAAACCCATTAGGTCCAATTTATCTACTTTAGATTCCAGCTCATTAGTTGCACAACTCATTAGTTACACAACTCATTTACCTTAGGTCTAATTCATCTACCTTAGGTTCAAATCCATTAGTTATTCAACCCTTTTACCTTAGGTCTAACCCGTTAAGTCCAATCCACCTACCTTAGGGTCAACTCATTAGGCCCAATTTATCTACCTTAGGTCCAACTCATCTACTTTAGGTTCAGACTCATTAGTTACCCCAACCCATCTACCACTTAGGACACATCTTAAAATATAATCAAATGCAACATAAAGAATTGAAACATATATTTTCTTGCGGTTGTCAAGAATCAGATGTCCACTAGTCTATATCCTTTTGTTTCAAACTTCATGAAGTTTTAAAAGAATATTTCTAATGATCCTCAATTTTTATTAATTTTAATTTTCTTTTAATACTAACTTTCAAACTAACACTAATGCTGTTATTTTAACTTTCACCATATTACTTTGTTATCAAAATAAATAAAAATTATTTTCTTATTTTCAATTTAAAAATATATATTTCCTTAATTGCTAAACTAAAAATAAAAATAAAAATAAAATCATTTTCTATAATTTCAAATTTTCAAAAATCACTTTATTTAATTTAGAAAATATAAAATTTATGATCTTTATGTTTAAAAAAAATTATTTAAAATTGAAAATTCACTTTCTTTAAATTTTATAAATCATATATTGTTTTCCAAATATCCAAACTTCAAACATCTTCTTTCCAAAGCGACTCCATAGATACAATCAATTCTATAATTCCAATAAAATCAACTCTCAGCCGACTCTCAGGCTAAATAAATGGGCTTGTCAGCTCAACATCTCATGTATCCTTCAAACAATAATTTGACGCTTGATTTACACCTCTATTTTCTAATTTAATTATGAATATTTCTATTTATGTTATTGCACCACGATTGTTTTCCATTGATAGCACTTGGTAATAATAATTTTTATTTTGTTTGACTTTGCTCTTTTACTCATTTATTACACATTTAATACGCTCTAGAAATGTAATTGTTGCTTGTTTCCTTAAGATTTTGGATTGATTCATTAGTTGTCATATTAGCCTTAACTTGATTATTAGAGACCCAAGCTTTAGGAACTTAAAGGGGTGCTACGACTTGTCGCCGTACCTTTTCGATGAGTAACCTAACTCCAAGCCCTACCTCGCTTTTCACGCACTCGCTTCATATTATGAGTCACATTTAGATTTTCTTTCTTATTTTAGGTTCGCCTCGCATTTTAATGAGAAACGAGGTTTAGCCAAAATGCGGTGTTCACGCATCACACTTAAATTGCTTGTTTGTTTTATTTTACCATTAACTTATTTATAAATTTTTTTTTTGTGAATTTGAATAGAAAAAGCTAAAATATTTAATCTTTTCAATTTAGAAAAAGTCATATTTAAAAAGGAAAAAAGCTATATTTAAAATCTTCTCCTAAAATATTCTAAAATCTTTAAAATCCACAAAATATTTTAAAAGAACAATCAAGATATTTAAAAAAAAAAAAAAGAATATGACTCTCATCAATCTAGTTTTTACTTATTAATTTTTATATATTCCATTTTAATTATATAAAGAGATAAATATAATACCTTATTTTTTAACAAGGATACACAAATTTTATTTCAATAATTTTATATTTTTTAATTTTATTTTTTATTAATAGGTTAAGATGTTATACATATATTATATAAATATTTTTCATTTTATCATAATAATAAATTAACAAGTTGTTTTTTTTATATAATTAAGATGTTAATTTTACATATAAAAACAAAACAACTTAATACCATAGAAATACAATATTTTACAAACAAACAACTTCATATTTAATAATATTAAGTCTTATTTAACATTCAGCTAAATAAAAGTTGTATTCAACATTCATGAAAAAAACAAACGCCCCCTTAGAGATGGTATTTTAGTTGCCAAGAATAATGGTTTTTAAGTTCGGGAGATTGAACACCACTCAAAATAATAATAATAAATCGTTTTAATAAGAGAGGATTAGTGTTCTTGTTCTATAAGGATATTAATGGAAGATATTTTGAAATTATCCGAGGATTTAAATATTTATAGTTGTCACCATGTATAGAGAAGCTTAATAGAATCAGAGATTGTATTGCCACATATATTAGTATTATAGATTCAAGAATTTGGCTTCCTAAAGATGTTATAAATATTAGCTTTAAAGATTATTGTAGATCTTTATCCAATCGTTTATGTTACATCACAGAAGCCTTTCATCACAAAAAAAAAAAAGGAAGTATGGACCAAATGTAGGGGACACCTATTTTTGGTTTTGTTGGATGCGAGAGTTTTGTTCCAAATTAGTACAAATTTTAAAAATAATAACTAAAATAGTTTGGAAATCAAAATAATGTTCAAACTAGTATATTTAAACACATTAATATTGTGTTAGTGAAGTAACTATGGAAAAAATTGCTTAAAATTAGGAAGTTACTCGAGTACGACTTTGACTTTTTAAAAAAAATCCAAAGCAAAAGTCAAACATACAAGTTAGTTTGGGCATTGTTTTGTTTAGAGCTGGTAAACGGGTCAGCCCAACCCATTTCAAAGCCACTTCATTGAGCCACTTCCGCCAAAACTAACGGGCTGAATCTGACACATTTCTATTCCTGACTAATTTTCAGATCCACCCCAAATTCTTAACTCATGCGGTTCATTCGCCAAAAGAGACAAAATCTTATAAAAATGTTAAAATTAATTTCACAAATTTTACAATTCTTCAAATAAAATAAATAATATATAAATATATAGTAATAGTAAACAAATTTAAATAAATTAATAATGATAGAGCATTGTTATAACCAAAGAATCAAACTAACTAAGTAAATATGTAAGACCCAAGAAATTTAATTTAGAAAATGGCAAAAATCGTAATTTCTAAGCATAAAATTGTAATTTCGGTTAAAAATTCGAATTTATTCTAGATCTCGGATACCTAACGGATTTCACCGCTTCGAATCGCTCGCAAAATCTGGGGCCAAGACATGTACCCTCACACTCGAGACGCTTGAATTGACATCGTTTCGAGGCATCTCTGCCTGTGTCAGAAAGATTTTCGATTCGAAGAAAATCACATATAACATGTACTCATGTGCCATAAGTTGTTCGAATAGAGAAATAATGAAAATGGATGGCCGAGATAGAGCCGAATGTCAAAACTGGGAAATGAAGGGACATAAAAGGCATTTTGGGATTTGTTTAAGTCACTAGAAGACAAAATAGGAATAGTGACTTGTCTTCTCTCCAAACGGTTACAGTAAAACGGGGAAGGGAATTTTTGTCCAGTAGCCGATTTGATTAGAATTTAGAGAGAGAAGGAGCAATCTCTCTCTAGAAATATGGAAGATCCTAACGCTGCGCCTTCTGACAAGAAGGAGAACCGTCTCTACCCTGAGAGGGCTTCAAGTACTGATTTAGGGAGTTTCCTCAAACTCCGAGAGGCAGGGGTTTCTCCCTACTTAGGTTGTATTCTTCTGCTAAGTACCATGTAAATGTTTCGCTGGTCAGAGGCCTTGAACGACCGTCGACCTGCCCAAACCTTGGAATCGAAAATGTTGATTTGAGACCCACGAACACTCAGGACAAGAGCCAGATTGTTTAAGAAATGTGTGATGAAGTGTTCTATAAATCATGTATTGGTTTGTTTGGAGGCCTGGAATAGTCAGAAAACTCCTGGGTTCACTAAGTGAACCGACACTCAGAGCCAAAGGAACAAAGAACTCAGGTTTTACTATTCCCGAAATGCTGATCACAAAATAATTTTTGTGAAAATACGTACCTGGGTCGAGTGATTCAAGTGGAATTGCTCGTATGATCATTAGCCTAAGGGAGCTAATTTTGATGTATGAATTGATTAATTACATGACATGATTGTGTGATCGATGTCATGTGGATATGTGAATGCTTACATATTTGTACGTTGACATCGTATTTAATTGGCATACATGTATTCCATATGCACCGGAACATCCAGACCATAGGAGTTAGTGCATGAGATTTAGCCCAGAGAAAATGGTTCTGAGGGTTGTCTGGGGTGCATTAATTATCTGGAGGGTAGTCCAAATTAAAATATCAATCATCTGAGATGGCCCAATTGATATACATCTGAGGGTAGTCCACAAACAACAATATCAATCGTCTGAGTCGCCCAATCGACATAATACTCCGAGGGTTGTCCACAAACAAACAAACTAATAATTCTCATACGAGGCTTAAGCGAGGTGAGAGAGTCTCGTGAGGACTCGATCTCAGTCGGGTCATGTGTATTATCCAAGTAGGATCATGCATTTGCTCTCGAATGTATGTTTATTTTGGAGCATCAGACCGCACTTGGTGGGAGAGTAGCCCACTTAGTGGCGATTCCACTATCGAGCATTAGCTCACCTCGTTGCCGAGGGATATTATTTGCTGTGCATGTGGAGCGTATGAGGGACGGCCATCTTAGGGACTGAGATTGGCAAGAAAGCCAAGCCTGTGGCTTTCGATAATGTATACATGTATTAGGAACTCAAGTTTAATATATGTGTTGTAGTAAGAGTAAAACATATTAACTCTTGTAACTATTGGGTATGGTTGGTACATTGATGAGTATCGGTTTATAGGCCCAAGAGGCCATTTTTATCCGTGTATGTATCATGTGATGGATATATTGCAATCAAGCCAGATTGCATATGTGCAATCAGATTCGGGGCAGTAGTTCTCCGTGAAGGAGACTCGCCGATGCTTAAAGTGGCGCTGCACCCGACATCCACTTGTATTCCGCAGGTTGACGGGTAGTCAACTGACCCCTGGGTTTGGGGTGTCACAAAATAGTACTAAAATAATAAAGTAACAACTTAATAACATCTTTGAAAAAACAAATTCAAAGTATCAAATAAAATCTCATATACCTCTAATCTCTATCTTCATCCTCATCCTCATTATCTCCAACAATAACATATGACTCCACATTAGAAATATGTTCATTCTTGATATTTGTTAAGTCATCATCATCATCATCTGAAGGATCCCGACCCGGATTAACCTCATGAATCCGAGGGGACCTCCCGGCACTCTAACGGATATAGAAACTTTTCCTCAAAACAATCAATTAAAATTCATGGAGCGAACCACTTTACAATCCTTAACATATCTTTAGAAAATAATGAGGAAGTGAAGTGGTAAATTTTTTTTTTTTTTTCAAACACTTAGATTTTTTCGTAAAATCGCCGAGCTTCCTCCGCTTGCCTGACTTTCCCAAATTTACAAAACCTCGCGAAAAACATTTAAAAAACACTTCTTAATCTTTCATTCCCAACTTCCATTTTAGGACTCTCATCCACAACCCAATTCAAGCACACAACTCAATCAAGCAAAAATATATACACATATACATTTATTTACTTCAATCATCAAAACATTCAAAACTTCTTCAATTTCCATACGCTTTATAAAAGGATCGGGCTTGAGCCGGACTTAGCCGACCGCCTACGTACCGCCCACCGAGGATCAAAGCCCACTTAATTCTTTCAAAATATATACATATATATGCCATGACAAAATATTCAACATATCCACATGCAAATATTTAGTATACGTACCACAGACGTCGCCTTCCTGATTTGCCTCGACTCACTGCTGTGGATGCTCTACCCAAGACACCCGTCTCTGGTCCCGAAAATGTTTTTGAAACATACGGAAAAGAGTGAGTTAAAGGAGCTCAGTGAGTGTACATTTTCATTTAGACAACATTTTCAGTATATATCAAAGAAATAAATACTTATACAATTAAAAACCAATTTATGCTTTAAACTTTCTTTCTAATGGAACCCAGGGGTAAACACACCGAACAGCTTCCTGCACGACGATGAGGACACCAATCCGGGCCATAACCACTATGTTGCGTAAACTCACGCCATGCATGTGGTTCCACATAAGACCTTATCACGTGTAAGGATATTACGCTAAAAAATCTATTTCCCTCCCTCTGTTAGCATCCTACAACTTTTCCCTTTAAATCCTTACACGCTTAAAGTACCTCAAAATTGATATCGCTCATAATACCATATGGGTTAGTGGTAATCCATCAAGAAACATTTCAAACACATTTATAAATCCATTTAAATTCTTACTTATCAATAAACACATATTGCATTCTTTACACAAATTTTTTACTTATAATGCCTAACATATGCATATGATATTAATATACATATATAAACATTTACATTCAACTTTTCATTTTAACATTAAAAAAAATCTTTCACTTTTAAAACTCAATTTTCAAAAATCAGTTTTACACTCACCGTTCACCGCTCAATTCCGCTTGCTTCTCGTCCAATTTCTGTTTCCCGTCCGATAGTCCTTTTCACATTTTTCAAGAAAACCAAGACTAAACATTAACCATACTTCCATTTTAATCCACCATACACATTCATTTTCATCCAACCACATCACATTCACTTTAATCCCATTTAACGACACTTAAAATACACAACCAAGGAAATTAACAAACACCTTTACTTTACAAAATGACCTTAGACACTTCAATTCAAATCCTTTTCATTGCTAACCAATTTCAATGCATTTCTAGAGTTAATATTCACCCTAAAACACATGGAAATTACCAAACTACCCTTAACCCCTCTCATTTCCCTTTTTGGCCGAAATATGCACAAGTCATATTCAATTTGTTCTGTATTTTTCATCAATCACCCAATCTAATGTCTTATACCTCAATTTCACTTTAATCTCAACTAATTTCAATACAAGTCATACAAAATGCACTATCAAACCCTAACCATCACTCACTTTATTTTTCAAACCCTAACCTAATCCATTTCTTTCTCCATTTATATCCAAATCACTGCGATTCAACCTAAATATCACAATTCTAAATATCCATAAGAAAATCAAAGCATTAGGCATGAAAAACATTAAACTCTGAATCTCTTCCACCATTAGAAACTTATCATTTGTTCTTGGTTTCTTTGGCTTCTTCCCTTGATACCACTGAGATCACTTGGAAAAAGCTTGAATGAGGAGAAAATCACATCTCATACCTTGGCCCTACACGTTTTCTTCTTCCTTCTCTTTTCTTTCCTTTCTTTTCTCTATTTTCTTCTCTCTTTTCTCTCAGTGGCCGAGTTTCCTCTTTTTTGAGCAATTCTGAATTTAATTTAGATTTTAACCTACACTTTGCCAAAATTGCACTCGAGCCTATACCATCAAGTTGATGCAAAGTGACTTACACATGTCACCTTGTCATTGGTCCATTCTATGAGTCAGCAAATCCACTAATCCATTATTTAACCAACTTAGCCATTAAGAAAGGTTTTGATTGGCTCTCACAAGAAAATATCTCACTTATATCAGATTTTACTCTGTTTCGCCTTATACTGCTTTTATACCGATTAAACGTCAAAAATATTCTATGGTCAAATTGATCATGAAATATTCTAATTAAATCCTTCACAGTGGATTCCAGGCTCTAAAATCACTGAAATCGGATTTAAAATCATTAAATCAAAACCTAATGTTAGCGTATATTATTATCCCAATTACGCTCGACGCCCTCGAAACTATCCAAACCGACCCGCTTCACCCGCTTTCGCTCGTTAGACTCTATGATTAATCTGACATTTTCTATTTTCGCCCACTCCAAAAAATTTCAACAGAGGTCTAAATTCCATCCTAAATCACTATTCACTTAATCTCTAATCTCTCTTAAATATCAGCCTAAAGTTTCAGACCTTAAAATTTTTAAAATTCCTCTCAAACCCCTCCATCCGTATATAATAAGAAGAATTACTATTCATTAAGGCATCCCAGTACCTTCAGTACTTCACTTTATGCCCAAACGACGTCCCAAGCCGCTCTAAATTTAATCTACCCGCTTCTATCACTGACTCTAATCGCCTCCAACAACTACCATTATAACATTCACAGCAGTCGGGTTTTACATTACATCTTATTAATTTAAAATTAGCATAAGTTAATAGGTAATTGTACAAAGGAAATGTTTCATTATAACCTTAATAAAAAAAGTTGCTTACCAACAAAACCAAGCAACGAATTATACATAGAGAAGCTTGAATCGTTTCAGTCAAGCATAGAACTTCTCTATACTTGCTTAAAACACGAGACCCAATACTAAAGCTGATTCCGTGTTATAATAATAATCGAATGCTTAACACATCATAAGTCATCTTGCAAGATTACCAATTCTTATTACTTATCTCTCCAATAACCCAACATCAAAATTTCCAGAAGGAAATTCTTGGCTCCTCTAAATAAAGACTGCTGAGATTTAGCCCAATATTGTTAGCTTCTACAATCAAATTCTTCAAAATCCTATCAAATGACCAAATGAATGATTCACTAAATAATATATGTATAATATGTAATTTTAAAAAAACAATGGATTTATTATAAAGCACAATTTACATCATATGTAGGAAAGTAGATGTTACAACGTGGTATTGTTTTATTTTCAAGGTAAATGTATCTATGTGGGTGATTTAAATGCATAAATCGGATCTTATTAGTCCAAGATATCAAATTATGGTTATTAATATGTTGAAAAACTGGAGTCTTAGATATTCTAGTTACTATATTATCAAATTTGTAGGTTTTATGCCAATTTATTATGCTATTAATCTAAATATTTTTTCATTTATATGATTTTTTATATATTCAGATCTTAGATTCATTTATTTATTATAAGTTCAATCAATAATATTATTTTTATTTTAAAAAAATGAATATAAATAAATCTATAT